>OZ023268.1:31783644-32283644 GCA_964006375.1 Tillus elongatus
CGGTCATCGTCAATCACTCTGTGTAGTCATTTTAGTGAATTTTTATTTTAAAAAATTCACTAATAGAGAGGTATCGATGGTGAGACTTTGCAAAAAATTTTTCAAATGAGCGCGAATTAGGACCCCTAGAACCCATATCCGGGGACAGTTTCAATTTATATATATATATATATATATATATATATATATATATATATATATATATATATATATATATATATATATATATATATATATATATATATATATATATATATATATATATATGTATCCGTCCGATAACTCAAAAAATAATTAACCGATTTCAATGAAACTCGGCAAGTGCCTTTCTTTTATTAATGGCTTGGATGAATTCGTTAGCCAGGAAAATCGGACAGGGTTTTCCGAAAAAAATTTAAGTTTTCTTTCAAAAAAGATTTTTTCTCCGAAAATAACAAAGCTGTTTCAATGAGATTTACTATATATGTTGCAGTGGGAAAGACCTTACTACGTACCAAAATTTAACTTTCTAAATTTATAGAAAATGGAGTTATTCAAATTTTAAATTTTCTTTCGAAAAAAATTTTTTTCTCCGAAATTTACAAAGTGATTTTAATGAAATTTATTGGATATATTTCCCTAGGAAAGACCTTACTACATACCAAAATTAAACTTTCTAAGTTTATAGAAAATTGAGCTATTTAAATTTGAAGCATTTAATAAAAATTCACTACCATAACGCACTTGCTGCGTCCCGAGATTTTTTTTTGTACTTTATTTTTGTCACTTGTCTTACATAACCAGTTCAGTGTCCAACAACAAACTAAAAAGACTGATTCACACAAACATATTTTTGTAGCACTAGGTCTGGAATACGCAACAAAATATTTACACAAACCTATAAATAGAACGAAAACGTTTGATCTACCTGTACTTACACAGAGTAGATAATAAATACTCTGCTAAATCCGTGTAGGCACAGCTCACAGGTGTGCTTTAATTTTCTTTCTCTGTACGACGAGCATTTCCATCCCACGGACGTGCACCCATATAGCGAGCACATTCAAAGAACAGGTGTGCTTGCGATTCTAAAAGTAGGAGTATGCCAATGATTCATATATCAATTATCCGTCTGTAACCTCGAGATGGTTAATTATAATTTGTCCCACAAATGTACTTTTTTTATATCTACATCATATTAAAATCAGCTATTTCACATGCAAATTTAATGTTGTCATTCATCAGGTTTTCTGTTGGAGCAACATCGTGTTTTTTCTTCTCTTTCGATTTATTATCGTAATTATTAAACTGTTATGCTGTCACGGTCACTGGATTCGTCCTAGCATTAAGAATGTATGTCCTACACGACTGAAATAACGATTATGGTAATCGATCTACTAATTTTACTTGCCTTTAAAATGTGGGTCCACTGTTTTTTTAATTCAGATCAGTAAACTTTCTTTCTAAGTGAAAAATACAAAGTCTTAACGCAGCAAGTGCGTTATTGAAGTGAATTTTCCTAAACATGTATTTAATAGCAAATATATTTTTAATGCTAGCATCCATCAATTTGGTTACTGGTATAACCTATCCAGTGTGTCCCAAACTGGATGGGAATGTATTGCTATCTCCGTTATTATTAGAGATAGGGAGACGGTTAAATTAGCAATGTGTTGTAGAATTTCATGTTCGTTCCAAATATGACCTGTAGTTTGCCCCGCCTCTTTTCGTTTTCGAGTTATAAAAAAAAATGTCGATTGATCTGACATGCCTAAGACTTGCACATTATCAGGACACTTTTAACAGAGTAACCTTTTTGTGCTATTATCAACTTTGGATTGTCATTTGTTTTTTAACTACATGTATCAACGTTTGTTTTTATTATGGCAGCCATATTGGATTTTTTGCTCATGTGATAGCCTGTGGAAGAGCTTTCCAATTATGTATAACATGTTTGAGAAATCTTGTAATTGCACTGACAATTTTGAGAAAACCCGCTTTGAGGATAGTAGGCTATGAAAACCAATACCAGAAAACAAATGACAAAGAAAAAGTGTTCAAAAAGCAGTAGGCCATGGAGTCTAACAAAAGCCTTCTGCTTTTAACATAATTTTCCGTAATTATTCACGATAAAAAAAATAGGAACTTTGAGCACACCAATGAATCGGCCATTATTACAAATGATATTTTATATTACTAAATAGTTTGTTTCCTGTTTATTTTAAATATTATTCAACAATATGTTCAGTAATGAAAAATATTTTGACATGTTGGAATCTTATATTCATTCTAACGGAAATACTGAGGCAGCTGCAAATTCGTAGCAAAACAACTACCCAGAAAGACGACAACCAAACATCAAAATATTTCGCGGGATAGCGACTAATCTATTAAACGACGATAGCTTCCACGTAAAAAAACTACCAATGCCTATAAATGAAGAAAGAAATAATGCCGTCTTACAGGTTTCAAACGAAAACCCTCCGCAATCTATTCGGTTTTATGGTGAACAAATTGACGTTCCAAACAGTACGGTACACCGTGTATTAAAACAAAGTCATTACCATCCATACAAACCTACAATCGTACAAGGCTTCAGTGTTGACGATTACCCTAAGCGACTTCAATTCTGTAGGTGGTATCAAGGACAATGTCAGCAAGATGAAAATTATTTTAACAATATCTTATTCCCAATTTAAGAAATTTATTTCCCAGTGCTAATAACCCGATGTTATATGACGAAAATTTATGGTTCATGCAAGATGCCACATTATGCAGTTCAGATTAGGCAATATCTCGATGAAGTAGCATTTCCCAATTGATGGATTGGAAGGCGTGGATCAATTGAATGGCCACTAAGGTCTCCAGATTCTTTTGGATTATTTTTTGTGGGGTCATCTCAAAAATGTTGTATGCAAAACTAAACCTGAATCGATTGACGACTCAAACACTAGAATCAGAAGAGAATGTTCTAACATTAGCCAGTAAGCAATAAAAAGGGTCCAGCATACATTTATCGATCGTTTGGGATACTGACAGGCACAAGAAGGGCTTCAGTTTCAGCATTAAATTAAATAAATAGTTATTGCTTCTTGTTAATTATAATGTTTTGATAAAACCATGTTCTCTTTTACCATAAATTAAATAGTAGTAGTAGTATTTTTTTAAACGCCATTTCTTCGTAAACAGCTGAATATCGACATAGGGTAAGCTGCATGAAAAATACTCGGAATTGTACGTAGAATCCATAAATGCAACAAAAATTGCAGGTCGTATGTCAATTTTGTGACACCCTGCATATTTAAATTTTATTTTAAAAAAATGCACGTTAAAATAAATAAGATAAGTGTCCGAACACGAAAGAAAGTTCCCTGAATTTATTCCTTACTTTATGTACACACTGTATATATATATATATATATATATATATATATATATATATATATATATATATAAAGGTTAAGGGCAAGGCCGCAAGGAGACAACCGTATACATGTGCTTCAAGCTTATTAGCTATCATCAGTACAGTATAGCCAGGTGATGATGGGAACACTCTGGATGAAGAGGCAAACATACACGGAGTCACAACAGGCAACCAGTGCACATTTGCTTCTTCATCCAGAGTGTTCCCACCATCACCTGGCTATACCGTACTGATGATAGCTAATAAGCCTGAAACACGTGTATACGGTTGTCTCCCTGCGGCCTTGCCCTTAACCTTTCTCCTTGTATAGTAAATGTCGTGTTAAAAATCCTGATATATATATATATATATATATATATATATATATATATATATATATATATATATATATATATATATATATATATATATATATATATATATATATATATATATATATATATATATATATATATATATATACATATATATATATATATATATATATATATATATATATATATATATATATATATATATACATACACTTTATTTGTTTGCTGTACGTTTGTGATTTCTTATTGGTTTGCGTGGACTGCAGTTTCGAACCGTCCCGGTTCATCATCAGCACGCTACTGGCTGCTATCGCTCCTGTCTGGTCTACGTCGGAGATTGTAGGTGGCGCATGCGCCGTGAGATTCTATTGGTCGGTTTCCTGTTCTCTGATTGGTTGTGCCTTCGGACTGTGTCGTGTGTATCGGTCTCCTGTCTTGATCACTGTGGTTTAATAATTTGTCTATTTGTATGGCCTTTATTAAGTTTTGTTTAAATGTTTGTACTTGGATTTGTTCTGGCATTAATTGTTTTCTATTGTTTGTTTGTTGAATGTAGTATTGTTCCCAGATTTCCATTTTTTTGTGGTCTTTAACATGTTTCATTAGTTTTAATTGGGTGATGTCTGGTTTTTGGTGTTTTGTGTCGTGAATGTGTGTAGCTACGTTTGATTTGTAGCTAGGTATGTGGATTTTATCCAATGCTGTTATATGTTCTTTGAATCTTGTTTCTATTGATTTCTTTGTCATTCCTATATATTTTTTATTGCATGTGTTACATTCTATTTGATATATTCCGTTTAATTCATGTGGGTTGTGTTCTTGTTTTTTATTTATTTTGTTTATTATTTTGTTATTGGTTTTGTAGCTCATTTTTAAGTCATATTGTTTGAGTGTTTGTGTTATTTTTTGGATGTGGTGGTTATAAGTGAATGTTGTGTATTTTGTGTTTGTTTTTGGTGTTTTGTTTTCGGTTTTGTTGATTTGTTTGTTTTTGATTTGTTTTACTAGCTTTTCTATTGTTTTTTTTGTTGTATCCATTTCTTTCTGCTATTTGTATTATGATGTTGTACTCCTTTTCTCGTTCGTCGTTATGAAGTGGTATATTTAGCATTCTGTTTATTAAGTATCTCTAAGAACATATAACAGCATTGGATAAAATCCACATACCTAGCTACAAATCAAACGTAGCTACACACATTCACGACACAAAACACCAAAAACCAGACATCACCCAATTAAAACTAATGAAACATGTTAAAGACCACAAAAAAATGGAAATCCTGGAACAATACTACATTCAACAAACAAACAATTGAAAACAATTAATGCCAGAACAAATCCAAGTACAAACGTTTAAACAAAACTTAATAAAGGCCATACAAATAGACAAATTATTAAACCACAGTGATCAAGACAGGAGACCGATACACACGACACAGTCCGAAGGCACAACCAATCAGAGAACAGGAAACCGACCAATAGAATCTCACGGCGCATGCGCCACCTACAATCTCCGACGTAGACCAGACAGGAGCGATAGCAGCCAGTAGCGTGCTGATGATGAACCGGGACGGTTCGAAACTGCAGTCCACGCAAACCAATAAGAAATCACAAACGTACAGCAAACAAATAAAGTGTATATTTAAAAGTTATTACAGTGTAGTGCAATATTCCTAAAGATATATATATATATATATTATATATATATATATATATATATATATATATATATATATATATATATATATATATATATATATATATATATATATATATATATATGATGTGTTTTCTAACTTTTCTGTCAAAATAAAGCAGGTTATTTTATTTTTGTATTTTTATTAATTAATGACAAACGATATTCTACTGATATCTCTTAGACATTTCCATGACAATCACATTTGATTTCTTCATGACATTTTTCTCCTTTTTGACGTTTTTCAAATATTATTTTGAAGTGTCTTCCAATTTACTTCTGCTACATACTTTTTTAATGGCTGAGTTTACCAATCAAGAAATATCTCAAATTCATTTTTTGGGAAAATTCCATATGCGTCAAAGCATGAAAGTTTGTCTAGTGGTCTAAGACACGTAGTCCGTTAAACTTTAGAGGGCGTTATTAAATAATGTATTATCTGTTTGCAACAATTAAAGGACTTTAGTAATTTCATTACGTTAAGTAATCATACTGGCGTGTCGCTAACGCCTTTAAGTTATGGATGAAAACTAAGCTAGTGTAGTAATGTTGCTAGTTATTACACTGTGCGTGCCTTATTAAACTTATTAAGTACATACAGTTGTCAGCGCCTCTTCTACAGTGTAAACATACTTTGCATAGAGGTATTATAAATATACAAATATAATTATGTTGGAAATAATTACTCCAACCAAAACATTGTCTAGACAAAGGCAGTTTAATTATCCGCTCAATAGCGCTTGCGTTTATCGAATTGCGGAATTTTTAAATAAAAGCGACAGTTACTACCAGAATTTCTCAGACATATCTTTTTATACCGTAACGAGTGTCCTGAAAGTTTTATAACTCAATTCATTGGTTGTTGTTGCCTTACTTGGTGAAACTTGTCCATACTACATAGAGACTTGGAGACTACTTCTCTGGCTTCACTGTTGGGTTTCGTTTGTGTGGGTGAAAGAAGTAGCCAGCGCGTAAGCTAACTCGAGCAAGCGTCCCTTCTGAATGCTTGATGTTCTAGGATGTTCTTCAACGTTTCTGTGACTAGTTTCGCTCCTTGGCAGCATCCTTAGGCAGATAAAAATTGAATTAATACGAAATTATGAAAACTGCAACTGTTGCTATGTTATGATGTTTTGATCAAAAAATTCATCAACATTGAAAATAAAATGAAACGCAGATGACGGATGAGGCTTTCAAAATGTTTACGTGATGTATGTCAATATTTAACATAAAAATAGAATTGGCCTCTAACAGTAATCACTAGAATAACAGTTAGAACCTCGGTGGTTCAGGGGTAAGAACGTGTGCCTCTGAACCGAAGGGTACTGGGTTCGATCCCAGGGTACTCCTTTCACTTTTTCAGTAAAAACTGTAAAATTAACATCAACCGAGGTTCTGGCATTGTATTTGAGCAAGTTGAATGTCTGCACGTTCCGCCCTTCGGAGGGGGCGTAAAGACGTCGGTCCCGTGTCCATGCGATGTTGAGCACGTTAAAGATCCCCACCCTCCTTACAGAAAGGCAGTGGTTCGGCGAAAATTTCCAGGATAGTGGGGTGAAACTGCTCCCTGGCGTCGGTGATTGGCCATAGTCGTGGAAATAGGCTGACGTTAAAGAAACAAAACACACACACACAGAATAACAGTTACAACAATAAAATAACTAAATAATGACAGTAATAGAGCAGACTCTATACAATGAAAGTATCGACACATCAGCTCATTATCTTATTACAACTTTGAAAAAAAAATTGAAATTTATTTTCTTTAACTTATTTAATAAGGAAGAAGAATATACAAGAAAGGGGAATTCGTTAAATCTGTTTGCTCACTTAAAACAAGGCAGCTATTGTCGTGTGTGTGTGTGTGCTTTTTGACTTCTAAAGCTTCAAAAATTCTAGTTTACGTTTGGCATTAGAAAAATGTTGTGGTTGTAGCGGTTATTTATTGTAGGTCTATGTTCGGTATCAATAATATGTTTTGCAAATGTAGATTTGTCAGCGTGGTTATTTATAAATTCAGAAATATGTTCTTTGTATCGGGTGTTAAAATTTCTAGAAGTTTGACCTATGTAGATTGCATTACAATGTGTACATGTGTATAAGCTAATTTATAAACTCCAGCTTTAGTCAAGAAATAATTTTTTTTTCGCGTTAAATAACAAATCACGCGTTATCCCAATATTAGAGACAAAAAAGACAACAGGTATGTTTCGATAACTTATTTTGGAACCATTTCAGAAAACATTTCAAAAATTTTAGGTAGTCTGTTGCCATGTAAGCTTCAAATAGCACAAAATGTTATAAAATAGAGACTGTGTACAACCAACTACCAATTTTAATTGTCAGTCCTGGCGCATTTCTCTTTAATATTCGGACGATGTATGTAACGCTAGATGTATTATCACGAAAATTAGAACCGCAGACCGGTTTCGCTCTAGTTAAAGCTCGTCAGTACGGTATACTAATTATAGCGAGAACATACCTATAAAGTAGTACGGCTATGGTAGCCAGTCTCCTAGAACATTGTCTGATGTAAGGCAGGTTCGCTCTCTCGGTGCGGAAGCAGGTAATATGTGGTCACGGCAGCTCCAAATAACACAAAATGTTATAAAATAGTGACTGTGTACAACCAACTAACAATTTTGTAAATTACCAGCCTGGGGAATCTGAGATTACACTTTTAATGCTAAATAACAATTAATGTGACATTGTGGAATAAACGCCATGTGGACCACATTTTTTGTTTTTATTTTTTGTTTTATCCTCGCACACTTAGTTTTGGAAAAGGACGTTTTCCGACAAATTGGCGTTACAACCTTTTCATTTTCTCTGAAATTTTGTTATGGATTATGTAGTGTTTTTAGTACCAATGGACAATTTGCAGTTCTGGCTATCCAAGGCTGTAATTTTTGTTGACATTTTCGAAATAAAAATTCAATTTGCTAAGGCCAGCCAAAAGTTTTTTCTTCCCGTAAATTAACCAAAACAAATTATGTAAGGTACAAGAGGCCTTAGCCTACTCCTAAATTCAAAACCAAGGCGCCCGTGCAATTTAGTTTATTTGAAAATAAATAAAAAAGACGCAGCTAGTGCGTTATTGTAGTGAATTTTCATAGGAATGATCTTACGTAAAAACAAATTTCACCCATAGCATATTTAACTCTTTCAATGATGATCATCAAAGGCGACTATCATTTTGTTACTGGGCACACCAACAAATTCAAAGAGGAAGAAGATTTTTCAACTTTTTGTTGTTCACTGATGAAGCAACATTTCTTAAGAACGCACATGGCAACAGGCATCACTTTCACTACTATTCTACTAAAAACCCTCACTTTACTCGCACGGCTAGTCAAAATAGGTGGTCTCTTAACGTCGGGGTGGGATTATTAGAAATTTTATCATCGGCCCGCATTTCTTTGAAGAACGATTCCCTGCACAGTGATATCTTCAGTTTCTTGGACCATTATTAGACCAACTGCCTGTTAACGTACGTGATCATATGTGGTTTATGCATGACGGTGCCCCAGTTCATCATACAGCTAACATTCATGCTTTTCTTAACCAACATTTTCCAGAACGCTGGATTGGGAGTGGAGGGCCAAATGCATGGCCGCCGAGTTCACCTGATCTAACAAAAATTGACTTCTTTTTATGGGGTTATGTAAAAAATTTAATTTATCAGACACAACCGTCGACAAAAGAAGATATGAAGGCAAGAATCCGTGATGTATTTGATAATATTAATTTAAGTGTATTACGAGACGCTAACTGTTCTTTTGAAGTTCGCTTAAACTTATGTGCTTAGTAAAATTGTGGTCATTTGGAACACTCAATGAACTAGTTTTCACTGTTTTTGTGTAGTTGTTATATCATTGTTATCACAATTTTCCATGATTTGATACATTTTTATTTCAGCTTTAAGCTTTATTTCAATATCCCTAAATCGAATAGTCTTTAATTTATACTTGTTAAATTTTTCCATTAAAATATTTATTTCTAGTTATTATTTTTATTTGTAGAATATTTTTTCTCCGTGATTTTGTATATTGATAACAATACATTCTTTAAGGAATTTGTCACAGTTTAAACAAGCAGACATTTGCAAGTTTTCTGAAATACTAAAACGAGGTCGGAATAAGTACTAGGTTTTGGGAACTAGTGACCGTGAATCTTAATATTATTATTCATATGCCCTAACAGATGATTAATAATCAAACCGAGAGGAGTCTAGACAAGAAACTGTATACAGGTGTACAGACAGACAAATGTGCCTCTGGTGTTATAGAAAATAGAAAAGTGATCATAACTTTTGAACGACCATTAGTACAGGCAATAGAGAATTTTTTTCTGGATTAAACTACAGGAGTTATTTTTTTGATAGATAGATTCAGAATTACGTACTGAATGTAAAAACACAAAATCCTTACAAATTAGGAGGGCGGAAGTGCCGCCATTTTGAGAAAAACCGTTTCGGCCTATATATCCATAACCGTGCACTTTAGACCAAAAATGGTAATGACCTTTATTGCAGATAATTGCATTTCTCATCTTTTTTGTTAAATATTTTTTTTGTATCACTCACCGTTTACAACTTATACGACTATTAGCATTCATTTATTGACTTTTTTACCTATATCTTTGTTAATAATTGTTTAAACAATAAAATGCTTATAACTTAACTTTTCAATCGACAAATTTTCTAGAACTTTTACTTAAAACTTTTCTTCCAAAAATTATTATTAGTGCATTTTCTTTAAAAAAATTCACTGAGGAGACTCCGACTTTTAAATTTTGAAAAAAAAATTAAAATAGGCGCTAATTATACCCCCTAGAACACATATCCGGGGTCAGTTTCAATTTTTATATGTATGTAGATATATATATATATATATATATATATATATATATATATATATATATATATATATATATATATATATATATATATATATATATATATATATACATAGCCACCGATAACTCAAAAACTAATGGGCCGATTTAAATTAAATTTGGTGAATACCTTCCTCTTGTAAGTGGCTTGGATAAGTTCGTTAGCCAAGAAAATCGGCCCAGGTTTTCCCGGAAAATTTGGTGTTTTCTTTCGAAAAAAAAATCATATCTCCGGAAATAACAAAGTAACGGCAACTAAATTTGGTACATGGTTTTATGTCATAGGTAAATTACCTACCAAAATTTAGGTCTGTAGGTTCAAAGACAAAAAAGTTATAGGCATTTAAAGAAAAATAAATTGGGGTTTTCCTCAACACGTCAAAGTCTCGAATTAAAACGTCATAATTGGCAACATTTACGCAAAGAACCTGAAACTAATATAAGCTATGGAAAGAAAATGTCTCAAGAAGAATGTTTTACAAAGCCTGAAGTCTTAGCTTCAACCGTCATTGTCCTTCATTTTCCTAAAATATGTCCAAAAAAATTTGTCAATTGAAAAGTGCAACATTTAACGCGTTATAACTTTGAAAATATTGAATTTAAAAAAAAAAGTTTTTAGTAAAAGTTGTAGGAAATTTGTTGATTTAAAAGTTAAGTTATGAGCATTTTATTTTTTAAACAATTATTAACAAAGATATAGGTAAAAAAGTCAACAAATGAATGCTAATAGTCGTATAAGTTGTAAACGGTGAGTGATACAAAAAAAAAATTAACAAAAAAGATGAGAAATGTAATTATCTACAATAAAGGTCATTACCATTTTTGACCTAAAGTGTACGGTTATGGAGTTATAGGTCGAAACGGTTTTTCTCAAAATGGCGGCACTTTCGCCCTCCTAATTTGTAAGGATTTTGTGTTTTTACATTCAGTACGTAATTCTGAACCTATCTATAAAAAAATAACTCCTGTAGTTTAGTGCATTATGGACTAGGGTAGCGGGCTCTTCTATTGCCTGTACTACATTAATAGACCCCAACAACTATATACTGGATGAATCGACAAAATAAGGGGAATTCAAAAATAAAATAATATACAGGGTATACCGTTTAAAAAGTGAAGTTTGGGTTGTATCTAACTTATGCAAAACCCTGTATATGCGAAAATAATTTTAATGGCTAGCTAACGTCAGTACCTGCAACTTTTGATCCATTTTTTTATTTAATAATAAAGGAGATATTGAACTTGAACGCACTGTTGGACCACCCTGTATGATAGGCGTGTAGTTTATCTGTGTACGTAATCAACATTATCATGGGGTAATAACGTAAAAGTAGCAGGATACACGATAGTGTCACGCATTTGTCACTGCTACAACTATATCAGGCTAACAAACTTTGCATTTGTTACTTCATTACATCAAACAAGTGTTAAGTCACTGTTTGAGCTCGAAGTTATCTCACGTCTTCTCTTCCTTGTTTGACAGATGACTTGTTTAAATATAATATGTAACGTTCTCATTCAAGGAAGATGTCTTGTTTGAAGACCATATACTTGTTTAGGTGCTCAACTTGGATGACAGTAACAACAATGTAAATATCTTGTACTAATCTGACAAGAAAAGCTGGTATGATTTACTAGTTTTATATAACAAAATCGTGTCTTCACGACTGAAATTTTAGTTGTGTTTTCAACACTGCAAATCGCCAACTATTTTTAAATATCATACTCTAATGACTTGGGTAATCCAAAATTCTTCCTAAAATTGATGTAATTTTCGAATAATGTACCACTTGCACCAAACGAGAGACCTATAACTGATACATTTTGAACAGTAAATTTAGATTTATAATATTTTATTGTAGGTTGGTAATTACGACACTTTTCTTCTTGAATTTGGCCAGGCTGCTCCATAGGGTAATGGCGGGTAAGAGTACGCATCGTGCAAGAGTACGCACTGCCTAAGAGTCAGCACTCTACTTGTAGATGACGGTGTAGGTGTAACTTTTTTTCAACAACACACCACAAGGGCTTATAGCCTAAATACTATCATACCGTGCGTGTCGACAAGGAGGAAAGAGGCAACTTGTTAATCTTTGACTTGAAGGTTTGTAGGTTCGAAGAGTTCGGAGATCCACGGAGACAGAACCCTCCATGAGTCTGCGATCCTCATCTAATTGGGCTAAAGAGACAGGCTTAGAATATTGTATATTTGAGTGGAGGGTGTTATCGTCCGCGTAACTGTGAACTGGGTTGGATGGTTGGTTTAAATCGTTATTGATATTTAATTTTTTTAAACGCAACTTCTGTTTTGAAATAATTCCGATTGGTTCATTAACTGAATGTATAATTTAGTAGGAATTTTACCTTATTTAATTGTAGAAAATCTTTTCAAGAAGTATTAAAAATTTGAAGACCTTTTACTGACTTTGATAAACATAGGAATCCATTTGGTGTATCATTTGGAATTTGGAGAATTTCTTTAACTAATTTTCTTAAAAAAAATTAACTAATGAGGAGATCCCGACTTTTGAATTTTGAAAAAATTTCTTCAAATGAGCGCTAATTAGGCCCCCCAGAAAACATATCCGGGGTTAGTTTCAATTTTTATATGTTTATATATATATATATATATATATATATATATATATATATATATATATATATATATATATATATATATATATATATATATATATATATATGTATCACACCGATAACTCAAAAAATAATGGGCCGATTTTGATTAAATTTGGTGAAAAAATTCCTTTGCAAATGGCTTGGATAAGTTCGTTAGCCAAAAAAATCTGCCCAGGTTTTCCCGGAAAATTTTGTGTTTTCTTTCGAAAAAATTTTATACCTCCGGAGTTAACAAAGTAAGGGCAACCAAATTTGGTACGCAGGTCTACATCCCTATAGGTAAGTTACCTACCAAAATTTAGCTCTGTAGGTCAAAAGACAAAAAAGTTATAGGCATTTAAAGAAAAACAAATTAGGGTTTTCCTCAAAACGTCAAAGTGGCGATTTAAAATGTCAAAATTGGCAACATTTAGGCCAATAACTTGAATCTAATACGGGCTGTGGAAATAAAATGTCTCAAGAAGAATGTTTTACAAACCCTGAAGTCTTAGTGTCAACCGTCATTGTCCTTAATTTTACTAAAATGTTTCCAGAAAATTCATTTCAAATAGACCCTTTCTCTGATGCTTGGCAGTAGCCTTAGCTATAGAGTTTATCGTTTAATGATATATAATTTTTGTCGAATTTTCGTAAAAAATCAATAAAGCTCAATATATCCGTTATTATATAAGATATCAAAAATTTTTGTATATATTAATTATAGGGTGTCTTGAGTTACATCTTAAAATAATATTTCTACAATCAGAGGGTGGCCCATAAGTCGTTGGTGATACAAATTTCCTTTTTTTAGTGAATTTTCGTAGAAAAAATTCACTAATGGGGAGATCCCGACTTTTGAATTTTGAAAAAAATTTTGCAAATGAGCGCGATCTAGGACCCCTAGAACCCATATCCGGGGTCAGTTTCAATTTTTATATGTTTATATATATATATATATATATATATATATATATATATATATATATATATATATATATATATATATTTATATATATATATATATATATATATATATATATATATATATATATATATATATATATATATGTATCACACCGATAACTCAAAAAATAATGGGCCGATTTTGATAAAATTTGGCATGTACCTTTCTTTTGTAAATGGCTTGGATAAGTTCGTTAGTCAGGAAAATCGGATGAGGTTTTCCGGGAAAATTTTGAGTTTTCATTCGAAAAAAATTCTTATCTCAAAAAGTAATAAGCCGATTTTAATAAAATTTGGCGTGTACCTTCCTTTTGTAAATGGCTTTGACAAGTTCGTTAGTCAGGAAAATCGGATGAGGTTTTCCGAGAAAATTTTGAGTTTTCATTCGAAAAAAATTCTTTTCTCAAAAAGTAATAAGCCGATTTTAATAAAATTTGGCATGTACCTTCCTTTTGTAAATGGCTTTGACAAGTTTGTTAGTCAGGAAAATCGGACGAGGTTTTCCGGGAAAATTTTGACTTTTCATTTGAAAAAATTTTTTATCTCAAAGAATAATGGGCAGATTTTGATATAATTTGGCATGTACCTTCCTTTTGTAAATGGCTTTGACAAGTTCGTTAATCAGAAAAATCGGACGAGGTTTCCTGAAAAAATTTTGAGTTTTCATTTGAAAAAAAAAATTATCTTAAAAAATAAAAAATCTATGATAACCAAATTTGGTAGGTAGGTTTACGATATAAAAAGTAAACTATACACCAAAATTTAGATTTCCATGTTACAAGAAAAAAAAGTTATAATAAAATATTTTGTGCCAGATCATTTCTATGAAAATTCACTACCATAACGCACTTGCTGCGTCCCGAGATTTTTTTAATCAAACACGCCTTATGCTATTGCATTTTTGCATTTTCCATCGAAATATAATGCATGTTTGTAAGAAAAGAAATTCTGGACGCAGCAAGTGCGTTATGGTAGCTAATTTTGATCAAATGTTTCATATTTGAACAGCTCAATTTGCTATTAACCTATAAGGTTGACCAAGAAACATGTTTTTTCGGGAACACTTTAAGTTTACTTTTGGAAATTTCTGTACATTTTCACACAATAAAGTTATTTTGATGAAACATGGCACATTGTTTTTACTATATAGATTATACTGGTAACCAAATTTTATGCCTGCTTTCTTAAAAAACACACATATTTGTTATTAAAAACATTTTTATGAAAATTCACTATCATAACGCACTTGCTGCGTCCTGAGTTTTTTTTTAACGTCTCGAGCTTAGTACGCAATTGCTTCACTACTAAAAGTCCAGAGCACAATAACACCAGAGAAGTGATTACATACATTTTATAGAAACGATGTTTTGCGTTCTGTCCGGGTGCACATTACCACGTCCATAAGTTAATTGGCGTGTAATGGCGTGAAATAACAGTTCCAATAACGATTAGCAAAGGCGTCACCATCGTCGTTCTCTTGATCGCTTCCACCGCCAGAATTAGGTATTAATTGTAATGTGCTAAGAAAGCGGCGCCGCCTTTATATTATTGACATTTAATGACGTGTACGATGCATTTATGAAGTCATTAACATCAGTTCGTTATTAATAACTTAATGTGTTCTTATGGGAAAAATGAAATAAACAACTGATTGGTGTTTAGACTATAAAGTACATTTGGTGTTTGTATGATATCTGAAAATGGTTTTATCGAAACCAGGAAGAGATGGCCTCAGTGAATATTGCCTGTCAGCTTAGGATAGCTAGAGTGATTGTTTTGTAGAAAAAGGGTGATGTCAACTTTTGTGGTAATTATAGACTATTATCAATGCTGCCGGTCATTTGAAAAGTTTTTGAGGCCCTCGTTTAGTCGAGAGTGGTGAATTTTATGGAGTCACTGTCGATTTTGAGTGGAAATCTGCATGGCTTTCCTGCAGGAAGGTGAACAGTTACGGGACTGGTGGATCACGAAAAGCTTTTGATGAAGCTGCATCATTACGGTGTAAATGGAATTGTTTGGAAGTTGCTTAGGTCGTGTCTTGAGAACATATATCAATTATTTGACTTAAATGGAGAAAAATCGTTTCTAAGACTAATAAAATAAGGTGTTCCTCAGGGGTCTATATTGGGCCCTCTGTTGTTCTCCATATATAATAACGACCTAATGAACCAATTCCATTATTCCAACATTATAACTTTTGCAGGTCTCACTGCTCTCATAGAAAGAGCTGCAGAGGGAAAGTATTGAACAAGAAAGCAGTATTCGGCCTGTATGTTGCTGAAGCTTAGTTTAAGGCAAACAGTTTTGTTATTAATGTCTGCAAAACTCAAAAACTTATACTTACCACCAGAAAGTCCCAAGGGAATGCTACTATTTCATTACTGAGTTTAGTTGTTGATGATATGCTTTCGTGGATTCCGCATATTAATGCGCTTTGCCTTGGGTTGCCAACTGCCATGTTTTCTGTAAAAAGGATTAAATGGTTGTAGAAGAAAGTGCAGCATTAGTAACTTACCATGCGGACTTTCATAGTGTGGCAACGTATGGCATCTGCCTTTAGGGTGCTTAAGTGGTGCACCTAGAGTCTTCCTGAAAGAGAAGAAGCGGTCATGTGATAGCTCGTTAAAATGAACTTTTGATTCCCTATACACTGCCTTTTTATTCTTGAAATTCGGTCTATTCGTTTAGAAGATATGGATTTTTGAAATATCACTAATGCATTTGATTATATAATTTAAACTGCTTTATGATATTATGTAGTTTCATTTACTTCAAATTTTCCATATACTACATAAAGAGTAAAACCAAGAGTAAAACATAAGTACCTAGGTATTATACTTATATTGGTTTGAGGAAGGTAGGTATATTTCTTCTTGAAATAATTTTGTTTCACTTTGGTAATACAGTACCTACATGCATTGATTAAGAACCTGAATCTGGTGCACACAACCACTTTCTTATTTGGTTGATTGATACTACAGTCGACGGCCGAAGGCATTTGGTAAAGTTAGGTGAAAATGAAAAGTTAGGTTATTAGTTACCTACTATTTGTATTAACCTTAGAATATAGGTAGTTGTTTTATATTTTAAAATTATAAGGTATTAGCAGAGTCGATTTCGAGGTTATGCGCAGAACTTACACGTTTTTCTCATGACTCCTGTCAGTTAACAAATAACAAATAGTGGTGTTGTCAGATTAAACTAGGAGAAGGAGATGGCTTGTAAATAACGTCAAAATAGGGAGCTTAATATGTATACATAATAAACGTAGTTCTAGATTGTTTTTAAACAAATTGAATCACTTTCATTAACATTTTATTTATTTACATTTTTCTGATATCAACAGATTCACATGAGAGTTGTCGCAAATAAAAACCCCGTCAATTGTTTATTGTGACATATTTTTGTAGCCTATCCGTTTAAAACTTAATCTAGAGATTTTTTTGCAATGGCAGCGGAAACTAGCATCTAGTGATATCAATTCTACTTTGGCTTTCGGGCTTTCGCATGCGCACTGAGTTACCGGGATAATTAGCATGGCTCGCAGCTGATGAGTTTTTTGCTGTTTTAACGAAATAAAAGATCCCCCCTGAGGTGCGGTTTACACACAATCCCCCAACTGGCCTTCCTGACCTGCCCTGACATCAGTTTGCCTAATCAAAAGCTAAAAGAAGGAAAAACCAACCCTGTCATATATCAAGGTCATGTGAGTATAATATAATACATACATTTTTCCCTTAGGGCTCGTCCGCGTCTTTGCCGCCCCGATAGCACTGCAGCCAATATATCCATTTACTTAGCTGTTAATTAGGCAAAGTGATGTCAGGGCAGGTCAGGGAGGTCAGTTGAGAGGTATGTGTGTTAACAGCACCTCAGGAAGGTCTTTTATTTCGTTAAAACGGCAAAAAACATGAGTTGGGGCTATGTTAATTATCCCGGTAACTCACTGCGCATGTAGAAGCCCGAAAGCCAAAGTAGAACCCTGGTTTATCTGTCTGACCTTGTCTAACATTATAAGCATCCATTCATAGGTAATTTCAGGTCATATAGTAGATTATTAATTTTTTATATAGTTACAACTATATTTAATGAACTGAGTTAAAAATAATATATATATATATATATATATATATATATATATATATATATATATATATATATATATATATATATATATATATAAACTTCTAACTTACCTTGGATTTGGGTTCTAGTGGCCCTAGTTCGCGCTCATTTGATGAAAGTCTTACCATCGATACCTCTCCATATAAAATTGGGAATTTTGAAGGCCAGCGGAATCTCTGCCATTTTCAGTTTGGTATTATGATGAGTTTTATATTTTTTATACAAAACTATTTCCGGTGTTTTTTCTACGTCACTCATTGTTAAGTAAAATAACAATTAAATAAATTCTTGTTATAATGTTTCTTAGAATAACAACACTTATAATGTACAAAATGGCATAACTAATTAACACCGTTTTATTATAGGATGACGCCTCTATTAAATTTAAACGCCTATTTCTTTTGAATAGAGGAATATGTCACTGTCAAAACATTTTTATAAAATATATTGCTTCAGTTCCGACTAAGTCGTCATAATTTAATATTATTAATGTACGAATTCTCCCCACATCACTGACCACAAAATTAATCCAAGGTCCTGCTAAGCAAAATATAGTCGAACCAATTATGTTTATTTACCGATCGTTGGTCTTTTGATTAAGTACCTTATTTTAATGCATCAAAATTTGCAAAATATTAAGCGTTTTCAAAGAAATTGTTGATGTCATTATCAGATGAATAAGAACAGTATTGAGGAGATCTGTGTTTATATATATATATATATATATATATATATATATATATATATATATATATATATATATATATATATATATATATATATATATATATATAGGAGCCCGGAGATGATGAGTAAAAAATTCAAG
The DNA here is from genome assembly GCA_964006375.1 of Tillus elongatus. Lineage (NCBI taxonomy): Eukaryota > Metazoa > Arthropoda > Insecta > Coleoptera > Cleridae > Tillus > Tillus elongatus. Next base: position 31,802,484 of record OZ023268.1, read on the forward strand.
GAGTAAGGATACTCGAAAAGTTAGTGCTACAAGTTCCTATAACATTTTTTCGAAAACTCAAAATTAACTATTACAGCGTCTCAAAAAAAATTTTATTCAAATTTTCGTTGATGACTTTTTTGTCGTTAATCGATTATCAAATTTAGTGCACCTGTATGTAATACAATTTTGTATTTACGGCGCAAATTTGATGTAGATCCCTGGGAATCTAGAGGCCGAAACTGCCCTTGGCCAGCTTATATTGACTCGTAACTTTTTTGGTTGAACTTTTGCCACAAATCTAACAATATACGATTAAAGAGCAACATAAAATCTTCAAAGAAGGTCCTCCTGTTGCATCACGATAAAACTAACCGTTTTCGAAGAAAGCTTTTTTTTAAATTTGCTGGTATTGATTGAATACGAAATCAATCAATTTCATTTTCAATATTAATGGAGTGTGCCTTGAAAATCTTCTCGGTAAACAAGATCATGGTACGTCAGCTTTGAGAGATAAGAGTTTCTTGTGATTTTACTTGCGAAATGGTCCGGGTTAATTATGAAATAAGATGAATAATAATAATAATAATTTTTGAGACCCTGTAACTTCGTTATTGTTGAATTTTCTAAAAAATGCTATTGGAACTTGTGGCACTAATTTTTCGAGTAGCATAACCCGCTGAATTATATATATATATATATATATATATATATATATATATATATATATATATATATATATATATATATAACAGGCAGCAGGTGGAGGAACTATGAAAGAAAGCTCTACTGAGCAGTGCCCGTGCAGATATCTATAAGAGAGAGAGGTCACCAACGGCACGACGGTGGGCAAGGGATGGCAGCCTTTGGGTGAGGGTAGGGTCACCGATGACACGTAGAGCTCTCTTCTGAATGGAGTCCAGGATAGCGAGTGTAGAACCGGCAGCAGCACCCCAGATGTGGGAGCAGTATTCGAGGTTTGATCTTATTTGTGAAGTATATAAGATATAGAGATTAGCTGGTGAAAAGTATTTGCGAGCCCGGAAGAGGAAACCTAATTTCTTAGCAGTCGCTTCTGCAATTGATGTGACATGTTGGTGCCAATTGAGATTTCGATCCACAGAAATGCCAACAAGTGAAAAGTACTAATTACTTTGAATAACTTGGTTGTTCATTGTGATGGGTCTAGGGCTGGTGTCTCTCTTATGAGAAAGAAAGCAAGATTGTGATTTGGTGGGGTTGAATTGTACAAGATTTCTACTTCCCCAGTCTAATATTTTTTGGAAATCCACGGAGACAGAACCCTCCATGAGTCTGCGATCCTCATCTAATTGGGCTAAAGAGACAGGCTTAGAATATTGTATATTTGAGTGGAGGGTGCTGTCGTCCGCGTAACTGTGAACTGGGTTGTATGTGCTAGAGAGGAGGTCATTGATGTGGAGAAGAAACAAAGTAGGGGCTAAAGCTGAACCTTGAGGAACTCCTGCATTAATTGGATACAGTTTAGAGGAATGGTCATCCACGACAACAGTAATGCTTCGGTTGGAGGGGAAATTTGCTGTCCAGGTACAGAGTTTTGGTGGTAGGCCATAGGCTGGAAGTTTATTAAGCAGCGCTGAGTGCCAGACCTGGTCGAATGCTTTGGATATGTCTACAGCGACAATCTGGGATTCACCGTGTAGTTCCATAGTCTTGTTCCAAGAATGGGTGACAAAGAAAAGGAGGTCGGAAGTTGATCTGCGCTGACGGAATCCTGACTGCCTGTCGTGTTTTTCAAGAAATTTTAGTAATTCGGTGTTTATATACTTTTCCATTACTTTAGAGACGACTGAAAGGAGAGAAATAGGCCTGTAGTTGCTAGGAAGCGCTTGGATCCTTTCTTGGGGACGGGTTGTACTCGAGCAGTTTTCCAGTTACTAGGGAATATGCCTCTATTGTAAGATGTCTGAAACAGGCGAGTCAGGACAGGAGCAAGTTCTGGTGCGCATTTCTTGAGAACAATTTCTGGGATCTCGTCAAGGCCAGAGGCTTTCTTGGTATTGAGAGAAGAGAGCATCTTTCGTACCTTTTTAGTTTTGGAAATCATACCCGTAATTTTATGCGCGACATTGGGGACTATTGGTGGTCGAACATTTGGAGGTGCGTTGAGAGTAGAATTGCCGGGGAACAACGAGACAATAAGTTCAGCCTTGCCCAGGGCGGTAGAAACAATTTCATCGCCGGAGACAAGAGGTGGGAACGTGTTCTTGCAGAAATTATTCCCAATAGATTTAGCAAGAGTCCAGAAGGGTTTGCTGGCGCTGGAGCTTAAGAGGACTTTGTTTTTGATGTGGTTATTAAACGAGTTCTGGCCTTGTCACAGGATTTAGAGAACCAGGGCTTTTGAGTGGCTGCAGAGGTTTTCTGTGTACGTGGAATAAATAATTCCATGCCAGCTTGGATAATTTCGGTGACGTTTTGTGAGATACCAGAGGGGTCAGGATAAGAGAAGCAGACAGACGCCCTTGTAAATGAAGAAAAGTAATCTCGCATTTCGTCCCAGTTTGCGGAGTTGTAGTGCCAAACGATACGTGGGTGTGATGACTGTGTGACCTCGGGTTGCATTGCGCAGGAAGCAGCAACCATGCCGTGGTCTGAGCGACCAAGGGGGGCGGTGACTGATATCTTATAGCAGTCAGGATTTGTAGTAAGAAGGAGATCCAAGGGATTTGAGCTGTGTGTTGGGATGCGAGGAAAGTAAGTAGGTTGCTGAACCATATTGGCTAAAGAATTGCTGACTGCAAAGGCATTGGCTGCTCTTCCTTGTGGATCGGTTTTTGAAGATCCTAGCCGGTTTCATGGTCCGGTCATTCAAAAGTCTTTCAGTAGATGTTGCTGTATATTATAAGTTATAACACCGTTATAAAGCTTATTGCTTTTAAAAAACGTTGTTGGGTAAGCTCTGAACACGATTTAGACCGATTTGTTACTATAAAGATTATGTTGCCCAGAAGCAACCAAATCAGATATAGAATTAAATAAAGTTCAATTTTAATAAAAATTCTCAACCATCAAACGTTTCTAATCCATTGTATGACTTTTCTTTTCTAACGTAGATTTTGACAGCGAATTAAGTTTTTCAACGTATTGTGTCATTAAAGCATAATGTGAAGCTTTGTAGCTAAAAGGGATTCTTAGAAATCACAACAGAAAAATTACTATTCATCACACAATATCATATCCGTAGCTTGGTTATAATTCAAAGGTAGACGTTGATTCATTTTTATCATAAAATGAATTAACAATAGTGTGGGGATCAAAGATTCAAGGGACTTTTTAAAAGCCAGGTTATTGTGACCTGTTCAACAACAAACTTATACAGAAACCCACAGAAGAATGCATTCTTTATTCCTTCTTCTGTGATTTTTCGTTCTCTGTAGTGAATGCTGCAGTCCAAGAAAAATATAACACAGGTGTTCAACCGTCTACACATACAGGCTAGCAGAAAGGCATTGCTTTTTGAAACTCCAGCCGCATATAGAGTGTACGATAGTAATAAGGCTGGGTCTTTTGTTAATTCAATGCACCACTGCCGAACCTGACCGTTACTAAAAGACCTGATCTTGAATTGTAGATGGGCAGGTGGGACGCTTCTATACATATAAGCTGGTATTGTGTTTGTAGCTTTCCTGAATTATGTAAAAATGTTTTATATTGTAAAGTTTATTTAACCTTCAATAATTTATACTAAGTGAAGATTGGAACCTGTGATGTGCACTGATAAGCATAGTTGGAGAACCCAAATCACAACACATTTTTAAAAAAACTTACGATCGTTTCACTAACCAAGATAGCGTCATCAGATAATTATAAATATCTTACAGCTTTATTTATATTCTTCAGCAGGCAGTCGGTCACTACCGATTTACGGATGTTCAACGACACAAAAATTAACATATTTACTTTGGCGGCAATATTCATTATCTATCGGACGTGCTTCTGCCGGTATTTCTGTAAAGTAATCTATCAGTAGACTACCTATAGGCGGCGGAGCCAAATTTATACACTTTTTATTATCACTATATTTAGCAATCTATATACTTTCGAAAGCGTTTAGCTGTCCTGATTTTCTAACATTTGTTATTAATTTTAGATTCTTCTTATGTACGTGGTGATTATTATCCCAACTATGTCGGGCGACGGAAGATCTATCTATAGTACCGTATCTTAATTGTACTAAATGTTCTTTGAATGCATTTTCAATAGATCTTTTTGTATGTCCGACGTATTTAAGATCACAATCTTTACAACTTATTTTTATAAATTCCCCACATTTTGGCTGTACTACCCCTTTTTTGGGTTACCTAGCAAGTCTTTTAAAGTATTTTTGATCGAAAATGTTAGTTGCAAATTGGCTTTTCTAAAAAATACTATCTAGACCCTTCGTGATTTGAGGTTCAAATGGTAAGCAAACAAAGCTTTTTCGGCTTCCTCTCTTCTAAAAGTCGTTGATTTCGCTGACATTTTTTTTTTCACTAGGCAAGTAGTGTATCCGGCCACGGTCGTAATATACCCTAATTATTTGCTATATCTATTTTTGCTTAAAGGAAAAAATCAGACTGGCCATTTTTGTGCGTACGTTAGAAGTGAGTCATTCGGAATGTAACTTAAGTGGTGGTTTTCTTCCCATGGACATCGAATTCTAAAGTGTCTTTAATTTTGATAACTAGTGCATCTAGAAAGGGTAATTTATTATTAATTTCTAATTCGTGGGTAAATTTTATGGAATCAAATTTATTGTTTAATTTGGCAATAAAATCTTCTATTCTCCAAACGTTTGTGTTAAACACTGCGAAAATATCATCCACATAACGCAATCACACTCTAGGAAAATACTCACTTTCACTTTCAAGAAAAACACTTTTCATTTTATCCACCAAAAAAAACTAGAGGAGTTAGGTCCGAAGATCTAGCTGGCCATTCAATAAATGCACCTTACAAACTATCGGTCTCTCAACTTTACATTTAGGGGACGAAGAAAAGCGTGTAGAATTTTGCACATGGCTTAACAACAAATGCCAAGAAGATGCACAATTTCCGCATAAACACACTTTACCAATTGTGGTGTGTTTAATAGACACAACGAACATCTTTGACAACAAGGAAATCCCCGTTACGTTGAGCAAAGAAGGCCACAAGTTTGGGTGAGCAAAGAAGGCCACAAGTTTGGGTTTAATGTTTGGTGTGATGTAATTAGATTAAAATTTCTTGGTCCCTTTATCTGTGAAGAAAATTTAAATGGCGATTCCTATCTGCAATTTCTTCGAAACAGCCTAGAAGGTATGTTAGATAGTTTAAACCTGTGGACAAGACAATATTTGAACTGGTTTCAGCATGATGGTGCTCCTCCTCATAATTCTCAACAATTGCGAAATTATTTAAACCAGAAATTTCCTGATGCTTGATTTGACAGAAACAGTCCAGTGTAATGGCCACCACGGTCACCCGATCTTTCTGTTTTGTATTTTTTTGTGGGGATGCGTAAAAAACTCAATGTAAAAAGGTATTCAAATATTAATAAACTTAGAGGCGCTATCACTGAAGCGTTTACAAATATCGACGGAAGGTCTCTTAAGAAAGCAACTTCTTCAGTTTCAAAGCGATGCGATATTTGTACCCTGCCTTAAAAGAAGTTAGTTCTTGTGTTTTTTTTTTTAGTATATCTGTTTTCAGATTTTGAATAATCCTAAGATGTTACATGTTATCCAAGTACTTACTTATTAAATTAATAATAATAGCCAAAACAAGCTTATTCTTCCAGTTAACCTAATCGTGTGCTATATTCCTGGAATCGTTATAAAATGATGCCGCATGTATTGCGGTTATAATGAGATAAGATTGGGAAATCATGGATACTTTATTTTAGGCCCATAATACAAATTTGCCTTTTCATGCAATTTTTCACATGAAGTGTGACATGTGATATACCAAAATATTCAGAAAAAATACTCTATCCGCTGATTGAAAAATCCAATAGGCGACCATAAGAAAAAAAATTGACTGTGGTCCTTCGGATATGTGACGGCAATCGACAAAACTAATACCACCACTCGATTCGTCACATTATTTTGTATAAAACTACGTTTAGATTTTCAAAAACGTACCACACGTAACGAAGATATCAGAAAAACTCGATTTTTCCAAAATTCGGTTTTTCTCGAATATCTCCCGAGCTACTCGGAATTTTCTACATCTGTAAACTGATTTGAACTCAGCTTCAAATGCTGCGATTGTTGTTTAGTTTGACCAACTTTGTATCTCTTGTAGTTTCCGAGATCCCTTCACTATCCATCGAAAAAACATCACCTGTATATATATATATATATATATATATATATATATATATATATATATATATATATATATATATATATATATATACAGGGTTAGTGTAAGTATGAAAAGGCACTTATATTTCCTGAGATGTTCCTTATTAAAAAAAACTCTGGACGCAGCAAGTGCGTTATGGTAGTGAATTTTCATAAAAATGTTTTTAATTGCAAATATGTGTGTTTCCTTTTTAAGAAAGCAGGCATCAATTTTGGTTACCAGTATAACCTATATAGTAAAAACAATGTGCCATGTTTCATAAAAATAACTTTATTGTGTGAAAATGTACAAAAATTTTCAAAAGTAAACTTAAAGTGTTCCCGGAAAAACTCGTTTCTTGGTCAACCTTATAGGTTAATAGCAAATTGAGCTATTCAAATTTGAAGCATTTAATAAAAATTCGCTACCATAACGCACTTGCTGCGTCCCGAATTTCTTTTCTTACAAACATGCATCGCTGAAAAATTCAAAAATGCAATAACATAAGGCGTGTTTGATTAAAAAAAAGAAAATTTGTATCACCAACGACTTATGGGCCATCCTGTGATTGTAGAAATATTTTTTTAAGATGTAGCTCAAGACACCCTATAATTAATATATACAAATTTTCTTCATATCTTGTATAATAACGGATATATTGAGCTTTATTGATTTTTTACGAAAATTCGACAAAAATTATATACCATTAAACGATAAACTCTAAAGCTAAGGCTACTGCCAAGCATCAGAGAAAGGGTCTATTTGAAATGAATTTTCTGGAAACATTTTAGTAAAATGAAGGACAATGACGGTTGAAACTAAGACTTCAGAGTTTGTAAAAGATCCTTCTTGAGACATTTTATTTCCATATCCCGTATTAGATTCAAGTTCTTTGACTAAATATTGCCGATTTTGACGTTTTAAATCGCAACTTTGACGTTTTGAGGAAAACCCCAATTTATTTTTCTTTAAATGCCTATAACTTTTTTGTCTTTTGACCTACATAGCTAAATTTTGGTTTGCTTACCTATAAGGATATTAACTAGCGTACCAAATTTGGTTGCCCTTACTTTGTTAATTCCGGAGATATAATTTTTTTTTTGAAAGAAAACACAAAATTTTCCGGGAAAACCTGGGCAGATTTTCCTGGCTAACGAACTTATCCAAGCCATTTGCAAAAGGAATTTTTCCACCAAATTTAGTCAAAATCGGCCTATTATTTTTTGAGTTATCGGTGTGATACATATATATATATATATATATATATATATATATATATATATATAAATATATATATATATATATATATATATATATATATATATATATATATATATATATATATATATATATATAAACATATAAAAATTGAAACGGACCCCGGATATGTGTTCTAGGGGGCCTAGTTCGCGGTCATTTGAAGAAATTTTTTCAAAATTCAAAAGTCGGGATCTCCTCATTAGTGAATTTTTTTTAAGAAAATTCACTAAAAAGGGTTCAACAAAAGTTTTTCAACATTATATATTTTGCTAGAAGCTGGCGATATTCAATTCTTCCTATCTTAAACTACTTCGTTGCTAAGTCTTTTAGCGAATTTTTCGTAAAAGAAAAAATCACTAATGAGGAGATCTGTGTTTATGTATATATGTATATATGTATATATGTATATATGTATATATGTATATATATATATATATATATATATATATATATATATATATATATATATATATATATATATATATATATATATATATATATATAACTCAAAAAATAATGGGCCGATTTTGATGAAATGTGGTATGTACCTTTCTTTTGCATGTGGCTTAAATAAGTTCGTTAGCCAGGAAAATCGGACCACTTTTTCCGGAAAATTTTTGTATCTCCGAAAATAACAGAGCTATGACAACCAAATTTGACATATACGTTTACACTGTCAAACTTACCCTACACACCAAAATTCAGATTCTCTCTCCCGGATGAAACAAAAAAAGTTATAGGCATTTAAAGAAAAAAAATTGGGTGCCACTGATGATCAGAGGAAAGCACAAGAACAAAATATTTTGCGTGATTAACAAAACCAATTGAATATTACATACAATGGTTCAGTTTTATTGGCGCCAAAGTGTCAAAAAGTAGCAGAAAAAAGATGTTGAAAATTTTATAATTGTTCTTCTTGAAACGTCACAGTCGCGATTGGAAACGTCAAAATTTGCAATTTTCAAACAACGAATTTGAAGCAAATACGGATTATGTCGAAAAAATCTCTTAATAAGTGTGTTTCACAAAGCCTTAAGTTTCAGCTTCAACCATCACTGTCCTTCATTTTACTAAAATATTTTCGGAAAATCTATTTCAATAGACCCTCTTTCTGATGCTTCGGCAGTACTTTATAGTTTATGGTTTGGTGGTCTATATTTTAGAAAATTTTCGTAGAAAAAATTCGTTATTAAGAAGAGCGCGACTTACGAATTTTAAAAAGATTTCTTCAAATGAGCGCGAACTAGAACCCCTAAAACCCATATACGGTGTCAGTTTCGGTTTTTTCCTGTTTACACATATACAGGGTGACGCATTTCTAGGGCAAAGCTCAATATATCCGTTATTATACCAGATATAAGGAAAAAGTATATATGTTAATTATAGGGTGTCTCGAGCTGTATCTTATCAACCTATTTTGACAATTACAGGATGGCCCATAAGTCGTTGGTGATACACACTTTATTTTTTTTAAATAGAACAGCCCTTATGTTGTTACATTTTTGTGTTTTCCATCAAATTATAATGCATGTTTGTAAGGAAAAAAATGATATCGTTCATCGTTTTTGAGTTATTTTAATTGTTTTGCAACTTTTCACGTTTTTGGCACATATTTCAACGCATATCACAAACTGTGATATGGCGTTTTTATCAATAAATAGCGTAGCCCCATGGGATTGACGTATTCGGAGATCTTTTTCTTTGTATTACTCGTCGAAAAAATCGAGCTGTCGTATACAGGTACTGTCAAATAGCGGCTGAAAAGTTTTCGCTGAAATGTTTTTAGTGTTTCCGTAGAAATCATTTTTTGTAAGATTTTTGTGATATGCTGGTAATGAATAATAAATGTTAAGTAAGTTATTGTAGAAAAACAATTGTCGAATTTTTGTAAAAAATATAATTTAATGTAACATTACTGAAGGCAATTTATGTAAAAGAAATTATCATATATATTTTTTTAAATTTTGGTCCTAAAGTTTGTGAATAATTATATCTTATCAGGTGTGTAAATAGCTTAAAGAGGTTCGTTGGCCAGGAAAATCGCACCAGTTTTTCTGCAACTTTTTGAGTTTATTTTCGGAAAATGTTTCTAGTTTTTGAAGCAACAAAGCTATTTTAATGAAATATGGTACATTGTTACTACCATATAGGTTATACGATCAATCAAATGTCGTTCTTGTAAAAACAAGACATATTTTCAATTAATTTTGTTTACGAAAATTCGCTACCATAACGCATTTGCTGCGTCCCGAACTTTTTTTTTACTGGCAAGATACGATATTTTTCATTTTCGGAAGGAACGTGTCTTTCTTGACACGGCACTATATAAATTTAGTCGGGTTCCATAAGGAAAAAATTGTAAATTTTGGATCTGACCTGGGATATGGGTTCCAGTTTTCAGGGGTTCTAATTCGCAATCATTTGAATACAAATTTCGAAAATTCGAAAATTATTACCTAGCGATAGGTATTTTCTTTCTGAAGTGTCGCTAAAACTTGAAAACTTTTGGAAAAATGTGAGTGGTGGTAAATATTCTTTCAAACTAATTGACTTTTCTGTTTCAGGTGAGTAACCTTTTAAATACTCCGTCTGTAACGGACAATGCTAAACGATCTGGTAAGAACTTAGTTTTGTTTTATTAAAACTTTTTGATGTAAGATTTAATATTGTTATTTAAATGTTTGTGTCTCTTGCTTCGCGGTAAAAAAGTTATATAAAATATACAGTGTTATTTTTAAAATGTCACACTACCACAGAATAAATAGAGCCTCGCTGGTTCAGGGGTTATAACGTGTGCCTCTGAACCGAAGGGTACTGGGTTCGATCCCAGGGTTCTCCTTTCACTTTTTCAGTACAAACTGTAACATTAACATCAACCGAGGTTCTGGCATTGTACTTGAGCAAGTTGAATGTCTGCACGTTCCGCCCTTCGAAGGGGGCGTAAATCCGTCGGTCCCGTGTCCATGCGATGTTGGGCACGTTAAAAATCCCTACCCTCCTTACAGAAAGGCAGGGGTTCGGCAAAATTTCCAGGATGGTGAGGTAAAACTGCTCCCTGGCGTCGGTGATTGACCATAGTCGCGGAAATAGGCCGACGTTAAAGAAACAAAAAAAAAACACACACACACAGAGAGAGAGAGAGAATGAATGAATTAATCTTACTTACTAAATTGATGATGCGGCGAAGAGGGTCTGGCGGTAAATGCGCTGAAAACTTCTGTCGTGCCATTCACAAGGAAAAGAAACCAGGAAGGGCTCAAGTAGGTGTCCCTCTATGACACCTCTATCTCAATCGTCGCGAGGGTCAGGTATATAGGCGTAACCCTAGATAGCACATTGACATTAATACCGCACTTGGAAAGAATAACTGATAAAACCACGAGCGGCTTATGGACCTGTCGGAGATTGTTTTCTAAAACAAAATGGGGACTATCACTACGCATAACGCATGACCTGAGAATGGTTAGACCCATTATCACGTATGCATCGTTAGTGTGGTGGGATAAAACCTACACACAGCATTGCAGGAAAAAAGTAAGCACGTGCAACGATTGGCCAGCCTGAGCATTACTGGAGCGATGACAACGACGCCCACAGCGGCTATGTAAACGATGCTGAACCTGCCGCCGCTACACCTAGTTGTCGAGACGGAGGCAATCATAGGGGCCTGCAGACTGAATACCAACTCAAAAGAGGGAAATTCGCGGGATGGCCACAGCAACATCCTTAGAACAATAGATGATGATCACACTCTGGGCATGACCTCAGACAGGGTAAAAACAAGTGGTGTGTTCTAATATTATTTGATCCCCACGCTCAATCTTCCAGAGTCCGACCCTGTACATTCCCATCCTCGATTCGTACAATAGCTACCAGAGGCGCAGTGACGACATTGGCACTCCTGCGACAGTTGGCAACAACAGCCACCAGAGGCGTACAACATTGGTATCCCTGTGACAGTTATCATCGAGCGTCAACAACCGAGAGAAGAAGCTACAAGATAACCCTAGAGAACATCACTTCCATGTCATCCAGCGTCCCATCAGGTCGTTCAAGACCGGCTGAACCGTGATACGGTAGTCAAGACACAGCATAATAGTTGGTTATGCTGTGGTCACACCACAGTTAACTCCGTGGTCGTTTAATATGTCAGGAAGCATCACAGGAGATCGCCTGACCCGCGGCACGTAGTCAAGAACCCACGGTTGCCTCTATAGACACGTGGACAGGTTCGTGAACCTCGTTATGGAAGAACCAGTCTTTCGACGAGCGACTGACCCGTGCTCAGAAATCCATTCAACCGCGATATCAACCCACCGCCAATCTTCACAGCTGTCACTTAGACACGTGAAATACCTTGCCCTTTGGACGACGCCCCCAGCTATCAGCGACACGACCACGTGCTGATTACGGCAACCTCCCGGCTCCAATTGTGTCACCTTTTTTATTGTATTATGGGATCACAACATTAATTTCTGTATTCACTTTGTTACTCGGTCGTATTAAATTGGTATTGTTACCACGTGTATTAATCATAAATCTACCCCACTCTGGTCCTTCATAAGTAAAGTAAACGCGTAATTAGAACTAGTAATGTTAATGCACGCATTTTAGTTTAATTCAAACATTTAGTATTTCCCGGCATTACATTTTTCTCATTCTGCTCTGTACAACAACCTATCGCAAAACTATACCGTACGAAATAATTATCCCGAGTCGGGAAGACTGGATAGATGAAACAGCCCAAAGCTCAATAGAACTGTCTATTTCACTGACGGGGCCGAAGATCAGATGGAGCAGGATGCGGTATATACGGAGGCAACAGACCGGGATGCAGGATAGCTGTCAGCCTGGGTCGTGCGACCATATACAGTGCTTTCATTTCAAAACTAGCCACCCTTAATCATTTATTTATGAAGGAAATCTGGTTTAAAAGAAACAGGTTAATTGGAATTTCGAGGGGCACGTTCAAAAACAGTATTTTTGGAATTTTACTTTACACCCCCTAAGCCCCCAGTCACGCCAACTTTATAATTTTAAATGACACCTCCTAGCTTGAGATACATCATTTTAAAGCTATTTCAAATCCTAATCCAACGGCGTTTACGAATTTTAAATCCACCGCCAAATTTTTAATTTAGAAGAATAAAACGTCATCAAATTCGGAATATTTTGAAAAAAATTATTTAATAGTTTACGACAAGAACCTACTTTATTAAGTGCTCAAAGTGCTCTCCGTTGTTAGCTAAACAATAAAATAGTCGATCGACGAATTCTCGTCTAACGTTTTAAAATGTTTCTGTAGTAATTTGTCGCCAAGCTTGGATGATCCTATCTTTTAGAACCTGAATATTCTCTGGTGGAGGATTATGGTACACAACTGATTTCAAATAACCCAAAGGAAGAAGTCCAGTGGTGTTAAGTCCGGAGATCTGGCGGGCCATTCCAGGGCGCCTCATCTGCCAATCCATTTGTCGGGAAATATTTGATAAAGCACTCGCGAACACGTAAGGCATATTGTGTGGTGCACCGTCCTGTTGATAGTGCAAATTTTGTTCATCCAGCAGTGGGTTGCCTTCTTTATTAAGTTGGTTTTCTAAGGACTCTGTTATGAGTGGGTCAATATAATTTTCCAAAAAAATTAAATACAAACCACCAGTTAAAATTTCTTCAATAAACAAAGAGCCTATTATTTCATTTCCAAGAATTCCCGCCCAGACATTAATTTTTTGTGGAAACTGTGTATGACCCTCTACGAACATTCGTGAATTTTGATTATCCCAATATCTACAGTTGTGTTTATTAACAAAACGATTCAGAAAGAACATTGATTCATCACTAAAGCAAATATTCTTTACCAAATTTCTATCGGCTTGAACTCTGGCAGTCATTAATTCACAGAATTGATTCCTTCTATCATAATAATCCTCGCCGAGTTCACGGAGAAGGGTAACTTTATAAGGAAAGAAGTTGTAAAGTTTTAAAACTTTATATATGGAACCGACGGAAATATTCGTTAATGCAGCGACTTTTGGAATTGAAGTCGTTGGTTCAGCGGCACAACATCCTAAAACCTCAATTTGTGCAGCTTCGTTAAGAACTAGTGGTGGCTTATTTGCTTTGTTACATACTGAGCCAGTTTCTTCAAATTTTCGTGCAAGACTTAGCACATATTGGTGTCCCACATTTTTTCAGGATGCCTTTCGTTGAAAACTCGGGCGGTATTACGAGCACACCTATTCTGAGCACCATACAAGTAAATTATTTCAACTCTTTCTTATGTAGTGAAAATCATGATTGTTAGTTTTATTTAAATTTAATATTTTAAATTGAAATGATTTCAATGAGTTTGAAGGTTTCAAAATTTAAAAATTTAATCACAACAGACTCGGTTTTAACTCGTTGCAGTCGTCAAGAAATCGAACACTAAATACGAATAAGTAACAAAGTTATCAAGAAAGTAAAACTGGCTCATTTTATCTGAAATTCATCGTTAAATTAGACATGCGCGTTATCGCTCCCATATCTCCTCGTACCAGGAAAATTGATAGCCGCAAATGGCACCGGGGAGCTGAATTTTCAACAGCTTTACGCTCAGAAAAATTACTGATAAAAACAATTCAAATGTTAGAAAAAATTCGACAGTCTACTATTTTATTGTTTAGCTAACAACGTAGGGCACTTTGAACACTTAATAAAGTAGGTTTTTGTCTTAAACTATTAAATAAACTTTTTAAAAATATTCCGAATTTGATGACGTTTTCTACTAAATTCAGAAGTTGACGGTGGATTTAAATTTGGTGAACGCCGTTGGATTAGGATTTTAAATACCTTTAAAGTGATGTATCTCAAGCTAGGGGGTGTCATTTAAAATTATAAAGTTGGGGTGACTGGGGCTTAGGGGGTGAAAAGTAAAATTCCGAAAATACTGTTTTTGAACGTGCCTCTCGAAATCCCAATTGACCTGTGTTTTTTTGAACCATATTTCCTTGATAAAGAAATTATTAAGGGTGTTTTGAAATGAAAGCACTGTATATTCTACCGACGTGTTGATATTTGTCGCCCAACCGTAGGCGCACCTGATATTTATACTAATAATGAGTGCAGATGCTAGTACCTGCAAAAGAGAAATGCTTGGATCATCATTAAGTACATGAGGCCGCGAATTTATCAGCCGTCACTGGTCCAAGTTTTTTGACAACTTGTTGCTACAGCTGCCTATTTAAAGTAGGATAAAGTATTTCGCTTTTTCTACTTAAACTCATATCATAAGACACATCGTCATTAATAATCGTAAAAGAAAAACCTATAATTAGAAACGGAGGCGTTTTCCTATAGACGAAGAGATATTTGTTATCACTTGTATCTAATGATGACAGGCTAAAGTTTCTATGTCAACGTCATGTTGTGAACGGAACACAGTTAAGTACATAAACGGGCCATGACAGTTTGGAGGTGTAGGTGCCAAAATGATGTAGATGAAAAAATACGCCTCTTTTGTATATACTTCTAATCATTAATAATAGCGAGACCTCAGATCATTAATCAGAATCTCCACTTACAAAGACAAAACATGTCATAAATACCCGCTATTTATTTTATATGGCCGTCCTATATATGTGAAATCTATTTGAAATATCTAAAACGGACGCTCTCTGATGATATATGAGTTCTTGTCAGGTATGTATATGTAGGTGAGTAAATATATGTTCATGTTTATTTCATTTAGTTTGTTGAATTGCTTTTTATACAAATTATCAGGCCACATTATGATAAATGACTTGCTTATGTGTAGAATCAGCATAGATTTGATTAATATAGGATTGTGGTCTTTTTAGTTGGCACAGATATACCGATATTCAGGGAGTGTCATAAGGATGAAAATTTGTTGTTCGTAAATACATCCTGAATTCCGTAATTTAATTATTATTCACAATCCTTGGTCACGTTCAGTATAGAAAGTTCCAATATTTACAATATATAGTTTTTAGCCAATTTTCTTTAAAAAACTGAAATGACTAAAACACGTTTTGAAAACTTCTTCAAGTGAGGACTTTTTAGAGCATTCAGAACCCATATCCAAGGTTACTTCTAATTAATTTATATAGTGACGTATGTTTATGTCAAACAATGTTTTAAAATTTTCTCTAAATTGGCATTTGGATTTTCTCAAATAACAAGAACAAAAAATAATGATTCAATGCAGAAAGGGTTACTAAATGGTTTTTGAGAGTTTGGAAGTAAATGCACAAAGTGGGGTTGACGATGAACAGATTTATTTAGGAAGCAAAATGAACTATTTGGTATGTCAAAATTTTAGTAGTCAATGTCATCTTTACAAGTTTTGATTACTCTATTTGGATAAACCTATCAAAATTGTGACTTGGACAAGCACAAGTTGTCAACTTATTTGTCAAATGTTACAATGTATAATCAGTCTCAATATTACTACTACTATTA
This sequence comes from Tillus elongatus, assembly GCA_964006375.1. Taxonomy (NCBI): domain Eukaryota; kingdom Metazoa; phylum Arthropoda; class Insecta; order Coleoptera; family Cleridae; genus Tillus; species Tillus elongatus. The sequence continues at coordinate 31,818,531 of OZ023268.1, forward strand.
CTACAGTGTAAAACACACTTATGGAATAAAATTGATTGTTCAACAAAAAATAGTTTTTGTGGAAATCGCTGAGACACGTGAAGTTTAATTTGTCGACCATTATCTTATAATCATAGTAAAAAAAAATTAAACTCCCACAATTTTACCCCCACCCCTTTATTCATTTTTTGTAAGTAGCAACCCTACATTTTTTCATCAGAATTCGATGGTCACATTTTTCTGAATGCGGAGCTACCCCATATGTATGGTCTAATATTAAAGTTTTCAATACAGGGTGGAAATTTATGACCGGAATATTAAAACTAAACAGTTTACCCTGAAATTCAAATTTCGAAAATAAAACTTAATAAAAACGTCCCTTATAATAAATGTTCAAAATGTTCTCCATTCAATTGCACACAACGAACTAATCTGCTCTGGAATTCTTCCCTAACCCTGTTCAACACGTCAGGCGTTACGTTCCTAATTTCTCATGTTATTTTCATTTTCAAATCATCTAAATCAGCAGGTTCCGTTGTATACACTCTGTTTTTAAGGTATCCCCATAAAAAGAAATCAAGAGGTGTAAGACTGGTGGTCTAGCGTGCCATTGTACGAAACCTCTTCGTCCAGTACATCTTTGCGGAAAGACTTCCTGTAAATACTCCCGTACTTGAAGAGAAAAGTGGGGCGGTGCACAGACTTATTGAAACAATATCCTTTCATGGGTAATATTAGGTTCCTTTACATTTGGATACAATTCTGCTGACATTGGTAACCAGGTTTTAGCACAAAAAATATCGAAATTTTTGTAAACAATATTCTACCCCCGCACATCCAACCCCTAATTTAATTTTAGCACAGAATATCAGATGTGTGATGAAATTAAAACGTTTCTAATAAATAAACCCTAAAATATTATATTACTCGAGTTTTAACGAAAATAATGCCAATATTCACCAAATCATCCCCCCTTCATCCCCTACCCCCTAAAGCGATTTTTGGACAAGTTTTCTTGTTTGAGGATGTCATTTTAGTGGGTTTTCATTAAGTAAATTTACTAATAAAGACGTAACGATGGTAAGACTTTCGGAAAATTTTTGGAAATGAGCGCAAACTAGCGCCACTAGAACTCCAAGGCCCGTTTGAATTTTTATATGTTATATTTATGAAAGTATTAAAGTAACTGGAATGGGTTTTTACAAGTAGTATGAATTAAGTTTCCTTCCGATAAGCTTTAGTAACTTTCATGAAATTTGTAACACAAGTTTCTTTTAAAGAGACTTACAGTATCATAGACAATTTAGTTTTGAGCATGCAGAGTTTTTTTTTTATATAAAGAGCTGAACACAAGACATGAATATTTTTATGATAATGGAGAGAAATTCTCTAAATGAGCTTGCATTAAGACCTCTAAACCCGATCTTCGGCGTCTGTTTAAATTAAAAGTATTACTTTTACTAATATGCCGTACAAATGGTGTAAAATTCTTATGAAAATTCACTATTATAACGCACTCGCTGCGTCCCGAAATTTTAATTGAACAGTTTTCACTAATAGATAGGTATCGATGGTGAGACTTTGCAAAAATTTTTACAAATGAGCGCGAACTAGGACCCCTAGAACCCATATCCTGGGTCAATTTCAATTTTTATATGTATATATATATATATATATATATATATATATATATATATATATATATATATATATATATATATATATATATATATATCCAACTAATAACTCAAAAAATAATTAAGCGATTTCGATGAAACTCGGCAAGTGCCCTTCTTTTATTAATGGATTGGATAAGTTCGTTAGCCAGGAAAATCGGACAGGGTTTTCCGGGAAAATTTTGAGTTTTATTTCGAAAAAAAATTTTCCTCCGAAAATTACAAAGATATTTTAATGAAATTTGGCGGATACGTTGCCTTCGGAAAGGCCTTACTACACACCAAAATTCATCTTTCTATGGTTATATGAAATTGAGATTTTTAAATTTTGAGTTTTCTTTAAAAAAAAAAATTTTTCTCCGAAAATTACAAAGATATTTTATTGACATTTGGCATACATGTTGCCTTTGGAAAGGCCTTACTACGTACCAAAATTCAATTTTCTTAGTTTATCGAAAATTGAGTTATCCAAGTTTGAAGCATTTAATACAAATTCACTACCATAACGCACTTGCTGCGTTTCGAACTTTTTTTCCCAAATATGTACAATAATTTAGATACTGAATTTTTTCCATTTGTCTCTTCCACACTGTACACGTTGTAAGTTATATCAATACCTACACTAGCTTCATTTTTTTTTATAAAAACCCAAATGTTTATGATAATTCCCCACAATAAGGTGCTTGCTACGACAGTAGAATGTGTATTTCAACAGGCGTTTTTATACACAAAGAATAAATATTGTAAAAATGTAAAAGAATATAAAACCGATAAGAAAATTCGTTTCAGTAGTTTTTGTTAATTACGTATGATTTTAGTAAACAATCAATATATTAGTCTGTTGTCGGATGCGTGTGAACACGGAGTGAATTCATTTGACATTATAAAGCATATGTAACTACAAAAGCTTTTAAGATATTTCTTTTTTGACAGTGCAATAATAGAAGCGGTAATAAAGCCTATTTACCGGTATTAATTAGAATATTCGGTTTTGTATTTGTATTGTGCATTTTTGTTCTTTTCTAAGAAACGGAAGAACTGGACAATGTAATTTGTCATGAGTACTACAAAATTAGGTAAGTTGCTTTTATCTTTGATTTTCTTATAAACATATCGGTAAATTTGCAGATGAGCTCACGGACAGCTTTATAAAATTTTGTTTTTGCACACATGCTTAGAACCACCCCTAGATGTATAGACCACCAGTTGTAGGTTGTAGATTATTTGGTGAGTCGTATAGGCATTTGGCCTCTCAGCGCTGTGGTCCCAATGGGTCTTTTGTGCATGATGCTTTTCTCTAATAACTGTCCAAAAGACTTTTTATGTAGTCCACTTCTTCTTGAGGGATATTTTACCTATTGCCTGGGGTGTTGAGGTCACCACTCCAAGGTATTTTTGAGCCTTTTGCAGAACTGAGCCACGCAGTCGCATAGCAGATGTTCTGTTGTTTCTGCTGCTTCAATCGAGTCTCTGCAGCTTTGATTGTAAAAAAAGTGTATCGATGTATACAACACAAATCGTAACTTCTGTCCTTTGGTATACCGAGTCTTTCTGTGGCCCAATTCAGTACGTCTATGAGCCTTGGTGGACCCCCTACGCGAATATGTGTCCCAGTCAATCCCCAAACTTAATATATATATATATATATATATATATATATATATATATATATATATATATATATATATATATAAAACCAAAATGTTTTATTTAAGATTAGGGTGTTGCCAAGAAGTTCACGGTGAACATTTTGAACATCTACTTCGTTGACATTCATAGTTCTTTTTAGTGTTTTACATTTTGCATTACATTTTAGTGTGTTGTTGTATTGTAGCGAATTTCGGTAACCACATGATTATATTTTATTATATCTTAATTGTTGCATGAAACTTGAAAACGATAACATTTTTGAATAGAGAATGAACAGACCTTTCAAACGACATATCACAAGCCTAAACTTTCCCTTTAAAAAATTGGGCTTGTACCTATCATTCGAAGGGGGTGGAAGGTAGGATCGCATTTTCACGTTGAAAAATGTCCATTTATAATTTAAACTTGACGTGTTTCAGGACTTTTTATAAGACACTGTATATATATATATATATATATATATATATATATATATATATATATATATATATATATATATATATAAATATTATATATAAATATATATCCAACCAATAACTCAAAAAATAATTTACCGATTTCGATGAAACTCGGCAACTAACTATCTTTTATTAATGGCTTGGATGAGTTCGTTATTCAGAAAAATCGGACACAGTTTTCCTGGAAAATTTAAAGTTTTCTTTCGAGAAACAATTGTTTCTCCGAAAATTACAAACATATTTTAATGAAACTTGGTGGATACGTTGCCTTGGGAAAGGCCTTACTACGTACCAAAATTCAACTTTCTAAGTTTATTGAAAATTGAGTTATCCAAGTTTGAAGCATTTAATAAAAATTCACTACAAAAATGTTATAGTTTTCAAGTTTCTAGCAACAATTAAGATGGAATAAAATATAATCATGTGGTTACCGAAATTCGCTACAATACAACAAAAAACTAAAATGTAATGCAAAATGAAATAAAATGTAAAACACTAAAAAGAACTATGAACGTCAACGAAGTAGATGTCCAAAATGTTTAACCGTGAACTTCTTGGCAACACCCTAATCTTAAATAAAACTGTCTTCTAACATTATTTAACAATCAGGCGTGATCGACCTAATCGCAAGCGTTATTCGTTCTTTTAAGTCATTTAAATCAAAATGTTTAGTTTTGTACAGAATGATCTTCACATATCCCCATAAAAAGAAGTCTAATAAGGTAATATCAGGTGATCGCACTGGCCATTCCATCGAACTTCGCCTCCCTATTCACCGATTGGGAAATATTACATCGAGGTACTGCCGGACATTGAGTTGGTAATGTCGTGGTGCTCCATCCTGCTGAAACCATATTGTATTCACTGGAACTTGAGGGTTTCCTAGATCAGGATCTAAATTTGCCAAAGTTAGAATGACATCATTTTGAAGTAGTGTCAAATAATTTTCGCCATTCAAATTACCCTCAATGAAAAAGGAACCAATGATATGCCCAAACATTAACCTTCTGAGGGTATTGCGTGTGTTCTTCTCTCATCCAGTGAGCATTTGTCGTTGCCCAGTAACGACAATTTTGCCGATTAGCATGACCATTAAGTGAAAAGGTGCACTCATCAAAAAACTTAACGTCTTCTAATTGGATAATATTGTTATCCAACATGTCCATCATTCGCTTACAAAAATAAGTTCTATTAAAATCGTCTTCCATGAGCTCCTGAGTGGGTATCATTTTATAGGGATGCATTTTATTTTATTTTATTTTAATATGTTAACTATAGATGTATGGCTAACATTAAATGTAGTGGATGCCTGTCTAGCCGATGTATGTGGGTTTTCCACAAATTCAAGCATCACATCTAATTTGATTTCATCACTCAGTGCATTGGCTGCTTTTTTTTTATCTGCCTTACATGACCAAACTCGCGAAACTGCTTCTGTATTTTACTAATTGTTCCTTAGGATATAGGCGGTAAATCAGGAAATTCCTCATGAAATAGGCGAGTTACTTCATGTTGTGTTCGGGTTTATCTCCGTAACCAATGATTTGTATAACTGTTATTTTATGTATTTCCGTTAATCTAACCATTTTTCAGAATTGAAGTTAACGAAATTCAAATTAAAATTATATGACTAACAATTTAAATGACAACTTATAATTACAAAACAATTTGCTTAGGCGTTTTAAAGAAACTAACATTGCCTCGGAAACTATTTAATGTATCTTTAATGGATACAATGTAAAGAGCACATTACTATGGTTTTTTCTTACTTTCTGATCTTCAAGACCTAAACGGGAAATAAGTTTTGAGTATAGTAATTACAATATTGTAATAATTTTTGAGTATTTTATAGCGAATTTCCACATGATTTTATTTTATTCTATCTTAATAAACTTGAAAACGAGAACATTTTTGAATGTAGAGTGAACAGACCTTTCAAACGACATATCACAAGCCTATACTTCCCCTTTAAAAAATTGGTTACCTGTCATTCGAAGGGGGTTGAAGGTAGGATCGCATTTTCACGTTGAAAAATGTCAATTTATAATTTAAATTTGACGTGTTTCGGGATTTTTTATAAGAATGTACAGTAACCGAAATAATGAATTTATTCCATTTGGCTTTTACACATTGTATATATATATATATATATATATATATATATATATATATATATATATATATATATATATATATATATATATATATATATATATATATATATATATATATATGTGTGTGTGTGTGTGTGTGTGTGTGTGTGTGTATGTAAAAAAATCCTGTATGAATATACAAATTGTTGTGTAATATTCAGATTTATATTATAATACTTACAAGTGCCATTGTAAAGAGGCTAATAATTGTTATATAGATTAGGTAGCTATGTTTGGATTGTATGGTGAAGTAATGGGTGAAAAAATGCATGTATGTATGTATGATATGGAGGTGTGTATAGATTACACGAATTAAATGATTGTGTTTGCGTTAGATAGAGGTGATATGTATCCATTTTCTTTTCATTGTCATACCCCTTTTTGTAAAACAGCACTCATCGGCTCAAAATTTGGATCGTTTTCAGTCTTTTCATTAATAAAACGACAAAATCGTAGTCTTAATTCGAGGTCGGTAAAAGCTCTTGCACTGTTTGAAGGTGAAATGGATGTAACTGCTGTTCTCTTAAAGTAAATATGTCTATCAAAAAATATGTCTATCAAAATTTGGATCGTTTTCAGTCTTTTCATTAATAAAACGACAAAATCGTAGTCTTAATTCGAGGTCGGTAAAAGCTCTTGCACTGTTTGAAGGTGAAATGGATGTAACTGCTGTTCTCTTAAAGTCCTGGTCACCGTATCCTTAGAAACTCTAAGTTCCAAACCAATTTGTCTGGTGCTTAAACTCGGATCTTCTTTAGTTCGTTCTAAAATTTCTTCCTCGGCAGATGCTGTTCTAACAGCTCGATTCCGTCCATAATCAAACTTAGCAGGAACAAACATACCGGTTTCTCGTAGACGCCGTTCAACAGCGGCAAATGTTTGATGGTTTGGAATGTGTCTACTTGGAAATCTTTCTTGATATTCTCTGACCGACTCCCGACCATTTCCTTGGCAATAATCATAAACTAATATCATAGCGGTCATTTCTGCGTTAGTGTGGGGTACGACCATAGCGAGAAATTGACGAAAGAAGTGATAACTTTTAAAACTACAGTGACAACTTGTCAGACTTAATTGTTTGACAGTACTATTTTCTAACTAATGATAATACTTAATAATGTGTAGTCGTTCTTATGATGAATTTTATAACTCAATGAAAGACTTAAATTCGATTATCACAGAAACGGCTCCTCAAATCAAAATCTACAAGGAACACCTTTGTGGAAGATAACATATCAGGTAATCAAATTTCTGATAAGAAATTTGATATACCGAGGCAGAAAAAGTTATTGAGCTTTAAATGTAGACAGAGGGCTGCTGGTGGTGCCTCTGCAAGGTACATCAAAACTATGATCAAACATGGATTGCTCATCCTGAGTACTGTAAGTACAAAATTTCATGCAAATCCTGTTATTACCAAGATATATATTTAAAAAGGAGTTACAACAAATAATAACTTCGATACCCTGTATTAGCTTTTGTACTAAGGTAAATTGGGCTAGATCCTCATATTTTAGCCTAAGGAATCTGTCATAGCATTTTGTACAGACCTTTGAGAGACATCCTGTATATACAGGTGTTTTAAAAATGATGGTCTATGTGACAGGTGCACATTCAGCACCAAAAAATATACTATTTTTTTCACATAAACATGAGTCCGATAAATGGTTAGTTTAGCGTGTTAAAGTTTTTTTTTTGTCAGTTTTTCACGAATAAATCCGAGTCAAATTAAAATTTTGACGTGAAAATTGGCATGTGGGGGTTCTCGAGGGCAAGAAATTTAAATATGTTATTGTTAAGAACACTGCTGGCAGAGCACCTGTAAGACATGGCTTGCATTCAATTGGCTATAATTTTTTGACACTCAGTAATATCGACCTACCGTATAGCTACATTACAGCCCTTATCAATTGTAAGCAAAACATGTATATTTGATGCAAATCTCTCAGACACGCCAATTTCGAGATATTTCAATTTTTGTATGTCGATGTCACTCAAAAATTAATTCTGCGACAAATCATAGGAATACATTTTTCACCTTTTAATTGCTATCACTATGTATAAACTTAATTTTCTTATTCTCTAGTTAAAAATTAAAATCTTACCAGAAAAAAGAACTGACAAGACACAATCATGAAGATAAAATAAAAAGCCATGATAACAAACTTTGAACAAACCATTTAACAAAATGGTTTCCATCGTTACGGGACTTGACTTTTGCGTTTTCGTCGTGACATATACTACATTTGACTTTTACGTTTGAGACTACTCACTATTTTTAAGTAATTAATTGTATTGTCCATAATTTTTCTAATTAAATATGGAAGTCTTTACCAACAATGAACTAACAGACATGCATGTTATGTATTCACGGTCTTTTAGTAACTGTTATGAGGCGAAACGACTGTATGAAGAAGCCTTCCCAAATCGGAGAATTCCAGACAGAAGGATGTTTCAACGGATTGACATCCGTCTGCGAAAAACAGGTACATACTTACATTATCTAATACATCGATCTGTCTCTTTCGAATATAGTATATTTTTTACAAAGGACTCTTAATAAACTTACTGCTGATCGAGGCAGACCACGAGGTGCACGAAATCCTGATTTTGAAGAGGCTGTTCTGGATGAAATTGAACAAAATCCAAAAATAAGTAGTAGGGAAATGGCCAGTCATCTGGGAGCATCCAATGCAACGATATGGCGAGTTCTTCACGAGCAACAATTGCGTCCATATCACATCCAACGTGTGCAGGCACTATCGCCTGAAGGAGATTTTATACCTCGCCTACAATTTTGCCAATGGTTTCTTCAACATAATAATGTAGTAGCGAACTTGTTGAATTGTGTATTGTTCATTGGCGAGTCTTGATTTAGACGCGACGTAACAGCCATATTTGGGCTGCCGAAAATCCCCACGCAGTTCTTGAAAGGCATCATCAACAGCAATTTTCCTTAAATGTATGGGCTGGAATTGTAGGGTGTAATTTGATAGGACCAATTTTCTACCTCACAGACTTAATGCTACAACTTATTTTGAATTCCTGCAAAACCAACTAAATGGGTTATTAGAAAGTGTACCTCTTGACATAAGACATAACCTGTGGTTTATGCATGACAGAGGCCCCCCACATTTCGCCCTAAATGTCAGAAATTACCTAAGCAATACTTTTGGACGCAGATGGATCGGACGCGGTGGACCTCAGCCATGGCCGGCTCGATCCCCTGATTTAAATCCTATGGACTTTATTTATGGGGGCATCTCAAAAGTATTGTTTATGAAGCAAATATTGGTGATCTGCAGCACATAATTGTACTGGGATGCGAACAAATTTGAAATACACCATAAATATTTCACAGAGTACGACGTTGTATTCTCCGCAGAATACGAAAGTGTATTGAAGTGCAGGGTGGCCATTTTGAACATTTATTGTAGTCAGGTATCAAAAAATGTTATAAACTTTTTTATTTGTTGTTTTATTTGTTGTTAAAATTTGCAGACGGTACAATTAATTACTTAAAAAAGTGCGTAGTCTCAAACGTAAAAGTCAAATGTAGTATGTGTCACGAGGAAAAGTAAAGTCCCGTAACCATAGAAACCACTTTGTTAAATAGTTTGTTCAATGTTTGTTATCGTGGCTTTTTATTTTATCTTCATGATTGTGTCTTGTCAGTTCTTTTTTCTGATAAGATTTTAATATTTAACTAGAGAATAAGAAAATTAAGTTTATACATGCTGATAGCAATTAAAAGGTGAAAAATGTATTCGTATGATTTGGCGCAGAATTAATTTTTGAGCGACATCGACATACAAAAATTGAAATATCTCGAAAATGGTGTGTCTGAGAGATTTAAATCAAGTATACATTTTTTGCTTACAATTGATAAGGGTTGCAATGTAGCTATACAGTAGGTCGATATTATTGGGTGTCGAAAAATTATAGCCAATTGAATGCAAGCATAGTCTTACAGGTGGCGCCCTCTGCCAGCAGTGTTATTAACAATAATAAAATTTTAATTTGACTCGGACTTATTCGTAAAAAACTTACAAAAAGAAATAACTTTAACACGCTGTGTTTAAAAAACTAAGCATTTGCGGACCCATGTTTATATGAAAAAATAGTCTTATTTTTTTGTGCCGAATGTGCACCTGTAACATAGACCATCATTTTTGAAACACTCTATATATAAACTTGCAGAAATCGAAACCGACCCCGAATATGGGTTTTAGGGGTCCTAGTTCGCGCTCATTTAAATAACTTTTTTTCAAAATTTCAAAAGACGCGATCTACTCAATGGCGAATATATTCTACGAAAATTCGATAAAATATGCGTTGGCTCAAAAGTCTTAATTATTTGACAGCTTTTCTTTAAAATTGACTCTTAACAATAACGGAAATGGTAATAGAAGACAGTGAAATTTGATCCACTGTAGAATAACTATTTTTTAATGTAACTTTTTCCTAAATTAGCCGAACCGCTATCACCTAAAACAACATAAGTAGCGTTACGACAAGAATGTTACTCAACTTCTTCTCCAGATTTACATATTATAACCATCGACTGTGGGTGTTGAGATTTTCATATATAATTGGTATTTATCAAAGGCGTATACGGGAATACAAATAGAACATGTAAACATACAACAGCAGATGACACTAATACGACTTGAGATGTACGCTTGTCCACTGTCCACTCAGAGAACTGACAATATTTAATTTGCGTGCTGCAGTGGAGATTTTCAGTTCAACTTTACGAATACGGAGACAATTAACGGGAGAATGGGTCTGGCTTTCGAGAAATCACTTAAATGTGTAGGTTGACGTTAATTATTTATTACATTTTATACTTTCTAGTCGTTTTTTTAAATATTGATGAGTTAGTAGGTATGTGAATGAATAATCGGGAAATTTAAATTATGGTTGCTCATGCAAAGATTTATAAGCACCGAGGATAAAATTCCTGGAATGAGCTCTTTATTTGGTTTTTGTTTTTACAAATCGACAATATCCAAATGTTAATTTTTAAAAAAATAGCTGAAGTAATACCAATCGTTAATTTTCAGAAATATGCTTCGGTATGCGGGAACTGAAGCCTTTCAAACCTGTAAGCAACCTTCATTTCACAGAGATTACTGAAACTAACATAGTAATCCCTTTTGGAATTAGACATTTTAGCCAATTTATCGTAAAACGAAAAATTCACTAATGAGGAGATCTGTGTATATATATATATATATATATATATATATATATATATATATATATATATATATATATATATATATATATATATATATATATATATATATATATATATATATCACACCGATAACTAAAAAAATAATGAGCCGATTTTGATGAAATTTGGTATGTACCTTTCTTTTGCAAATGGCCTAGGATAAGTTCATTAGCCAGGAAAATCGGACCAGTTTTTCCGGGAAACTTTTTGGTTTTCTTTCAGACCATTTTTGTATCTCTTAAAGTAACAGAGCTATGACAGCCAAATTTGTCACATACATTTCTACTATCAAACTTACCCTACACGACAAAATTCAGATCCCTAAGTTAAAACAAAACAAAAGTTATAGGCATTTAAAGAAAAAATGTTGGGTGCCACTGGTTATCAGAGGAAAGCACAAGAGCAAAATATTTTGTGTGATTAACAAAACCAATTGAATATTACATACAACAGTTAAGTTTTCTTGGCGCAAAAGTGTCAAAAAGGTATTTTGAAAAATTTATAATTTTTCTTTTTGAAACGTCAAAGGCGCGATTTTAAACGTCAAAATTTGCAATTTTCGGACAACGAATTTGAAGCAAATACAGATTATGTCGAAAACATCTCTTAATAAGTGTGTTTCACAAAGCTTTAAGTTTCAGCTTAACCATCACAGCCCTTTATTTTACTAAAATATTTTCGGAAAATCCATTTCAATAAACCCTCTCTCTGATGCTTTCGCAGTAGTTTCCGCTACAGAGTTTATGGTTTAATAGTCTATATTTTAGCAAATTTTCGTAGAAAAAATTCGTTATTAAGAAGACCGCGACTTATGAATTTTAAAAAGATTTCTTCAAATGAGCGCGAACTAGAACCCGTAAAACCCATATACGGGGTCAGTTTAAGTTTTTGTCTGTTAACACTTATACAGAGTGACGCATTTCTAGGGTAAAGCTTAATATATCCGTTATTATACAAGATATGAGGAAAAAGTATATAAGTTAATTATAGGGTGTCTCGAGCTGTATCTTATCAACCCATTTTGACAATTACAGGGTGGCCCATAAGTCGTTAGTGATACACGCTTTATTTTTTTAATAGAACACCTTTTATGTTGTTGCATTATGTGTTTTCCATGAAATTATAAACCATGTTTGTAAGGAAAAAAAATGATATCGTTCATAGTTTTTGAGTTATTTCAATTGTTTTGCAACTTTTCACGTTTTTGGCACATATTTCAAACGCATATCACAAATCATGATATGACGTTTTTATCAATAGATAGCGAAGCCCCATGGAATTAAGTGCTACGTAAAATTACGAAGTTGCTGCATTTTGAATCGTTTTCCTCTTTTTAATTGTTTGTGAGATTCAATTTTTTCAAAAAGTGTTGACAGGCGGAGTGACTAACTAAAATGTCATTATTACTAATAATTGTAACGTTGAAATCTTTATTCTCAGTATAAATACGTTAACAAAGGAATATCCTATCAGGAACCATTAATAGTATTCTAAAATGTTATACAGGCTGTTTGGTATTTCCGTTTACTTTTTTGTCACTCTAAATGCCAATAAGTTTCTTATTTCAAATAGAATGACCCTAATATTTTCACACCGTTCGACACGGAATTTTATTCTCTATTGATATGTTATAGCATAACCTATTCTTCAAATCAGCTTGTATTAGAACCTCTAAACCCGATCTTCGACGTGTGTTTAAATTAAAAGTATTACTTTTAGTAATATGCCGTACTAATAGTGTAAAATTCTTATGAAAATTCACTATTATAGCGCACTTGCTGCGTCCCAAAATTTTGAATTTTTATTGAATTGCGTCAAAAGATAAGCTTTTATGGATTTTTGAAAATCACTATCTATTGAATTTTCTATCTACAAGGGTAAATATAAGGCAAACGTGATTTCTCACAGCCTTATAATAGTTTCTAATGTGAACTTTGAATTAAAGAAAATTTAGTAATATGCGGCAAAACCGGAAGTTTTACAGGAACGTGACATATAGTGGCTCAATCCATTTATTTATGTCAAATATTCCAAAGAACCTAGTGTCCAGTACTTGTATTAAAAAAGTTACGGAGATTTTTATCTTGTAAAGAATGCCACCCTTTACTTGAAATATTTTTAAAAGTGTTGATTTTATGAAAGTTATGAATATGAACAAATTTATTCGGAATTCAATTGTCTATCAAATGCAGTCTATCTTAATTATCTGAGGATCAAAAAGTTTATTTGCACAGCAGCGCCATCTACATATGTGATAATAAAAATACATGTTTTCCGCAGCCTTTATTCAAGCCTTTCGCATCCTTAAGTTAATACTTTTAACAATTTTCAAAAATCTCATAAATGGAATTTATAAATGGCACAACTGTATATTTCTTTAAAAAATGTGAGATAGCCCACAGTTGCAAGGTACAAATTTGGGAGCAGTAAGTGCGATATAGTAGTAAATTTTCATAAAAATTGTACACTATTATTATACGGCATATTAATAAAATTAATACTTTAAACATGCACAGACATTGAAGATTGATTTTAAAGGTCCTAGTACGTGCACATTTGAAAAAATCTTTCGAAAGTGTTGCCATCGATATCCCTCTATTGCCAAAAAAATCTTGTGTCCTAAATCATTTTGAGGAAAATGCCGGAAAAGCTGGAAAAATAAATTTTACTATATCTATAGATAGTGGACGTCTCTTTAAAATAAACTTGAATTACAAATTTCCTTAAAGTTACAAAAGTTTTCCAGAAGGAAACTTATTTCATATCTAGAAAAGTAAAGTATCTGCCAAATTGTAAAAGTAGCAGCTATTTTCTTTATTAATCACCTGAGTGATTTCGTTTTAGTAAACCTAGTCAAACCGTTTTTTTCAATATCAAGAATAACAAAATGTCTACTGAAAATTATAATTTCAGACTCAAAGGTGACAAACTTATTGAGGCGTTTTAAATAAAAATGAGATGTTGTTCAAAACATGAAATCTGTACACTATTGTTTCTTCAAACGACAAAGTAAAACAAAAAAAACCATATGATCATCAAGCGGGAATCGATCTCGGAACCTTTTGCGTTGAAAGCAAACACACCACCAATGATATAGGTTAACCAACGTTTTGCTTGCATAATACTTGATGCCGGCTTCATGCCCCGGGATATTTTATATTATATTAAAAGTAAACGTAATAATTAATTACGGAATGAATAGAATTGTCACTTCAAACACATTCAATGAATGTTTCGATCTTAGGTGACGTCCTATGTTTAAATTTAAAGATAAAAGAACACACTGTTTTAAAATCATTTTTTATAGAGAAGTGACTTCATTTTGTTTGCATTTCCACTATATTATGCTACACTTTCAGTCTAAATCTGTATTTGGGGCCATTCATCAAGCAACAAATATAGTGTATTTTAAAAATCGATTGAATCCCCCCAGTTGAAAAACAATTACTTGCCAAATTTTTAACTACATGTTGTCTGTCATTTGCGATATTTGTGGCCGAGATTTCACAGGTAGTATGTTTTATGCCTGTTATTTATTTCGTTTGGTTACCGTTGATGTATGGTTTATACTGTTGTATGAATCAATCTTCACGTGGCAGTTAACTACTCTGTCTGCCAGGCATTGGACTCTAACCACTAAGTCGTTCCAATGCATGTCTTTCAGATTTCATTTTTAGTTTGGAGAAAACTAAATATTGTGAACCAAATTATTTAAAGTTCACAACACAGGTTTATTTATATCATTTCTAGCCATGTGTAAAGTCTCATTCGAGTTACTCTAATACTCCACAAAAATATGTTTGTATATTTTTGAGGGGGAAATGTCCGTTAATTGTTGATTTACGAACTCGACCGCGGTGCTAATACAATGAAGATACGTGCCAAGTTTCATTCAGTTTTTTTGGGTTATCGCTTGGATAAATTCACACACACACATACACACAAATATATATATATATATATATATATATATATATATATATATATATATATATATATATATATATATATATATATGTATATATATATATATATATATATATATATATATATATATATATATATATATAAACAGTTATATAAACAAAAAAAATCAAACGGACCTTGGATTTGGGTTCTAGGGGCCTTAAATTGCGCTCATTTGAAATTTTTTTGCGAAAGTCGTACCATTGGTATCTCCCTATTAGTAAATTTTCTTAATGAAAATTCACTAAAACTAAAAATGAGCGCGACATTTGAATTTTTTTGCGAAAGTCGTACCATCGGTACCTCCATATTAGTAAATATTCTTAATGAAAATTCACTAAAACTCTGTATTATTGCCCAGCTTACAGAATAATTTTTCTTAATCAAGTATAAAAAAAGCTGGTTTTAAAATTGAACTTGTAAAAAATTAAATAATAACAAACATTTACAAAATTTAACATAAAATTTGAAACTGACCCTGGATCACTATGTATTTTTCAGTTGTGCCTTGTTCGCCCTTATTTGAGGATATTTTTTTCAAAAGTCATTTAGAGTTATGATTTCCTCATTATCGACATTTTTCTACGTCCATTTGTTTCAATGAAAATGATTTGGTTCGTAACATAACATTTCGCAAAGAGGTGCAAATAGGTATTCAGCATTCGGAAACGTTGAAGGCAACCCACCTTCAACTAATTAATTATTCTGGAATGGATTGTAGTAGGTACTTAATTCTAAAACACAGCGAGGTCACGATATTTTGGGTCATTGCATATCAGCCGGCTATTTAGATTTCTTTATTGTCCTCTATAAGCGTTTTACAAATTAGTATTGGAATATTTGTTGCCAGAAATATCAGTCTTTACTACCAAGAGCAATAAACATTAGGACGTGGTGTATGGGAGTGTGGAATGTTATTGGTACATATTATTAGACGTTATTGGCGTTTTATCTTTTTCTAAATGTACCAGGCACCTGTATAAGATGCCTTTGTACATATTCATCTAGTATTATTAGCAACAATCTATATGTATTTTAACTACATAAACCCCGTTTAGTACGTTTTAAAGAGCTGGGTCTTTAAATTTGATAAGATATTGTTATCGTTATTGTTGAGTCTATTTTAGATAAACAGGACATATCTGAGATAAGAAAGATGTTTCTTTACAAACATTTTGAATATCTGTAATTTACGAAATGGCTATATCTTGGTTCCCCAAAACATAATTTAGACCAATAAAAATTAGAATGTAAAATTTTACCATAACGATTTTCTTTTAGTTTCTTATATACCTGTTGCTCCGACCACAATAAAAGAAACATTTATAAACTAATCTGCGATGTGAATATGAGATAAATAATAATAAAGGAACGTAATCGTAACTACCAGAAGGAATTTTTATTGTGGCTTGCTGAAGGATATAGACTTTATTGGTAATTTAAATGTATAAATGGGATTCCTATTAGTTTTGGATTTTATCTAAAATTCCTTTAAAAAATAAAGAACGTCCGGACGCAAAAGTGCGTTTTGGTAGCGAGTTTTCACAAGAATGGATTGTCATTGTCTAGTTTTACCGCGAAATTTTAAAGTCAGGGGCGGCTTCTCATTAAGTGCGCCTGTGCGCGCCCACTGCCGCCTGCCGTGGAAAAATAATATTTTTGCTATGCTATATTTTAATAAATTTTTATTTACTTTTTTACCTCCTGCATTCAACAAACAAAATTAGTATATCGAGGATCGCAGAGAGTTGGCAGCCATTAATACAGAATACAGAATCAGAATAAGTCATAAGTATACTGTTAATCGTTGCAGACGTTATATGCATCCATATCCATATAAAGCAGTCAGGCGGCGGTGTGTATTTTCGGCGATCTCCAAGAAATGCGATACTTCAGTGCGAAATGATCACCGATCATCGTCGAAAACGATCGAATAAGCAATCTTGTGCGCTATAAAATTACACATTTCCAGTTTGTAGTGGACTTTTGGTAGAGCGTGTGTACCTACTACCTAGTAATTTTCGTCTTCGCGTCGGTTTGATTTTTAGTTAGATCATTCCGTTGTTGTTTACATGTTCTAACAAGACAATTATTATTATGGCCACTACTTCGGGTTGCTTATTAAGTGGACAAAATAATTGTGATACTGTGATTAATTCACTGGATAATATTATAAATTTAAAGGTTAACTTTTTAAGGGACTTTTTAACTACTATAACGTATAACTAACTAGAGGAAAACTTGGTAAGTAGTTAATAATTATTAAGTTTAGTAAGTAGGTTTTTTTTAGTGAATTTTTATTTTAAAAAAAATCACTAATAGAGAGATATCGATGGTGAGACTTTGCAAAAAAAATTTCAAATGAGCGCGAACTAGGACCCCTGGAACCCATATCCAGGGTCACTTTGAATTTTTATATGTTTATATATAATTATATATATATATATATATATATATATATATATATATATATATATATATATATATATATATATATATATATATATATATATATATATATATATATGTATGTATGTATGTATGTATGTATATGTATGTATATGTATGTATGTATCCAACCACTAACTTAAAAAAATAATTAACCGATTTCAATGAAACTCGGTAAGTGTCTTTGTTTTATTAATGGCTTGGATGAGTTCGTTATCCAGGAAAATCGGACAAGGTTTGTCGGGAAACTTTTGAGTTTTCTATTGAAAAAAATTTTTTTCTCCGAAAATCACCACATTATTTTAATGAAATTTGGTGGATATCTTGCCCTGGGTAAGACCCTACTACACACCAAAATTAAACTTTCTAAGTTTATAGAAAATAAAGTTTTGCAAATTTTGAATTTTCTTTCGAAAAAAGTTTTTTCTCAGAAAATTACAAAGTTATTTTAATGAAATTTGGTGAATATATTGTCTTGATAAAGATCTTACTACCTACCAAAATTCAACTTTCTAAGTTTATAGAAAATTAAGCTTTTCAAGTTTTTAGTTTTCTTTCGAAAAAAATTTTTTTCTCCGAAAATTACAAAGTTATTTTGATGAAATTTGGTGGATATGTTACCCTGGGTAAGACCCTACTATACGCCAAAATTCACCATTTTAAGTTCGTAGACACTTGAGTTATTCAAATTTGAAGCATTTAATAAAAATTCACTACCATAACGCACTTGCTGCGTCCCGAACTTTTTTTTTATTGCGCACCTTCAATGCATTAAGGTACGAGCCGCTACTGTGAGGAGTGCAGTCCTGCATGTCACAGGAGTCTGACATAACTACAGTGTATTGTGCGCATGTCCCACCTTTCGAAAAGTGGGACCTGCAGAAATCAAGTCCTGGACTCATTCTATTCGTTCATCAACTTCAAAGAGCTCAATTCATATTCCTTGATTCGTTTCCCAGTCGTTTGCACCGAGTCCAATAATTCGTATTCGACCACGCGTTTTCGTATTACACGTGCCGCCTATATTAATGTACATAAATAGGATATATTGTATATTACTTTAAATATATAACTAAGTTAAGTGTTTCCAAGTGATTTTATTTACATAACACGATACAGTCCACTTTAATACCAAACCGCAGTAACTACAATTCACGAACCAGACACACATTAACAGTCATAATTGCATTTATCAACATGAAGCTTACTAAAACTGGAAGGATTAAATTCTAATAACGATGGGTCGTGGAGATAAAGGCAGGACTTAGAAAGATGTTGGTACTTTATTTGATAATAAATACCCCAGCCACAAACTATCTTCTAAATTCGCACCAAGCAAAGTTAAGAAAATGTTAGCGAGAAATGGGCGATGTAAAAACGACTATAAAAATGGTAGAAAATAAATACCGGGAAACAGAGAACTAGATGTTGTAGCATTTTGTGGAAACTCCCATACAAGTACACGGCAAGTAGCATTAGGTAATAACATTGATCATTCAACAGTTCTTAGAACGCCAAAAATGTGGTTCCCTTCCAAATGAACTTAGTTTAGGGGGTTATGTGTCATTCGTTCGCCAGCAAAAATCGTGGATAAGCCAAGAGTTAAAACCTAAAATAGGGATAAAGCGACAGTTGTACAAGGGTATGCTGGATGGAAGGCTAAGCAAAGAGAGCTACAAGGATTTTTGTGCGGGCCTAAAACAAGACATCACAGAGGCAAAAAAGACTGTATAATTTGGACTACATAAAATTGTCCAATACCATAGCTAGGGCAACATGGGATGTTGTAAAGAATATAACTCAAGAGTGATAAAAACAGCCTTTTAACGTCGAAGACCTGAAGTTAGGTGACTGAGGAAACACTGAATCACATCAATAAACATTTCATAGAAAGATGTGGAGGTAAATATACAAGTAACACTAGCACGGGGGAAATTGGTGCTGGAACTGGGTATGTTGTTAAATGTATCTTCTCAACTCCAGTAATGGAGGCCGAGGTGTTTAACACAATAATGGGACTAAAAGATACAAAGACTGTAGGGTATGACGAGGTGCCTGTCAGATTTCTTAAGCACTGTACTAGAGAGTTGGCGTTGCCTGTCACATATTTAGTCAATAGGTCACTGGAGGAAGGAATCTTTCCCGGCGAGTTGATAAGATCAGTGAATATTCTTCTTTACAAGAAAGGCGAACGCAGGTCACTAGATAACTACCGACAATTGTCCATACTTGCTAACATAGGTACATTTCTTGAAAAGCTAATATTTAGGAGACTTTGTGAATTTCTAGAAAAAATCTAATTTAAGTGTGAGACAGAATGCTGTCGTTAAGGGAAGATGTTCAACAAGATCCATTTACTAACTTATAAAAAATGTAATTAAGGCAATTAATAATGAAGAGCAAATTTTTGGGGTATTTTTGGACTTATTAAACGCTTTTGATTACGTCCACCATGAAGTGTTACTTGGTAAGATGGAAATAATGGGTATAACAGGAGTATCACTGACACATGGACTTAATTCAATTTGAATAGCACATCTGGTTGTTTGTTATTGCCCTAACTTACTGAAACCGTTCCATACTTAATACAGTTGTAGACTTTTCCCGTGGCTTCACAATTGTTCGTTTCTGCAACCGATTTCAATTTTTACTGGACGCAGCAAGTGCGATATGGTAGCGAATTTTCATTAAAGTTACAAATTTCAATAGCTCAATTTGCTATTAGTAGTAGTAGTAGCAGTGGTGGGGAGGCCAACGCCAAGCAAGTAGACCACCATGGGCCCTTTTTTGCCAACCCCAGCAACCCAGCAACCATGCTCTACTCCTCCTCGGTTCCGTCGCCAAACCGCCTCGACCTCGAGATGAAGGCCATGACGGTCTTCAATTGTACGGTACTTACCTGATTCCTCTGCAGAGTCCTCGATCCGAACAATTCTGCTCGAAGACTCCCAAAAGCCTTGCATTCGCAAAGGTAGTGGTAGTACGTTTCCTTATAAAGGTAGTGGTAGGACGTTTCCTTATCCTCACCGCATTCCTGGCAAATGGATTCCCTCTTTACATCTATCAATGTGAGGTGTCTTCTAAAGACGCAGTGGCCTGTTAGCACCCTAAGAATGCGGCGAAGCGTAGGTCGAGTCCTTCCGAGTAGCCAGGCAGCCTTATCTCTGTCCGGCCCCTCCATGAAGCCCCTCGCCTGCCTGCATCCACCAACCGACCCCCAGTGCCTTTTCATTGCTTCCTCGGTCCACCTGTCTAAGGCGACAGAGACCGTCTTCCTACTTGAACCTATCGCCGGGTTCGGGTCACAGAACGGCCGCCGGGAACCGAGCCTTGCGAGATTATTCGCCACCTCATTCCCGCTACGCCACAGTGTCCCGGAACCCACACTACTTGTACCTCCTTTGTCCTGGCTAGTCCTTTGAGGGCGTCAGCGCACTCCTGAACCAGTGTAGACCTGATTCTGGCAGCGCAGACTGCCCACAGGACTGCCTGGCTATCCAAGCAGATGCACACACATTTCTCGGGACTCCTCTTCACATCCTGTCTATTGGCCACAGACAGGATAGCGTACACCTCTGTTTCGAATGCCGTGGTAGCCAAGAACATAGCTCTCGCGCACCCCCAGGCCCTCGATGTCTATTCCTGCCCCGGAGGATTGTTGGTCCTCCAGCCGCGATCCGTCGGTGAAACAGACCAGGCTTGCGGGCTGGAATTTAACCTCATTTTCCCTCCACTGATCCGTACTGGGGATCCTGAGGTTGTATGGCTTAGTCAACCTAATATCATCCTCGGCATCCCGCACCTTTATGGCGGAAATCGGAATTTCCTTTTCCACCTCCTTGGCGACTCTTGCATGCCCTATTACTGCTCCCTCTCCGCACCAGTTTCCTGCGTCTCGCATTCTGAGATGCGATGCCATCGCCTCCCTCCTGACACAGCTGGGAAGGGGTGGCAGCATCAACAGGACCTCTAGCGCGGCTGGGGGTGTCGTCCTCATAGCGCCTGTGATTGCCAGCCTTTGGAGTTTGGCCAGCTTCCTGCTGGTAGTTTGGTTCACACCGCACCACCAGGCCAACGCCCCATGGAGGATTCTCGCCTGACGATCGCAATGTAGATCCAGTGAAGGATCCGAGGATTAACTCCCCAGGTCCTCTGTATCACTCGACGCAATTTGCTATTAACCTAACGTTCGTTGGCCAGGAACCAGTTTTTTCGGGAACATTTTAAGTTTATTTTCGGAAAATTGTTGTACATTTTCAAACAATAAAGTCAAATTGATGAAATATGGTACATTGTTTCTACTATATAGGTTATCCTGGTAACCAAATTTCATGCCTGCTTTCTTAAAAAAAAGATATATTTGTTATTAAAAACATTTTTATGAAAATATACTACCATAGCGCACCTGTTGCGTTCTGACATTCTTTTTAAATGTGGGTTTGCAATTTTCACCGGAAGGGGATTGAATGTAGAAGTGAAGTTTTCACGTTGTAGGATATCATTTTTTATCCAAAATTGAGGTGTTTCGGGATTTTTAGTGAATTTTCTTTAAAAAAATTCACCAATGAGGAGCTCGAGACTTACAAATTTTTAAACATTTCTTCAAATGAGCGCAAACTAGGGCCCCTAGAACCCAGATCCAGGGTCAATTTTATATATATATATATATATATATATATATATATATATATATATATATATATATATATATATATATATATATATATATATATATATATATATATATATATATATATATATATATATATATATATACTCAAAAAATAATTAGCCGATTTTGATCAAATTTGGTATGTATCTTCCTTTCTCAAGTGGCTTGGATAAGTTCGTTATTCAGGAAAATTGGCCCAGGTTTTCCCGGTTAATTTTGTGTTTTCTTTCGAAAAAAATTATATCTCCGGAAATAACAAAGTACGCGCAAGCAAATTTGGTAAGCGTGTTTGTATTATAAAGAGTGAGCCATGTACCAAAATTTAGGTCTGTAGGTTAAAAGACAAAACAGTTATAGGCGTTTAAAGGATAAAAACTTGGGTTTTTCCTCAAAACATCAAAGTCGCGATTTGAAACGTCAAAATTAGCAACATTTAGGCAAAGAACCTGAAACCAATAGGGCTTTTATAAAGAAAACATCTCAAGAAGAGTGTTTTCAAACCCTTAAGTTTCAGCTTCAACCGTCACAGTCCTTCATTTTACTAAAATATTTTCAGAAAATTCATTTCAAATAGACCCTTTCTCTGATGCTTTGGCAGTAGTTTTAGTTAAGTTTATGGTTTAACAATCTATAATTTTTAGCTAATTTTGGTAGAAAACATTCGTTAATGAGGAGACTGTGACTTTTGAATTTTAAACATATTTCTTCAAATAAGTGCAAACTAGGCCCCCTAGGATCCGTATCCGGGTTTAGTTTCAATTCTTATCTGTTCACATATATACAGGGTGACGGATTTATACGGTAAAGCTAAATATAATTGTTATTGAACAAGGTACGAGAAAAAAATGTCTACCTTAATATTATAGGGTGTCTTGTGCTGCATCTTATAAAATTATTTTGACAATCACAGGGTGACTCATAAGCCGATGGTGATACCTACAATTTTTTCGATTTTTTCCGTTATGTTATTGCATTTTTTATCGAAATATAATGTATGTTTGTAATTTTAAAAAATCCAGACGCTGTAAGTGCGTTTTGGTAGCGAATTTTCATTAAATGCTTCAAATTTCAGTAACTCAATTTGCTATTAACCTATTATGATTCGTTGCTACGAAACCAGTTTTCTCGGAAACATTTAAAGTTTATTTTCGGAAATTTTTTGTAAAATTTCAAACAATGAGTTATTTTCATAAAATATGGTACATTGTTTCTATTATATAGGTTATATCGCTAAGTAAATTGATGCCTGCTTCCATTAAATAGATATCTGCTAGTAAAAACACTTTTATATAAAAATCACTTCCCTAACGCAATTGCTGCGTCCGGACTTTTTTTTATAAATATGTACAATAATTGAGATATATAATTGATTCCATTTCGCTGTTTATCTTTGATTTTTGTATAGATTGAGAATGCGCTAATATATATCGTTAACATATGCGGCACTGGTCTGGTGGCCTAAGGTGACACAATCCAGTGCCAAACAAAAACTAGGCAAGATCCAAAGGATGGCTTGCCTAGGCATCACAGGGGCCATGTCTTCAACCCCAACAGCCGCCATGGAGGTGTTGCTGGATCTACCCCCCCCCCCCCTACACTTCGTTATTATGGGAGAGGCCAGGCTAGGACTATACAGACTAGCCTGCAATGGTAGACTGAAGATCAACCCAGGCTTCAGGGGCCACTGCAAAATTCAGGAGATCGTGAAGGAACCCATGCTTGAAATGAGGTCAGACTTCGCGAGCCCGCGAATGTGCAGGGAAAACAACTTCACAGTGGAAATCCCTGATCGCGGGGCATGGCGGGAGGAGACACCGGGCATACCACGGGACGCGCTCGTCTGGTTCACGGACGGATCTGGCGGGGAGCGTGGGACGGGGGCAGGTGTTTACTCGGAAGGACCGAGGGTAAGTCACAGTATTTCCCTCGGAGCCCATGCAACGGTGTTTCAGGCCGAGATGTACGCCATCCTGCACTGTGTGCGGGAGAACAAGAGGAGGGGTTACACCAACAAGCGGATCCTCATAGCCACAGACAGCCAGGCAGCCCTTAAGGCACTAAGTAGCCCACGGGTAAATTCCTGGCTGGTGAGTGAGTGCCGAGACGAGACGAGCGACCTGGCTGGGCAGAATGAGGTGACCCTCATCTGGGTGCCGGGTCACTCGGGGGTCAAAGGCAATGAAGAAGCTGACAGTCTCGCAAAGAGGGGGTCAGCAGAACCATTTATGGGACCAGAACCGGCTCTGGGCGTGTCAAAGAGCACTGCCAGGGGAGCCATTAAGTCCTGGGTCAGAAACCAACACAAGGTGTACTGGGCGGACTGTCCAGGGCTCAGACATGGGAAGTCAATAATTGACGGACCCAGTTCAAAGAGAGCTGTGGAGCTGCTAAACCTTAGCAGAGGACAGCTCAGAAACACAACAGGTCTCTTGACGGGACACATGGCCGTCAAGAAACACCTACATAAAATGGGGCGGTTCGAAGGGGACCTCGCATGCAGACTCTGCGGCGAGGGGGAGGAATCAGCCCAGCACATCTTGTGCGAGTGTATAGCTCTGGACCGGAAAAGACAACTGATCTACGGTCACTCTAGACCGGAGACAGAGCAATATAAAACTTCACCCTACCAATCGCTGTGCAGACTAGTTCAAGGCACAGTGATTTTGGAATGGGTGGAGTAAGACTAGGGGTATGCACAATCAACCAAGGGTTGCGGTGCTATCGGGGCGGCAAGACCGCGGACGAGCCCTGAGGGAACAAAAAAAAAAATGCGCTAATAAATAAATGTTGTACATAGAAAAAATCACTTATAATAAAACACTAGTAATGCAAGTTTTCACATGATATCCCCCAGAAATCATCACCGAGACAAGGATAATTATTTAAAGAAAAGAAGAGACGTATGCATTCATCTTGAATCCATAGGATACGACTGAGGAGACATATGCAAAGCCGTAAATTAATTACGAAAAGCAAAGTTCATGTTTGCCATGACTCGGAATTCGCGACTCGTCGAGAGAAAAACCGGTGAAACCTGCGATCAACAGCCGGTGAATAAGACTCGTAAGCAAACCTTTCACTCAACATTTGCATCCATTCATCGCTCTCTTTCATTCATAAGCTTGTGGGTCTTCAATACGTTGTTGCCGCAATTGCTATTGTAAATGTGATTGGTTTTATGATTTTCTAGTAAAAGGACCGTAATTATTAGAAACTATTGTCTGCGAAAATAAGACAGTTATTGATAATTACTCATTGGTACCTTTCATTCATAAGATTGCGACGTGTGATACACTGTTGCCATATTTAGATGCGTTTATGTTTCTTTGTTGATTAGAGTTGCCCTCAGTTGGTGAAGCTATTACGTACCAAAAGCAGGTGTAGAAGTTGTTTGTCTGTCTTTAGTGGGGATAAAACAGAGCTCTGCAATTATCGGTCGATGTCTTTATTATCACCTGTTGTGTTCTAATATTGCCGAATCCTCACTCTCAATCTCCATGAGTCCAACCCTATCCATTCTCACTCTGCAAACCTCCCTTGGCCAGTCAACATCGTAACAAGATCCATTGCCCGGTGATAAGTAGTCACCATTTTCATAATCCTTTGCGATTTAGTGGTCCGTGGGCCTCGTGGGCAAGAGTCATTCCTCAGCGATCGACCGAGCCATGGCGAGAAGTCCACCACGCGTTCCTTGTTGCCCATGCCAATTGTCTCGACCGCGTGCACGCGGTATCAAGCAAGTCATTGAAATCAACGTTGACACCGGGACATGTGGACGACTTTGCCCCCCTTCCATCCTTGGAAGATGCGCCCATGTACCAGAGACCTCCTCCACATGCTGGTTATGGCAACGTATTTACCTTATTTGTAATACATTTTCATTATATTGATCAATATTTAATCATCATTCGCCCATTCATTTTTATGTGCAAATTTGTAACTTTGTAGTATTAAAATTATTATTATTTTTACGTCATGTGTATTCATTAAAAATCTTCACCTACAAAGAACAATTCCTCTGGTCCTTCCTGAGTGACATAGAGGGAGTAACTTGAACCACTATTCTAGTTTACCAAAACTAATCCAGTCATTTTAAACCAACTAAAACATTTTGATCCGTTTGACTCAATCTGAACAGCACTTGGTAAGGTGTTTGAGAAAATGCTGTCGATATATCAATAGCAACTTAAATACAAGTTGATCTTACCTAGATAATTTGGGTTGAGAGAAGCCGTGTCAACTCAGGCCGCTATTTTGGACGTTACTGCAAGAGTATAAGAGGCGCTGGATTCAAAGCAATCGTCGCTTTGCATATTTCTGGACTTGTCTAAAGCATTTGGTACCATCTATTATACTGGACTTTTGCAGCATTTGGAGGAGATTGGGTTTAGGGGAATAACATTGAAGTTTATGAAGAGTTATATTTCAAATATAAAACAATTTTTGTCGAAGGGGTTTTTTCTTGCTACAAAAGAAAAAAATCATTAGCCCTGCTGACGACACTGTGCTGTTCTATAGTGCTCAGTCCCGTAAGCGAAGATTTTTCTAGAATGGTAAAACACGGTTTAAATATCTGTCAATCAAGATGACTAAAACATGACACGTACTGCTTAAAATTACAGGAATGACCTTCCCTCTTTTGCTGTGCTCAATTTTCATGGTGATGGTTTTAGTTGTGACCTAAAGGCTGCAAATAGTGTTAGATATTTAGGTGTGGTGCTGGACAGATATCTTAGGTGGGACGTTCATGTGTCGTACCTTGCCAAAAGAGTTCATGGACTTGTTTCAACGTTTAAATTTTTGGAAAATATCTTGAATGTCTCGTATTTAACCCCTTACTGCATGATTTTTAATTTTTGCTCAGAACAATTTTGAGGTATAGGGAATAAAGTTTAAACAACAGGAAAAATATTGAAAAAAATATACTTGGAATTTGAAGGACACAAAACGTCCAAATGAGGGTTTGTGTCATATATGTCACAACATGCAACTCGTTATGAAATGCATAAAAGCACTTTCTGTCTGTTTAAACATGGAAATGCTTCACATTTTTCACATTTTATAAAGCTTTCTCCGGTACACCCAGGAACCTTGCATCTTTGTCTTTGACTTTACCAATGCCCCCCAATGGTCAATCTTATTGATCCTAACATCTCGATTGGGGAAATCAGTTGTTGGGCCTCGATGCTTCATGGCCTGCAATTCCCTCACAATTGATGATTTTGGCCGGCCTCTTTTTCAGCAACCGGTTTATTTGCTTTACATAAACGTTCAGCAATATCCTGAAAGCCAATTTGTTGTTCTCTGGGTCCACTAGTCTCCAAAAGATCCAAGTATTGACACACGCAAGATTAATTAAGTGGAAAAAAATCCGTATATACCACTTTTCGAATGTATTTTTAGTCTGTAGTATCCTAGCATGGAGTCTAGAAGGTCCACTCCACCCATAGATTTGTTATAAATGGAAACCGCCTTTGGACATGGTACATAAATATATTTCTTCTGTCGTTTACAAAATCGTTTTACCTCGATGTTAGGAGTACTGCCGACATAAGTTGATATCATTGTTACAATTTTAGTATCATACCAGGAAGTGTCCGATACTGGTATATCATCTACAACTGCTACTTTCTCGACCATAGTACCACGACCTCTTCATATCCGATTTTTTGGGCATATTGAAGTTCTGTACCTGATGCAACCTCACGATTCCTCGAGGTAGACAATATTCCTTTGTCAGATATGTCATAAGTGGTACACTGCTTAACCAATTGTCAAAAAATATCTTGTAATTTCTATGCCTTGGGATAGTTTGAGGGACTCGCACAACATTAGAACTAACTCCTAGATTAGGAGCACTATATCATTTTGTGTTCCAGCATACATTTCATAGTCGTATAAGAACCCACTAATGCCACTGAGCACAAAAGCTATGTAGCCCCATTTTCTTGGGTTTTTATTGCTTTATTGGTGATCTTTCTTTTGTGGGTATAATCCGTTCATCCACGGCTAAAAATTCTTCTTTAGTAACATTCAACAACCGCTCACGTATTTTGTTTAGTAGAGGCTTATCATGTCCATTATTACCTGGTGGAATATAATCATTATTTTGGTTGAAATGCAGAAATCTCTTTATTTTCTCCCATGTATTACATGACATGACATCAGCAACTAACGAATGCTTCAGAGTTACACTCCAGTACATCCTTGTAGCTGGTAAACGTACAACTGACCTATATAAACAGGCGTCAATGAACTGCTCTAAATCATTGCCTGTCAAAGCAAATGGTTTTGTTGGACATTGTTTGGTAGAGTACAAACATGACTGACTGACAATGTAGTCAAAAATGCTATCATTCATAAAGAACCTGAAAAATTCAATAGGGGATTATAATTCACGTATTTGTTACGTCCCAACTCCCTAAAATGGTTTGTGTATGGAGCAGATTGATAGATTAATGCCGCGAAATACTATAGGTTTAAATTAAACTAAAATGCGCGCATTAACATTACTGGTTTAAAAAGACTAGCATCGTGGTTATAATTACCCGTTCAAAACTCGCGAAGGATCAGAGGAATTGTTTTTTGTGGGGCAGATTTATGAATACACGTGGTAAAAGTAATAATAATTTAATTATGGCCGTTACAAGGTTACATAGAGAAATTAATGTTGTGATCCAATAATGATACAATAAAAGGTACAATTGGAGCCGGGAAGTTGCCGTAAACAGCACGTGGTGGTGTCGCTGATAGCTGGGGGCGTCGTCCAAAGGGCCAAGATGTTTCACGTGTCCAGGTGACAGCTGTGAAGACTTGCGGTGTGTTGATACCGCAGTTGACTGGATTTCTGAGCACGGGTCAGTCGCTTGTCGAAAGACTGGTTCTTCCACAACGAGGCTCACGGACCTGTCCACGTGTCTATGGAGACAACCGTGGGTTCTTGACTACGTGCCACGGGTCAGGCTATCTTCCTGTAAAGCTCCCTGGCCTCTGGAAGAACCGCGGAGTTAACTGTGCGACCACAGCATAATCAACTATTATGCTGTGTCTTGACTACCACTCACGGTTTAGGCGGTCTTGCCGAATTGTACGCTGGATGGCATGGAAGTGAAGTTGCTCTAGGGTTATCTTGTAGCTCCTTCTCTCGATTGTTGACGCTTGATGACAACTGTCACAGGAATACCAATGTTGTACGCCTCTTTGGCTGTTGTTGTCAACTGTTGCAGGAGTTCCAATGTCGTCACTGTGCCTCTGGTGGCTGCTCTAGGTACCGAGGGAAGTTTTCAGGATAAGAATGTACAGGGTCGGACTCGGGGAGATTGAGCGTGGGCATCAAACAATATTATAACACACAAGGTGTCTGCTTCAAAACGTTCAGTTTGTGTTCTTTCCATACTAAAGGCTTTTTTCTCCCAGATTGCATTTTCTTTAGTGCCTCACTGAGATGAATATAATATTCAAGATCACTATCACTTTTAAAATCAGTTTCAGGTATCGCAATATCATCCTGATCATCTCCGTTGTTACAATATTCTTCAATGTCAATCATATTCTGGTGCAAATATAATATGTTCTCCATCATAATCTGATAAGTCATCATCTCCTCTATCCTCTGTTATGTCTCGAATGGTAGATTTATAACCTCCGTAAAACAATTTTGGATCGTTAATACCTGAATCGCATGAATGAAAATTTGTTGGTTGATGAGTCCATCTCCTAAATGAATGTTGTGCCGTATATGTCATAAACACATTTTTCACAATAACAAGTATCTACAATGTATAAAATTCTCACTCACCTCAGTAACGTCTTCCTGGGTTCACACTTTCAACCGCAAATATTTTTTAGGCAATAAGTTCACAATATATCCAGAGATATACAGTATACAAATGTCAGGTTGTTTAACAGCTCATCATCCAAAATCTTCTATTGAAAGATTCCACCTCCCCCGGAAGTTCGGCGGCAAGAGCAGGCAAATTTTCTATGTATTGCCCAACAAGGTTTTTGGACCTCCATTATAATTTTACCTGCCAAGTTTTGGCATATTTATCTGTATCAAAGACAAAGCGCAAACAAAAGACTATAAATCAGCTGCGGCGCTCGGTTTAAGAAACGTTTGTCTTTTGTTGCCTTAGTAATATAAATACTCTCGTACGCATCTAGCTTCGCTGATTATCTAAAATTTTTGAAGAGTGTTAGATTTTCTTTATCTATGTGGTGGTTATTATCCCCAATATGTTGTACCACGCATGACTTGTCTACACAACCGTATAGTTGTGCCAGATGTTCCCTGAATCTAGTCTTAATGGTCCTGTTAGTCTGCCCAACGTATTTAAGATTACAATCTTTACAACCTATCTCATAGATACCCGACATTTCAACAGCTTTATCTTTATCTTTCATATTATCTAAATTATTATTTGTCGAAAATTATTATATAGATATTATTAACAGACACAGAACAGAGAAAATGTTAGCGGAATCCACGACATTCATTAAAGATAAAATAGAGAAAAAATGTGTTTGTCTACCTTTTGAATCCCGTATCACAAGGGCTCTCAAGAGCATCTTAAAGAAAGCCGATTATCAGCTAACTTTCTTGACAAAAATAATAATTTAAGAAATTTGTTAGGTAATACTAATAAAAAATACGAATAAAAATTGCATTACCAGCGACTTATGGGCTACCTGTGATTGTAAAAATAATTTCATAAGATGCAGCTCCAGACATCGTATAATTAACATAAAAAATTTTCTCATATCTTGTATAATAATGGATATATTGAGCTTTACCCTAGAAATCCGTCACCCTGTGTATATAAAAACAGATAAAAACTGAAACTAACCCGGATATGGGTTCTATGGGGCCTGGTTCGCGCTCATTTAAAGAAATCTTTTCAAAATTCAAAAGTCACTAAAATTGTATCCAACTCTATGAGTAAAATTGTGATGGCCAAAAATAAATATGAATGTAAGAAGAAGAGCATGCCTACATTTGTATTACAAATGTCAGAAAATAAAATACTTATTTACATGTCACTTTGAAAGTAGATATGACATTTATCAAAATAATTTGTCAGTTGAATATGACATGTACTGTTGCCGTGAACGATTATGCACTATTGTATTACACCTTATAAGAATCTTGTTTTTTTTTTTTGAGTACGAAAGCTTATTTTACTGTTTAAACATTTTTCGATCCCTTAATGAAATGGTTTTCGTCTCATTTAACGTTGTTTCATTATAGCGTCACAGTAGGTTTTAGAATATAGAAATTATTCTATTTTGTGTGAATTTTTTCGTTGCATACCTAGAACAAGTTTTATTTTCCTTCAATTATAAATGACAATTTCTAGTAAATTCCTATATTGCGAAACGGGAGAAGGAAATTTCATGTAAAGTTACAATGACGAAGAGATCTTTGTTCGAGGCACGGGCGTTGTTTTAATTTTTTTGTCATTTTCTCGTTAAAACTCGAGTAATATAATGTTTTAGGGTTTGTTTATTAGAAAAATTTCAATTTCATCAAACATCTGGTAATCTGTGCCAGATTAAGTTAGAATGTGTGGGGGTGGAATATCGGTGATAGAAATTTCAAAATTATTTTTCCTAAAACGGGTAAAATTCAAAAAAACATATAGAAAACTTGATTCTGGAACGAAATTTTTTTGTTTGTCGGTCTGTGGGTCGGTCTCTCGGCCTGTACGTCTGTCTATTAGTAGGAGCAATAACTTTTGAACGATTTGAGATATTATCTTCAATTTTGGAACACAGTTAGCACCCAACAAAGGAACGCTTCGAATTCTTTTTGGGTAACATACCTTCAGGGGGAGTGACCATTAAAAGTCATATGAATGTCAAACACTAACACAATAAATATAAAGCCACTGAAATGTCGGGTATCTATGACATAGGTTGTAAAGATTGTAATCTTAAATAAGTCGAACAGTCTAAGAGAACCATTGAGACTATATTTCGTGAACATCTGGCACATTTTAGATACGGTAGTGTAGACAAGTCATGCGTGGCACAACATATTTGGGATACTAGCCACTACATAGATAAAGAAAATCTGATACTTATTAATAATGTTAGGCAACTATCGAAGCTAGATACGTACGAGAGTATTTATATTTCTACGGCAATAAAAAATAAAAGTTCCTTAAACCGAGCGCCGCAACTCATTTATAATCCTTTGTTGGCGCTCTGTCTTTGATACAAATGAATATTCCGAAACTTTCCAGGTAAAGTTATAACGAAAGTTCAAAAACCCCGTCCGTCAATTAAAGTACAATACAGAGAAAATTTGTCTGCGATTTCGTCTCCTCGATATTGGTCTTTACCTAAGAATAAAAGGTATAAAAGGTGATGTTTAGTAGTAAGTAGTTTAGAATTTTTCTGATGACGCTAACTTTATTAGTGAAACGATCGTCAGGTCTTTAAAATATGAGTTGTGGTGGTTTGGGTTCTCCAAGTGTATTTATATAGTCAACTTGCTTAATTTCACTTAAAATATTCTGTAAATGTGGCAACAGCGGTCAGGTGTGCGAATGTGTGTCGCAAGATGAACATTAAGAAGAAAAATGCTAATGTTGGTTCATTCAAGACCGTAGGAGTCACATAACAACCCAACATCCTGTGTGTATTGCTAATAACACACACATACACATACACATACACAAATATTCCGCGGCGTTTGTTAATTCATCAAATATTGACTCTGAATCATCCGGTGATAGAGAGATCCCATACCTTTGTTAATTCATTGTCGCAGTATGACCAGCCTAGATGTGCAAATATTGGCGAGTTTGCTCAATGACTATAATTACCAGGCCGTTTGGGTCAGGTCCTAACGGTAAAAAGCTGCAGAGACAAGTGCCGTGTGGGCTATGGATAATCAGATTGTCTAACATTATAACAGTTGGCAGTAATTACTACCTTTCAAAGTGAAGAACGGAGATTCATACGTTAATTGTAGGAAGAAGTTGCAAAAATGTACGTAGGTGTGACAAATGGAATTAGAAACTACAATCAAGCCCAGGCTGTGTTTGCTAATAATACGGTTAAGTCATAGGAAATGTTATGAATACTTATTAAATACCCGTTATATTATTGATTAATCCTATATGCATATATTGGTTGGTGATTTAAAAGTTGCAAGTTAGAAAAATAATTGGAAACCAAAACAAACACATACAGAGTGGGATATACTGCGTAGGATATAAACATACACTAATTCAAATTCGGCCCCCACCATTGGGATATAGAAAACTATAGATACGAGGTAGGTAAATTGGGACAAAGTTGTGCATTTATGTGGTTTAAAATACGCCGTTTATATATATATATATATATATATATATATATATATATATATATATATATATATATATATATATATATATATATATATATATATATATATATATAACTTGATTCTCGCGTTGAACCACGTCCAGGATTTATTAAACTCGACGTTTCGGCTCCTGTTGAATCTGAAACTTAAGGGTTTGCAGAACACTCTTCTTGCAACATTTTCTTTTCATAATCCGTATTTGTTTCACGTTCTTTGCCTAAACATTGCCAATTTTGACGTTTAAAATTGCGAGTTTGACGTTTTGAGGAAAACTCCAAAATTTGTTTCTTCAACAGCCCATAATTTCTTTGTCTTTAAAGCTAGAGCTACATTTTGGTACAGAGTTCACTCTTTATAATACAAACACGCGCACCAACTTTGGGGCCTTACTTTGTTATTTCCGGAGATATGAATTTTTTTAGAAGGAAAACACAAAATTTTCCGGGAAAACCTGGTCAGATTTTCCTGGATAACGAACTTATCAAAGCCACTTGCAAAAGGAAGGCACTCGCCAAATTTGATCAATATAGGTCCATTACTTTTTGAGTTATCGGTCGGATATATATATATATATATATATATATATATATATATATATATATATATATATATATATATATATATATATATATATATATATATATATATATATATATATATAAACACAGATCTCCTCTTAGCGAATTAAAAAATAATAATTCGCTAATACTGTAGGTACGTAAAATCTCATACAGTTTACTTCCACATCGTCGATATGTGTAGAAGTGTGGCATCGGTGACTGAAATTTAAAAAAAAATTCGCTTCAACGTGAAAAGTGTCAAAAAATATAGAAAACATTGTTGGGAACGAATTTTACATCCACATCGTTACATGTGGAAGTATGGTATGGGGGAAAAAAATTTCAAAAAATGTTTTTTCGCTTAAACGTAAAAAATATCAAAACCTATAGAACATATAATTTGGGAACGAATTTTTTTGTCTGTATGTCTGTCTCTTTTTAGCCACGATAACTTTAGAACGAGTTGAGATATCGTCTTCAAATTTGGTATAGTTAGCACTCGATAAACGAACGGTTCGGATTGTTTTTGGGTTAAATCGCTTTAGGGGGTAGGGAATGAATGGGGGGTAATTTGGTGAAAATTGACATTTTGCGTTAAAACTCGAGTAATATAATGTTTTAGGGTTTATTTATCAGAAAACTTTTAATTTAATCAAACATCTGGTATCCTGTGCTGAAATTAAATTAGGGGTTGAATTTTTTGTTTTGTTTTTGGATACAGAAGGGAGAAATGCATCATGCAGACCTCATTTACAACACCGTAGTGCGTGGGATATCGAGGTACTGTGAGACTCGTACTCACTAAAACTCCCTCCCTAGGAGTACCGGACCTTAGTCGCTACGTCCGTCGGAAAGATTTCATACAATGACGTTTTTGTTTGAATGTTTCCATTCTGTTTTTGGCGCGGGGGCGTTAGCGGGTAAGTATAAGCTTTGGACGCTTATGCCTATGTGGAAGTTGCTCATCGTAGTCGGTGGCACTAGTGAGATGAGCGTTTAGGTGAGAAGCGGCTTTTGCGAACTGAGTTGTGGATAGTTGAATTATAAACTCAAGTGTCGAAGGCATTTCTAGATCAGAGTGAATCTGACTGTTCCGACAAACAATGGCGCTCCGGTAACCATTCTCAGAATTTTATTCTGGATGATTTGAAGGGTCTTGATGTGTGTGTCGGCAGCGGTCGCCCATGCAGGGGATGCATAGGTCAAGGCAGGCCGGATTATGACTTTGTGCATGAGCAGTTTATTGTTCATGGCCAATTTGGAATTTATATTTAGAAGTGGGAACAGCTTCGAGATGAACATCGAGGCTTCTCGTCGGGCATGTTGGAAAACCCCCAGGTATTTGGCGGAGTCTTGCCAGGGACGGTTGTCTAGTGAAACGTGGTCGTGAGGTGTGTGTCCCCTTGGAAAATAGGACTGCTGAACATTTATCGGGGTTTATGGCTAGACAAGATTTCCTATACCAGCCTTGCAGCTCGTCTACGGTGGTCTGTAGACGTTCGGTTATTATCCTTGGCTGAGTGGAGCTGCTAAGGATGGTAGTGTCGTCTGTGTCTGTATGGCACGTTTAGGGGCGGTGTCGGTATGTCTGCGACAAATATATTGTACAGCAGAGGGGAGATGGCAGAACCCTGCGGGAGGCCAGCTGTGTCTGAGTAGGTTCTAGAGCTGGTTCCCAGATGTTTGACCTGGAACTTCCTCTGTTTCAGATATGACGTGATTAGCAGAATCAGAGGGAGAGGATAATTAAATGATAGTAGTTTGTTTAGAAGGCCCGCATGCCAGACCCTGTCGAAGGCTTGAGCAATGTCGAGAAATATTGCACCAGCTGACTTGTTTTTATTAAATCCTTCGGTGATGTTTTCCACCACGCGAAGGACCTGGTCTCTTGTCTGAAACCGCATTGCTTGTCAGGAAGAATATGGTTCTCATAGGTGAATGAGGCTAACTT
Source organism: Tillus elongatus (assembly GCA_964006375.1). Classification (NCBI taxonomy): domain Eukaryota; kingdom Metazoa; phylum Arthropoda; class Insecta; order Coleoptera; family Cleridae; genus Tillus; species Tillus elongatus. The sequence continues at coordinate 31,854,642 of OZ023268.1, forward strand.
TTTCTGAATCAGTCTTTCGACGATTTTGCCGATGACTGAAAGTAGGCTAATGGGCCTGTAGTTCTGAGGGAACAGCGGATCCTTGCTGAGTTTTGGGATGTTGAAATCTCAGCACTCCATTCATAATCGTAGCTATGAACACAACGGCTTTGCGGGGGAGGTTTTTCAGGGCTACGTTGGAGATTCCATCGTATCTCGGAGCTTTCCTATTTTTTAATGATTTGATTATTTGGGAAACTTGCGGGTTCAATAGTTGTGTCTGGGGCGGCGCGAAGCGCACTCGTAACAAAGCGGTGCGTTCTTGCGACGTGCGACAGATCAACGTTGTTATAATTCGGGCTGAATTGCAACTCCAGATGATTTGCGAATGCACTTGCTCTCTCCGCATCCGTGTATACGACACCGTTACGGCCGTGAAGTAAGGATATCGAAAGTTTTTAAGATCAAAGGGCTTTTGCCATCTGCCAGATGGAATTGTCTTGGGCGGACAGGGTTTGCAGGCGTTCCTCCCAACGGTTGTTGCGGAGTTCTTGTAGGGCGGATCGTACTTGTTTGATGAGGCTGTTTGCGTCTCGGTGGGGTTTCCGGTGCGTTGAACTAGTCTACGCACGCGGTTTTTTTCAAGTATCATTTCTCTGATATTGGACGGAAATGGGGGCAGATTGCTCGGGGCGGGGTACCACCTTGATGCATCTTTGAGATAACATTGGATTTTTAACTGTAGATTATCCACTGCACCCTCGAATTCGGGGATGCTGCGGATAACCGGAATATTGCCAAGGGTGTTTTTAAGGTGATCTGTGAAAACTGGCCACAGTACCTTTTTCCTTGTGAGGGCAGGTTCGTCACTGACATCGAGGGCTTGAGCAATGTTAAGAAATATTGCACCAGCTGACTTGTTTTTATTAAATCCTTCGGTGATGTTTTCCACCACACGAAGGACTTGGTCTGTGGTGGAGTGCTGGTGTCTGAAACCAAATTGCTCATCCGGGAGGATATGATTCTGAGGTGAATGCAGCTAACCTTTTCTGAATCAGTTTTTCGGCGATTTTGCCGAAGTAGTAAGCTAATGGGACTGTAGTTCTGAGGGAACAGCGGATCTTTGCTGGGTTTCGGGATGTTGATAATGTCGGCAAGTTTCCACATGGAAGGAAAGTGTTGAAATCGCAGCATGGCATTCATAATCGTAACTAGGAATACCACGGCTTTGCGAGGGAGGTTTTTCAGGGCTACGTTGGAGATTCCATCGTATCCCGGAGCTATTTTTTAATGATTTGATTATTTGGGAAACTTCTTCGAAAGTTGTGGGCTCGATAGTTGTGTCTGGGGTGGCGCGAAGCGCACTTCTGACATAGCGGTGCGTTCTTGCTACGTGCGACAGATCAACGTTGTTATAATTTAGGCTGAATTGCAACTCCAGATGATCTGCGAATGCAGTAGCTTTCTCCGCATCCGTGTATACGACACCGTTACGGCCGTAAAGTGGGGATATCGGAAGTTTTTGGGAGCGAAGGGCTTTAGCCATTTGCCAGATGGAATTGTCTTGGGTAGACAGGGTTTGCAGGCGCTCCTCCCAATGATTGTTGCGGAGTTCTTGTAGGGCGGATCGTACTTGTTTGATGAGTCTGCGTCTCGTTTGTCGGTGGGGTTTCCTGTGCGTTGAGCTAGTCTACGCACGCGGTTGTTTTCTAGTATCATTTTTCAGTTATGAGAATGTGTGGGGGTGAAATATTGTAGACATAAATTTCGAGTTTGTTTTTGATAAAACGGCGTGAAAAGTCTCAAGACACATAGAAAACTTTATTCTGGAACGAATTTTTTTTTCTGTCGGTCTGTGGGTTTATCGGCATGTACGTCTGTCTGTCAATAGGCGCAATAACTTTCGAACGAATTGAGATATCATCTTCAAATTTGGTGTTCAGTTAGCACCCGGCAAAGAAACACTTTGAATTGTTTTTGGGTAAGTCCGTTTTAGGGGGTGGTGAAAATTGACATTTTATCAAGAAAACTCGAGTAATATAACGTTTCAGAAGTTTATGGATACAGAAATATTTTCTTTGTGGTCAAGTCATGGGCCCTAATTTCGTTCCATGATAATGTCTTTCTGAGGCGAATAAGTTATCACAGCTATGTGGAAGTTATGATTTAATTTGCAACACTATTGTTTTGTTTGTCGGTCTGTATGTATGTCTGTTAGTAGCCAGGATAACTTTAGAACGAATTGACATATCATCTTCAAATTTGGTATACAGTTAGCATTTGACAAACGAACGGTTCGGATTGTTTTTGGGTACAATCGCTCCGGGGGCTGGGGATGAATGGGGGTGATTCGGTGAAATTTGACATTTTTTCGTTAAAACTCGCCTAATATAACGTTTTAGGGTTTGTTTATAGAAAACTTTTAAGTTCATTAAACATCTGGTATTCTGTGCTGAACTTTAATTAGGGGTAAAACATGTAGGGGTGGAATATCGGTGACAGAAATTTCGAACTTGATTCTGGAATGAAATTTTTTTTGTCTGCCGATCAGTCGCTCTGTCGGCCTGTACGTATGTTATTAGGCGCAATAACAGTCAAGCGAATTGAAATATCACTTTGGGTACAGGAATATGAATATTTTTTTTGTAGTCAGGTCATGAACCCTAAATTCATTCTATCAGAATGTCTTTCTGAGGAGAGTAAATTATCACAGCTATGTGGAAGTTATGATTCAATTTGCTGCACTATTTTAAATGCTTCTTACTCTACTTTATATAAAGCTGGAAACTTGAAATTTTATACCTATTACAGCATCTTTAAAAGCAAGGTAAGGTACCAATGTCATTGTCATTTTGGGAGATACAAACATTTTTGAGAAGAAAATTAAACATCTCTCGGAAAAACATGTCGCCCTCAGTTGACGCAATTTTTTCATTTCAATGTTGTGATCCCCTCAATTACGATTTTTTTTCTACGAAAATTCGCCATAGACGAAACAAGTAAAGATGATTTTTATAAAACTAGACCGACAGGTGTTAGAAGCATCTCCTTTTGTTAGCTTAATCTATTTTACGCTTCATAATTCCTTAGTTACATTCACCCGGGTGTAAATTTTCAATAAACACCTCTATTATTCGGAGGGTTAGAGAAAGCTCGATAGGAAACGCGACCCAGTAAAACACAGTAAATATTTATATACTACATCAGTTCCATCTTTGTCCTTCTCGTTAGAAAACTGCTGTCGTTCATCATACAAAAACTTTGAGCTTGTCAGCGCAGCAGATGGACTTATAAACTGGCAGTATTGTGTAGAAGATCGGTTTTCTGTTAGCTGACCAAGTGATATCCGAGAACCATGTTGAAATTTAATAGCAGTGAAATTATAAACCATCACGTTGTTGACTCTAGTCCTGTACTTTGCGGATTAAATTATTTAAACAGGCAAGGTTCGGGTTTTTGCAGTTGATTGAAATGAACACGACCTGAATCAGCTCATTGTACGTTTGCATGGAGAACGCAGTGTCAAGTGTCGAGTTAAAATGTCTTGGTGATCTACTCTTTATACGAGATGATCTACGAAAAGCATTCATTAGAAATTTAGAACTTTCTGATTGGTATTAAAACTCTAAATAAAATTTCTGGACGCATCAAGTGCGTTATGGTAGTGAAGTTTCATTAAAATGTTTTTAATAGCAAATATGTTTTTTTTTTAAAGAAACCTGGCCTCAAATTTGGTTACCAGTATAACCTATATACTAGAAACAATGTGCCATGTTTCATCAAAATAACTTTATTGTTTAAAAATGTACAAAAATTTCCGCAAGTAAACTTAAAGTGTTCCCGAAAAAACTGGTTTCTTGGTCAACCTTATAGGTTAATAGCAAATTGAGCTATTCAAATATAAAGTTAATGAAAATTCGCTACCATAACGCACTTGCTGCGTCCCGAATTTATTTTCTTACAAAGACGTATTATATTTCGATGGAAAATTCAAAAATGCAATAACATAAGGCGTGTTCGATTGAAAAAAAAAAAGAAAATTTGAATCACCAACGACTTATGGGCCAGCCTGTAATTGTAGAAATATTTTTGTAAGATGTAGCTCAAGACACCCTATAATTAATGTATACAATTTTTTTCGTATCTTGCATAATAATGGATATATTGAGCTTTAAAGATTTTTTACGAAAATTCGACAAAAATGATATACCATTAACCGATAAACTCTATAGCCAACACTACTGCCAAAGCATCAGAGAAAGGGTCTATTTGAAATGAATTTTTTGGGAACATTTTAGTAAAGGGAAGGACAATGACGATTGAAGCTAAGAGTTCAGGCTTTGTTAAACATTCTTCTTGAGACATTTTCCTTCCATAGCTCATATTAGTTTCAGGTTCATTGCCTAAATATTACCAATTTTGACGTTATAAGTCGCGACTTTGACGTTTTGGGGAAAACCCAAATATATTTTTCTTTAAATGCCTGTAACTTTTTTGTCCTTTAACCTACAGAGCTAAATTTTGGTAGGTGACTTACATATTATGATATAAACCCGCGTACCAAATTTACTTACTTTGATAATTCCGCAGATATAATTTTTTTTCGGAAGAAAACACAAAATCTGGCTAACGAACTTATCCAAGCCACTTGAAAAGGAAGGTACTCACCAAGTTTCATCTAAATCGGTCCATTATTTTTTTAGTTATAGGTGTGACATAAATATATAAATATATAAATGTATATATATATATATATATATATATATATATATATATATATATATATATATATATATATATATATATATATATATATATATATATATATATATATATATATATAATATATATATAATAACGTATTCCAATTTTATTGGAATCTTTTAAAAAAGGTTTTATTTAAGATATAAACAGACAGGCAAACTACATTCAATAACTAATTACTTATAATAATATAAATGCTCTGAATTTTACAAGTGTTGTATAAATTACAGGAGCGAATGAAGATTACAGTGAACACGTCTAATGTTTCCGTAATAATGATTATAACGTCTCTTGCAAGATCACACACTCCGTGCTGGGTAGAAACACTATCACATGCGAAGTAACTTAATATGCTGAGTAAGCTGTTCATTGCACTTTCCTTATGATGACTGGTTGAGATCGACTAGGCCAAAGGGTTTCGTTCTAACTTAACTCCTCCATCCTTAGATACAAGAACGCCCTCGTTCTTTCGATCATGTTTGATTTTTGGTAAACTGCTTCTTCTTCTGTAACCTATTATTGCTATTATCATAAGAAACAAAATAATAAAGATGGTTATTCCTATATGGGTGCTGTGTATCAGTGGGTGTATACGGGTAGAGTGAATCTTCTGAAGATGTTGTTTTAGCTTGACGTTGTCCTTGAGATGTATTGGTCTATATTGGATCGTCGCTATTGATTTATCGAGGGGAATCAAGGTTTCTTGTTCCCAGGTTATATTTTGATGGGTGTCTTCATAGGTATTTCCATTGATTATTATTCTGCATTCGGCTACGGCAGTTAGCACGCTGGTTTCTTCTAAACGATGTCTTTTCAAACTTTGTGGGCACTGTTCTGTGAACTCTTGAGGTTTATTGGTTATTGCCAGGACGTTGCCATTGTAGAGCTGCACTGAGTATGAAAATTGGTTGATTACTTTGGCAAGGGTGCAGTTCTTGAGCTGGTTCAGGAAACAGTCTTCTTCGAAGAATTCATCTTTGCATATTATAGATTCTTCAATTCTAGGGCAGTGTTATTTGGTCCACAAGTTCTTATCGGGAGTCTCTAAGTAATAAGAGCTCGGAGGTACAAGAAGGGTATTTTGGTAAGGGACAGGTATAATGTGGTAATAGGAGCCAGAGGTCGGATGTAAAATCGGGATTTTTAATTGACATACAATAGTGTCCCTAAATGCAATTAAATTAAGTTGAGTAAATTCTAAAATTTTAAATATGTGATTGCGGTCAAAGCTTATCAGTTCAGCATTGCTATAGATTAGTTTTAAATGGTCACTTATGTGGGTTAAATCACGAGAAGTGAAAATCTCTATATTAGTAAGGCCATTAAAAGCAAGACTAATTGTTCTCTGAAGGATTTTTATGTGCTCTAAAAGATTATCGTTTAGAGATTTTTGAAAGCTGTATAAACCTATCTGATGTTGAAACTCCTTAAGCTCTTTAAAAGATTGTTTAATGAGATCAAGGTTTTTATTGATCACGTCTTGTTCATGTTCAAATCTATCAGTTATTAGAGAAGCAAAAGATACCAAGTCGGAAACTTGTGACATAAGTCCATTTTGATTTGAAAATAACAAATCTAAATTTTTGTTAATTTCTTTGAGATCGTCCTGATCGAGATTACCTGTTATTGTTTTGATCACAGATCCTAGACCGTTAATTAGACCTCTTTTGTTACGAGAGTGAGTTAATTTAGAAAGTTCATTTTCGATATCGTTTATTTGCTTATTGATTATTTGTTGATAGGGGTAAGAATGTTTACTAAGCAATTCTCTATTTCTGATACAATTTTGATAATTTTCTTCCAATAAAGTAAGGTTGAAATAAAAATAGATTCGATGAAAATGATTGATTATTTTAGCGACACCTATCGGGTCTTTAAAATATCCATTAGTTTTAGCGGGATGAATTTGAAGGGCCGGGATCGGACGTACCAGGAGCGCTAGTATCGTTCTGAAACACAAATTTTTTCCTTACTCGTTTTACATTACTAACGTGTGCTTGTTTCTTTCTGCTAAGGGGTAGACTAATTTTTATACCTTTTTGTTTTACATTTTTGTGAATTTTGTAAGGGGAATCTAGTTTTTTCACTCGAGGAGTTTTTATAGCTAGTTTTTCTTCATTTATAATGGGTACATTTTCTCGCGCTTCATTTAATTTTTCTAAATTTTTGCTTAATTTTTCTTTAGTTTTCTTATATATCTGATCATAAAAGGGGATGATTTCTTTAAGTCTTTTGGAATTATATTCCTCATAAACTGTAGCTGTGGGATCTATAGGATCTAATTTATCAAAGGGTCCATATAGGAGGTGAAAAGGTGTATAGCCTGTTGTGGAGTGTATTGATTGATTATAAATTATAAGTGCGGTAGTTACTAGTTCTAAAATATCTTCTTTAGGATTATCTATTAATAAACATCTTACTTTCTCGATGAGTGTTGAGTGAAATCTCTCAATGGGTGAATTTGAATTTGGATTCTGAGGGGACGTAACGTGTAGTTGTATTTTAAAGGTCTTTAGGTATTCTTTTAGTAAATTATTATCGAATTCCTTACCGGGGTCGCAAACTACCCTTAAAACGTAATTATGGTGCGTAAAATAGTGTCTTAACTTTTTAACTATAGTAAGACCGGTTCCGTCTTTTATAAAATATGCTTGGGCATATTTGCTAAAAAGATCAATAATCGTAAGGAACTTATAATTATTAAAAGAAAAGGTATCAATATGTATGACCTCAAAGGGTCTTTTCGCAACCAAAGGGCCTTGGAAAGGAACCTTATATGGATTTCGTTCGTATTTACCTTTTAAACAAGTTTCACATTTGTTAATAATATCGTTTATGTGATCTTTCATCTTGGGCCAATAATATTCGTTTCTGAAATGATTAAACGTTTCATTAACGCCATTATGATTCGACTTATGATAATCTATGATAAGCGCTTGTTGATCTAAATGGTTTTCTATGTCTTTAAGCATTTTATCACACCTTACTAATTTAATTGAGGAATTTAGATTGTTTCTTACGTAATTTATAGTTTCTAACATTAATTCTTCATTCAAAAAATAAAATGCAGTAAGAGCGTTGGGGTTAAGATATTCTTTCATAAAGCGTTCTATTTCACGGTGTTTTTGTTTCTGTAAAATATGAACAATCGTTCTTTCCTTAGTTTTAAATATCTTTTGTTTTTGTATAGAATGTTTTTGACCATATTTGAAAATAACTTGGTGCGAGTAAACGTTAAGTGGTTTTTCTGTCAATGGTATAACACCTACAGGGTGTTCCTGAGAAGAGTGCACGGTAGCGTCTGTTTCGGGATCTCTCGAAATGGGTAATTCTATGCCAAGACTTTGTAAATCTTCGTCGGTAAGTTCTTGCAAATCTTCAGCGTTATTTAGTAGCGACATAAGGTCTAAGGGGTCGTCTTCAATAGCGTTAATTTCTTGAGTCGGAATTCGCGAAAGGGCATCGGCAACAACGTTGTCTTTTCCTTTTTTGTATTTAATATCATATTCGAATTCCTCTAGTTTAAGACGCCATTTTACTAGTCTAGAGTTCGGTTCTTTGATAGAGAAAAGCCAAACTAGGGGTTTGTGATCGGTTTCGATGCTGAATTTTCTGCCAAATAAATAAGGGCGAAAATGTTTGCAGGCTGTTACAATAGCAAGTAACTCTTTTTCGATGGTGGAATAATTTTTCTCTGCACTATTGAGAGCTCTGGAATAAAAAGCGATAGGCTTTTGTTCTTGGGACAAAACTGCTCCGATTGCTGTGTTGCTAGCATCGGTCGTTAAATAGAATTCTTTTTCAAAGTCAGGGTAAGCAAGAATAGGGGAGTTAGAAATTAGTTCTTTTGCATGCTCGAAAGCTTGGATGTATAGGGGATCATCTATGTTCATAGGGGTGTCTTTCTTTAGGCGTTTAGTTAATGGATGAACGATTTTTGCGAAATTTTTTATAAATCTTCGGTAATATCCAATCAAACCTAAGAAGGATTTTATCTGCTTTTGATTTTTCGGAAGAGGGTAGTTTCGAATAGCCACAATTTTATTGGGATTCGGTCTTATCCCGTCCCGTGATATCACATGTCCGAGAAAAGCTACCTCTTTACGCAAAAATTCACACTTATCAAGTTGTACCTTTAAATTTACTTCTCTTAGTTTTTGGAAAACTTGTTTTATGTGTATAAGATGTTCTTGGATGGACTTAGAGAAAATTACGATATCGTCCATGTAGACGAAACAAAATTTATGCAAGTATTCCCGGAAAATATTATCGATCATGCGTTCAAAACTGCTCGGCGCGTTCTTCAATCCGAACGGGACCCGAAGGTACTCATAATGCCCATTGTTAACGGTAAAGGCAGTTTTTTCAATACTCTCTGGTGTGAGTTCTATCTGATGGAACCCTTGAGCAAGATCAATAGTGCTAAAATATGTGCATTTTCCGAGATTGTCCAATATTTCCTCTATGCGTGGTAAAGGGTACTTGTCATCTATAGTATTGGCATTTAGTTTTCTATAGTCTATAACAAGTCTCCATTTGCGTTTACCGCTAGAATCGATTTTCTTGGGGATGATCCACACCGGAGCTGAATAGGGCGAGATGGAAGGGCGAATTATTTTATTATCTAAAAGTTTTTGAATTTGGGACTGAATCTCGTTTTTTAGATGAAAAGGATATCTATATGACTTTACATGAATGGGAGTTTCATCTCGTGTTCTTATATGATGTTTAACAGTGTGTGTAAATGTTAAATCCGAATTTTCGTTATAAAAAATGTCTTTATATTTTTTACATAAATGTAGTAGTTTTCCTTTTTCTTCATCATTAAGATGAGATGTTCTTATAAGGCTAGACAAATCGATATAAGTATCATCTTTGTTTTCTTTAGGTAACTGGGATTGTACGTCATAAGCTACAATTGGTTCGACTTCCATTGGCTCGTAAAAATTTATTGGAATTAAATTTGGAGTTTTTCTTTCTATAGGAACCGTACAAATACCATTACACGCTAAAGCAATTGAATTTTGGGTGCTAAAGGTTGACTCATTCATTTCGGGTAGCAGAACGGAGCCATTCTCTACATTTACCGGAATTTTAATAGTATCTCGACAAATTTGTTTAAATGGTTTAAAATTCGCGGGATTCAAGTCGAAAAAAAATGGTATTTCGATGTTATTGATTTTTAGAACTTGGTTTTCATAATCTAATTTTGCTTTCAATTCTCTAAATAATGAGGAACCTATTAAAGCATCAAATCTATTATGCCATTGGGCAACGCAGAATGTAATTTTGTTATTAATGCCAAATTCTTTTAAAATAGGAGTAATTAATCTATAATTACCTTGTACTGTACCAGCTATAGATTTTAATATAAATGGGTCATTAGTAAAATAATTTTTGCTAAAACATTCGGCAACATTAGGGTTAATAACACTGTTCGATGCCCCCGTATCCAGGAGAATTTTCATATTTAAAGATGGACACACTATAAATGGGAGTTTTGGGACACCTGATATATAATTTATATCTATAAATTCTGTTCTTCCGAGGCTTCTTTGAGAAAATCCTCATCTTGTAAATTATTGTCAAAATATTCTTGATCTGAAAATTGATTTTCGAAATTTGTATCGTCGGCATAATTTTCGTACGATTCATTTATAAACTGCTCAGGAGGGTCTTCATGAAAATGAAGTTCTTCATGACCTAATGCTCTAGGAAATTTTTGTTGAAAATAATTATTTATTCTAGAGGGTCTTGAGGGAGGTTTAGTATTTCTAGTAGATATCGACATAGGGGTTGGACCTTGTTGTGAAATATTTTGAGGCCTGTTATAGGTTATTGGTCTCTGATTACTTCCACTAGCTCTAGGATTTGGGTTACTTTGATTAACACGGGGTACTATGTTTTGTGGTTGTGTAAAATTGTGGGGGTTTCTTTGAAAAGGGTTATTATTAAAGTTTTGATTTTTATATGGGGTTCTAGTAGGGTTTGGAATATATTTATTAGATGATTGTGCTTTTTGTCTTAAAGAATTTAAAAAATTCGCTTGCATTTGCTCATTATCATGTTTATGGCATTCTAGTAAAGCTGCTTCTAAAGAAGTTATATGTGCAAATCTTAAATAACTATGGTATGGCTCTATGATACCTGCTTTGAAAGTATTTAGTGCCAGATTCTCAAAATATTGCTTTTTATACAAAATAATTGCTGTAGGTAAATTCTGTAAATTGATATGCTCTACTAAAGACTGTAATTTAGTTTTAATTAAATTATGATAATCTATAAACGAATGTGCTTTTTGCATGAAGCAAGTAGTCAAGTCGTTTAACAAAAGGTCTTCGGATCTAGCATCCGCAAACTGTGCCTTGAGACTTTCTTTAAGAGAGCTCCAGGACTGTTCAGGTAAACTAATTAGGACATCTCTAGCATCACCTGTAATTTTTGATTTTATAAATTCTAAAATCATTGAATCAATGTGTGAAGCATTAGGAGAACTGTCGTCCTGTCTATAGGTTTCTATAAATAGTTCGCATTGGTTTAAAAAATAATTTAAATGTTTCCTACCCCCTGTATAGGGTGGAACCATAACCGACGCTTGCACTATCTGCGTAAGTTCATTTTGTGAGTGAAGTAAATTGGTTTGGTTTGGTTGAGTCATTTTAAAATTAATAGGAGATCTATCTCTTTCAACCATAAAATAAAATAAAACACGGAAAAAATATTTTTCCCAATATGAGATTAGTTATAAAAATATTTTCAGCTATAATTTTTGAATTGATCACTTTAAATAATGATTATTCAATTAGGCAAGCTAAGAAATAAATTATATGTGTTTGACTGACTGTTAAAATTTCTTAAATAGTAATATTACAAAAGGACACAAGTAAATCAATCAAAAATTAAGGAAGGAGTACTTACAAGGATTTCACCATACTGTCTGTACCAGTCTTCTTACTTCTGGACCACTTGTGATGCGAATGAGTGAGGTTCTTTGTATACCAGCAAATTGTTGAAACAACCCGACGCTTAAATTGAACTTTTATGTGTTAATTAAGGCCGTCTGGTATCCTGTTCGCAGCGCCAATAACGTATTCCAATTTTATTGGAATCTTTTAAAAAAGGTTTTATTTAAGATATAAACAGACAGGCAAACTACATTCAATAACTAATTACTTATAATAATATAAATGCTCTGAATTTTACAAGTGTTGTATAAATTACAGGAGCGAATGAAGATTACAGTGAACACGTCTAATGTTTCCGTAATAATGATTATAACGTCTCTTGCAAGATCACACACTCCGTGCTGGGTAGAAACACTATCACATGCGAAGTAACTTAATATGCTGAGTAAGCTGTTCATTGCACTTTCCTTATGATGACTGGTTGAGATCGACTAGGCCAAAGGGTTTCGTTCTAACTTAACTATATATATATATATATATATATATATATATATATATATATATATATATATATATATATATATATATATATATATATATATATATATATATATATATATATATATATATATATATATATATATATATATATATATATATATATATATATATATATATATATATTGCTGTACGTCACAAACGTATATATATACACATATAAAATCTGAAACCGACCTCGGATTTGGGTTTCAGGGCTCCTAAATAGCGCTCATTCGAAGAATTTTTTTCAAAATTCAAAAGTCGGGATCTCCTCTTTAAAAAATTCACTAAAAGTCCGGACGCAGCAAATGTGTTATGTTAACGAATTTTCATAAGGATGGTTTACATGAAAAAAATTGTTGGTTAGACATCGAAGGAAATGGTAAAAAAAGTTTGTGTGAAAATGTAAATAAGTATAACTATACAGGTGTCTAGAAAATACGTCTACAGCGCTCTACCACTTATTTCTTGCATAAAAAAGATGGATCTGACCCACTTTACCTGAATCCAAAAGTGTCGTCCCAAGGAGCTACAGCGCGTTAAAGGGAGGCTTTAGAAATAGATTTTTTTTTTACTCCAATTTGGCTTAACCTTTTGGTTTAATGTTGACACAAGGATTTTCCTTTGAGTATTGTACAATTGCACTGAGTTTCTCAAAAATTAAAGTATTGTCTTATTTTTGACTCTTTTTGATAAAAGAAAAAGAGTGTACGCCAATGACTTTGGGACTTTTTTTAAGTAGTACATTTGATATGGACATTTTTTTGTCTCTTCTGATATTTCTATTAGTTCAGCGGTTTACTCAGCAAAAAATAAATTGCAAATAACAACATGCACCAGCTAAATTGATAGAACTGGATAAAAAAAAGTTTGGGACGCAGCAAGTGCATTATAGTAGTGACTTTTCATAAGAATTATACACTATTAGTAAGTTATACTATTATTAAAACTAATTATTTAAATTTAAATGGACCTGGGAACCCGGTTTTAGAGGTCGGAGTTAGCGATTATTTGCATAAGTTTCTATTTTTCATGGAGTTAGAAAATAGTTTGTTAGAGATATATATAAATACTGCAAGCCTCTTTAAAAAAATTGTGTTACAAATTTCATTAAAGTCGCAAGAGTTTTCTAAAAAAAATATTATTTACAAAGGGAATGTACCTGCCAAATCATAAATATGGCAGGTATTTTTCCTTTTAAGTAACTTTTCTGGTATTACTTCTCTCAAAGAACTTTTTGTTATCCACGCAAAATATTTTGGTCTTGTGCTTTTTTCTTTAAATACCTATAACTTTTTTTTCTTTTAACTTAGAGAACTAAATATTGGTACATAGTTTACTTTTTATAATACAAAACTGCATGCCATGGTTGCCATAGTTTTGTTATTTCCGGAGATATAAATATTTTCTGAAAGAAAACTTACAATTTTCTTGAAACTGGTCCGATTTTCCTGGCTAACAAACATTTGTGATATTTAGCTTTTGTTTACATTAGTAAGTACTACGATAAGCATACGCCGATAATTTTACCTACAGACGTGACTTCTTGTGAAAAAGCTATCATCGCTACTGTTAGAGAAATATGCCAGTTATGCCTCGGTAATGAGAAACCATTTGATACCAGCGTAATGAGAAACGATTTCATGTCAGCATACCAGTATTTGTCACCATCAGCACGTTAAAAAGTAATTATTTAAACAGGCTTATCTTGCACCTGATACTAGAAACTAAATAATACTACTGGCCTTTGAAGGTTTTTTATAATCCAGCAGTCATCAGTGTGCACTAATACAGAAACAATTTCAATCTTGCAATCGTCTTATCCATATGTGATTAACAATGAAATGTATCGTTAAAAAATAAGTTTTCCCACGTTTAAATGTTGTAAATTAACCATAAAACAATGCAACAGCTTCGATTTCCTTTTGCGTCCAGTAGCAGATAGAGAATGTTAACTCTTGCCGTGACACACCACTCACGCACGCATTAGATACAGTGTGTCCTAGAAAATTAAAATTTGTTTCCAACTAAAGGTTAAATACACTCCTGGATAAAAAAAATGTTGGACACGTAAAATTTGGACTTAATTTAACCTTAAATTACTTTCGAAGTTGTGCAACGATTTTATGTTTTTTTAATGTAGACGCAATGGTCTTCCTACTTAACAGTGAATAATATTGCAACAATATATAAATGAATTTGGATTTATACAGGGTGAAACCCATCGTTGCATTTTACCCTACATTTCTTAACACCCTGTAGAAAAATCTAGGCATGAGATATTGTATCTTTGGATGGGGTATTGAAATCTTATATTTCCTTAACATTTTGTTTTTTACATTATATTGAAATCTTTATTATCAAGCAGATTACAATATTTTTACTTCGCAAAACAGCTGCGAAACTGCTAAACAAGGAGTGTGTGGTTGTAGACTTCTGCAGAAGTACACTATCTTGTTGAAACAAAGCAGATTATATATATATATATATATATATATATATATATATATATATATATATATATATATATATATATATATAAAAGGGCTGCCCAGAAGTTCGGAATAAAATTAATATACCATTACCCTTTAACTTTTGGGGAAAACGCTCGGATACGTCGAATTAGTTTTATATATGCTCATATTTTGACGCTATTCGTTTGTTTTTTATAGACATATGTCAAAGATATGACCACATCGATATTTTTAAATGGAAACATACAACTTGTGATACATCATTTGAAAGCTAATATCTCGTACAGTATGCTCATAAATTTTGACGAGATTTTGTCAAGCTATTTCAAAATGGCGACTGTTAAAAGTTTTAAAAAAATCCCTATTTAAATAAGCGGAAGTGATAAATCATTGATGTATTTTTTACCTTTCCTGTATTTGACCTATTTTGGTAAACTTTTTCCTTTAAATATCCCCAAAGAAAATAGTCTAGAGGCGTTAAGTCTGGGGACCTCGGTGGCCATTCAATTGTACCACGTCGTCCAATCCAGCGACCTGGAAATATCTTATCTAAATATCTTGTCACATTGACACCAAAATGCGGGGGAGCACCATCTTGCTGAAACCAAATTGTTTCATTAGGTATATATAGATCTACTTCGTTTGGAAAAATTACATCTAGAGCAGGCATCAACTCGAAAGTTAAGAAATCCAGGTACCGTTCAGCTGTGAGGTTTCCTTTAAAAAAAGAATGGCCCTAAAATTCAGTATTAATGATACCTGCCCATACATTTACTTTCTGGGGCCGCTGAGTATGCGCTTCAAATATCCATCGTGGATTTTCTTGACTCCAGAAACGATAATTATATTTGTTAACCACCCCGTTTAAATAGAAAGTAGCTTCATCCGAAAATAATATGTTCTGTGAAAACCTATTGTTCTCGTCACACCGTCTCATCATTTCTTTGCAAAATTGCAAACGCCTGTCATAGTCATCTTCTAAAAGCTCTCGGACAAGATATACTTTATAAGGGTGGTATTTTTCTGCTTTTAAAAATCTTCCAATAGTACCTCTATATGTATCATGATTTTGAGCGAATGAAACTGTTGAAACATACGGATTATCCTGCAGAGATAATGCAATATATAATTTTTCATCGTGGTCTAAAACACGTGGCCGTCCATTCCTAGGCAAGTCCTCTACTGTGCCATGTTCATCAAATTTGTGGAATATTTTACTAACAGTGCCCTGTGAAATTTGTTTTTTCAGATATTTAGCATTAAATAAACTGCACACTCCACTTTGACCTCTTATTCTATCTCCACATCCTAACAATATCAAGACTTCGATACGCTGCCTTTCCGACAAAACCATTTCTGTTTATAAAATTGTAAAATAATACTTCCGAAATACCTAAATTAAAATAGACAGGTTCAAAATTTCACAAAATGACAGAACGTGAAAGAATAATAATCTCTTACCTGGAAAGGTAAAAAACACATCAATGATTTATCATTTCCGCTTATATAATAGTTTCTTAAAAACTGTTAACAGTCGCCATTTTGAAATAGCTTGACAAAATCGCGCCAAAATTTATGAACATACTGTACGAGATATTAGCTTTCAAATGATATCACAAGTTGTATGTTTCCATTTAAAAAAATATCGATGTGGTCATATCTTTGACAGATGTCTATAAAAAAAAAAACGAATAACGTCAAAATGTGAGCATATATAAAACTAAATTGACGTATCCGAGCGTTTTCCCCAAAAGTTAAATGTTAATGGTATATTAATTTTATTCCGGACTTCTGGGCAGCCCTATATATATATATATATATATATATATATATATATATATATATATATATATATATATATATATATATGCATGTGTGTGTGTGAGGAGTAGCCAAATGGAATAAATTCAGTATCTCATATATTGTGGGTATTTATAAAAATGCCGAAACGTCAATATAAGATTAAAAAATGGCTTCCTGCGACGTGGAAAGTTTACCCCTACATTCAACCCCCTTCGAGTGACAGTTGCAATTTTCACATTTTTAACTAGGGAGTACGGGCTTGTGTTAATGCTGGGGATGTTCAAAATCCGTGCCTTGAACGTCTAGGCAGCATTCAAATCATACATAAAAGGTATTCTAACGTTACTCAACATCTGAGGCGTGACCGATCTAATCGCAATCGTTATTCTTCTTCTTCTTAAGTAAGTTAAATCGCGTTGTTTAGTTTTGTATACCATACTTTTCACATATCCACATAAGAAGAATTCTAATAGCGTAAGATCGAGTGATCGTGCTGACCATTCTAACGATCCTCACCACCCTATTCGCCGGTTGGAAAATATTAAGTCGATGTACTACCGGATATTGATTGGTAATATGTTGGTGCTCAATCCTGCTGGAACCATATCACATTCGCTGGAACATGTGGGTTTGCTCGATCGGGATATAAGTTGCCAAGTGTTCCGATGACATGGTTTCCAACTATTCTTGCCCAAACGTTAACCTCTTTAGGGTATCAGACAATTTTGACGATTAGCATGACCGTGAAGTGTAAAACGCACTTATCAGAAAACAAAACATGTTCTAGTTGGGTAAAATTGTTATCTAACATTTCCATCGTTTGACAAAAAGACGCCTTTCTATCAAAATTGTCTTCCATGAGTTCCTGAGTTTGTATTAATTTATAAGAATGCATTTTATTTTATTTTAATATTCGAATAATCGATGAATGGCGACTCGAAGTATGTGGGTTTTCCTCAAACTCAAGCATTACATCCAATTGTAACTAATCATCTGTAGAATTGTTATTTTATGCATTTCTGAGTTCCAGTTCACAACTGACTACTTGTCATGCGATAATGCCTTTTAAACAAAACGAACATTACCAACTATGAAGCAGGTCGATAACTTGTTGTCTTTTTCTTACTTGATACCGTCCAAAAAGAACACTGAAATTGCTTTTGCTTGCTTGCACGTGCTCTGCTGTTTCGTCACTCTCCATAGACAGCCGGTACTAGGTTTCTTGTCCGAGCCCAATTCGGTGCATGTGGTGACGCAAGCCGAAGTGCCCTGTATACAAGCCGACCGGAGTTCCCAGTTGTTGTCTGTTTAGCTCTAGAAGTTTTTTAGCCCCTGACTCTGAAAGGCCATCTATGAAGGCCTAGAGTGTGCTAATCCTCGCAGATTTTCTCATTGTTGGGTTGTCCTTCTATCCGTCTAGGTCTTTAGCTGCGTTTGGCTGTGCATGGGGTTATCAGCAGCACAGGTTCTGGTCCTATAAAGTCCTCTCGGACACCCCTTCCTCTCTGGCCAGCGCTTGGGTCTACATTGCCATCAATGTCCGAGTGACCCGGTGTCCAAACCAGTGACACATCATTGCAGCTGCCCAGTTCGTTACAGACTTGCAGCTCCATGCCGTCTTTAAATTGCAACTGTAGGGACCAAGTGCCTTTATTGCAGCTTGGCTGTCTGAATATATTTTTATCGATTTGTATCTGCAATGGTTTTGTATAATCTCCCACGCACACATCTCGGTGCCATACACTTCTGCCTGGTGTGTGGTTGCATACTTTCCGAGGGTAGATGATATTCTTGCATCCGTGCTGCTCCTATATGTGTCAGCTCCTGTCCCCCGATTGGTTTTCGAGCTGTCAGTGTACCGGCAGAGATCTGCCCTCAATAGGTGTCGTCTGGTTTCGTTCCCAGTCCTCTCTTTCCGGACGGACGGTCTTGAAGGGCAGTTCTCTACTGATCTTAGTCTGCATCAGGTCTAAGACCATTTGCAGAGCCTCATGACTCTCATTGTGATCCAGGAGTCTGGTCGTTCCCAAACTGATTTCGTCGCTGTCAGCCGTTTGATTTAGTCTGTACGTTGTCCACCAAGCATCCCTCTTCAGCCAAATGTAAAGAGGTGGAATGTTTATGATGATTTCCAGAGGGGCTCATCGCGCCGGTTATCATCAGACAAGCTTGTCTCTATAGCTGAGCCAGTTTGGCCCTCGCGGTACCACGAAGTGCCTTAGGCCACCAGACTATAGCTCCATCGGTTATCACTGGTCTGATAGCCAGTACATCTGTTGTGGGTTTGTTCTCCAGTTATTTACACAGATTCTTCAGCATGCCCACAGCAACAGCTTGGCCCTGCGGATTACATTCTCCAACTTTAAGCTGAGGTCAGTCTGGCTAAATCGTAATATTTTGATGTCAAGATCTACTGCTAATCTGTGTACGATTACTTTTGGATCAGCCTGTAGATATTAAATATGTGATACAGGGAATCAAGTCCGCGCTCAGTTTAAGAAACTATAAAAAAGTTAAGTACATTTTGGAGAACCCGATTTATCATAATACAGTTTTCAGGCCTGCCGATCGTTTCGCTTATAAAGTTCCCTGTGATGACGCTAGCTTTGTTAGCGAAACGATCGTCTGATGTGGAAACTGTCTTGTGATGAATTGGTTTCTCAAAATTGTACTTATTAGTGTTCATTAGGTTCCAGTCCTCACTCACATAAAAAAAGTATTGACCCAGTAAGTGCGTTATGGATGCGATTTTTTTTTAAATATTTTTAATAGCCAATGTCTCTTTAATGCTCAATCTGGTTACCGGTATAGCCTATATGGTAGCAACAATGTACCATGTTTTATCAAAATTATCTATTGTTTGAAAATGTGCAGATATTTTCCGAAAATAGACTTAAAATGTTGGTTTCCTAGCCAACACACCTTAGGTTAATAGCAGATTGAGTTATTGAAATTTGAAGGATTTAATGAAAATTCGCTACCAAAACCCACTTACTGCGTCTCGATTTTTTCTTACAAACACACATCATAATCGGATAAAAAATGCAAAAATGCAATAATATAATAGCGTTTGCAAAAATCAATTGTAGGGATCACCAACGACTTTGGCCAGCGGTGGTTGTCAAAATATTTTTATAAGATGCAGCTTAAGACACCCTATGTTTAACATATACAATATTAACTCGTATCTTGTATAATAACAATTATATTGAGCTTTACCATAGAAATGCGTCACCCTGTATATATGTAAACAGATAGTAACTGAAAGTAAACCCGGATATGAATTATAGGAGGCCTGGTTTGCGTTCATTTGAAGAAATCTCTTTTAACATTCAAGAGTCGCGGTTTCCTCATTAACAAATTTTTTCTACGAAAATTAGCTAGACATTATAGACTCTTAAACCATAAACTTAACTAAACCTACATCCAAAGCATCAACTCAACGTAACCTACACCCAGAACATCAGAGAAAGGGTCTATTTGAAATGAATTTTCTGTAAATATTTTAGTAAAATGAAGGACAATGATGGTTGAAGCCGAAACTTAAGGGTTTGCTGAACACTCTTCTTGCGACATTTTCTTTACATAATCCTGATTTGTTTCAGGTTCTTTGCCTAAATATTGCGAATTTTGACGTTTTAAATCGCAGCTTTGACGTTTTGAGGAAAACTCCAATTTTTTTTCCTTTAACTGCCCATAACTTTTTTGTCTTCAAACTTACAGAGTTATTTTCAAAAAAACAAAAATTGTCGAATTATTTTTTCTTCAATATCTAAGTAGGCGTTGATCTGACATGTCTAAGACTTGCACATTATCAGGACACTTTTTACAGAGTAATCTTTTTGTGCTATTCGCAACTTTGGATTGTCATTTGTTTTTGAGCTACAGGTATCAACATTTGTTTTTATTATGGCAGCCATATTGGATTTTTTGCTTATGTGATAGCCTGTGAAAAGAGCTTTCCAATAATGTACAACATGTTTGAGAAATCTTGTAATTGCACTGACAATTTTGAGAAAAACCGTTTTGAGGATAGTAGGCTATGAAATCCAATACCAGAAAACAAATGACAAAAAAAGTCTTCAAAAAGCAGTAGGCCATGGAGTCTAACAATAGACGTCTACTTTTAACATAATTTTCCGTAATGATTCCTCAAAAGATGGCTAATTTAACCGTCTCCCTATCTCTAATAATAACGGAGATAGCAATACATTCCCATACAGTTTGGGAGACACTGTATATACACATAAGCATATAAAAATTGAAACTGACCCCGTATATGTGTTCTAGGGTTTTTTGAAAATTCAAAAGTCGGGATCTCCTTATTAGTGAATTGTTTTTAAGAAAATTCAGTAAAACTGCTATGAGAATTTGTGTGACGGGACGTTTCACTACAAGACCTGCAAAATGCTGTTAAGCTGCCACACTAAAGGAGATGCAACTACCATACTTAAGAGATGACTCTACTCGTACTATAATAATTGTAAATGCATAACAAAACAATTCCACTACAACATTGTTGATAATTCTAGGCACGCAACGACAAAGCTAGTTAATGTAATTACAACCATGTGTAAACAAAAAACCCGTACATGGCATACTAGCTTATACAGATTGCGACTAAAACTGTCTGACTTTGTTAATTTTAATTGTCAATAAATGTCAGATTGTACAAATGTATCACATACGTTTATGGAAGTGCAACTATGTCCCAAGCTTCAGACTATACAGGGGTTTCGATTGTCACCTTTCTTTAACGCTGCATGTTTGTAAAGAAAATCAAACATTTCATTTTGAAATAATATTTTTAGTTTGACCTTTTAAGGCAAAACAACGGTAACAGTGGCTGCATTCACCAGACGCCAGCAGCTGAGTTTGATCGCTCATCTGTCGAGTGTCAGCGGTTATCTAGCTTTTTACTCTTCAAACTGGTCAGTTCAGTATTAAATGTACGGTTATCTATGAAAAAATTCACTACACTACTGACTTGCTAGCAATACGCCGGGTTTTTTCAGTTCCTTTGAGGTTGTACAACTTTACCGACACACTGCTGGATCCTAGGTTCGTAGAATCCCGGTCCGCGAGCCACCACAAGTCACCCCAGCTACACGGTGAGTGAAACGCGACTTAACTTTACGGTTAAGACGTTTGAATTTTTAAAACAATTTATTTAATACTTTAAACAATCAATACTTAATTACTTAATACAAAAAACGAATAATACAATATACTAAAAATATGACGATCAACCTACATGTGATCTAATGTCAAGCACGCAATGTGCAGAGTACTTAACTCGGAACAAGAATGAACGGTCTTATCCCTGTGAGCAGCCTCTTTATACACTTCACTCCAGGCGTGGCACTTATTGTCTCTGGATGAAACAAAGGATCTGCTGATGTAGATTCTCACAGTGATATTCCGTCCGACTTGCTGTTTGAGCCTGCATATTTGTTGGCTCCTTTCTGACTACGGTTGACTCAGCGGTTCTTACTGTGGCAAGGCGACTTTGTAGCATAACGGGCCATTGTTTGGGCTCCATTTATCTCGCGGGTCCACGAGCCATATCACGCGACCTGTATCTGGGTCTTTATGAGTACTTTGTTGACTTCAAGCAGTATTTTGACATTTACCTGACATTTTAAAATTGCGCACTATAGTCTCTAGTCTTTCCCTGAAATTAAATCAATATTAAAAAAATCGAAAACAGATAGTAAAAGTAATTATCAACTTAGAATCCCATTCTAATAGGATTAGCTGGTGATCCACTTGACATTGATATAATAGGACTGGCGATAGAACATTTAGTTCAGTCGATGGATATAGAACCGCCCCAAAGAACCAAACTAACTTTTTTTATTTTTTTATTTCAACAACACACCACGAGGGCTTACAGCCTAAATACTATCGTACCGTGGGTGTCGACAAGGAGGAAAGAGGCAACTTGTTAATTCTGGACTTGAAGGTTTGGAGGTTCGGAGGAGAAGGAAAAACATGCGCCGGCAAGGAATTCCAAAACTTGGAGGTCCTCGGGACAAAAGAGCGGGCATAACAAGATGTTCTATGTCTGGTGACCTGGACAGTAAAAGGGTGCATTCGCTCTGTTCCATTGGTAGATCTGTTGGGGGCAGCAGGTGGAGGAACTATGGAAGAAAGCTCCTCTTAGCAGTGCCCGTGCAGATATCTATGAGAGAGAGAGAGAGAGAGAGAGAGAGAGAGAGAGAGAGAGAGAGAGAGAGAGAGAGAGAGAGAGAGAGAGAGAGAGAGAGAGAGAGAGAGAGAGAGAGAGAGAGAGAGAGAGAGAGAGAGAGAGAGAGAGAGAGAGAGAGAGAGAGAGAGAGAGAGAGAGAGAGAGAGAGAGAGAGAGAGAGAGAGAGAGAGAGAGAGAGAGAGGTCACCAACGGCACGTCGGTGGGCAAGGGATGGCAGTCTTTGGGTCAGGGTAGGATCTCCGATGAGACGTATAGCTCTCTTCTGAATGGAGTCCAGGAAAGCGAGTGTAGAAGCGGCAGCGGCACCCCAGATGTGGGAGCAGTATTCGAGGTTTGGCCTTATTTGTGAAGTATATAAGGTATAGAGATTAGCTGGTGAAAAGTATTTGCGAGCCCGGAAGAGGAAACCTAATTTCTTAGCAGCCGCTTCTGCAATTGATGTGACATGTTAGTGCCAATTAAGATTTCGATCCACAGAAATGCCAACAAGTGAAAAGGACTCATTACTTTGAATAACTTGGTTGTTCATTGTAATGGGTCTAGGGCTGGTGTATCTCTTATGAGAAAGAAAGCAAGACTGAGTTTTGGTGGGGTTGAATTGTACAAGATTTCTATTTCCCTAGTCTAATATTATTTGGAGGTCCACGGAGACAGAACCCTCCATGTGTCTGCGATCCTCATCTAGTTGGGCCAAAGAGACAGGCTTAGAATATTGTATATTTGAGTAGAGGGTGCTGTCGTCCGCGTAACTGTGAACTGGGTTGGATGTGCTAGAGAGGTCATTGATGTGGAGAAGAAACAAAGTAGGGGCTAAATCTGAACCTTGAGGAACTCCTGCATTAATTGGATATATTTTAGAAGAATGTCCATCCACAACAACAGAAATGCTCCGGTTGGAGAGGATTTGCTGTCCAGGTACACAGTTTTGGTGGTAGGCCATAGATTTGTTCCAATAATGGGTAAAAAGGAAAGGAGGTCGGCAGTTGATCTGCGCTGACGAAATCCTTACTGCCTATCGTGAATTAGACTGTTTTTCAAGAAATTTAAGTAATTCGGTGTTTATGTATTTTTCCATCACTTTAGAGACGACTGAAAGGAGAGAAATAGGCCTGTAGTTGCTAGGAAGCGCTTTGGATCATTTCTTGTACTTGAGCAGTTTTTCAGTTACTAGGGAATATGCCTCTATTGTAACATGTCTGAAACAGACGAGTCAAGACAGGATCAAGTTCTGGTGCGCATTTTTTGGGAACAATTGCTGGGATCTCGTCAAGGCCAGAGGCTTTGCTGGTATTAAGAGAAGAGAGCATCTTTCCCTACCTTTTTAGTTTTGAAAATGATATCCGTCATTTTGTGCGCGACATTGGGGACTGTTGGTGGTTGAACATTTGGAGGTGGGTTGAGAGCAGAATTGCCGGCGAACAACGTGGCAAAAAGTTCAGCCTTGCCCAGGGCGGTTGAAACAATTTCGTCCCCTGAGACAAGAGGTGGGAACGTGCTCTTGCAGAAATTATTCCCAATAGATTTAGCAAGAGTCCAGAAGGGTTTGCTGCCGCTGGAGCTTATGAGGACTTTGTTTTTGATCTGGTTATTAAACGAGTTTTTTGCCTCAGAAAGAATGCGGACATAGCCGTTTCTTACGTCTTTGACTGCTTGACGGTTTTCTTGACTGAGCTTGTGTAGAAGCGTTTTGTGAGCTTTGACCTTTTCAAGTCTGGCCTTGTCACAGGATTTAGAGAACCAGGGCTTTTGAGTCGCTGAAAAGGTTTTCTGTGTACGTGGAATAAATAATTCCATGCCAGCTTGGATAATTTCGGTGACGTTTTGTGAGATATCAGCGGGGTCAGGATGAGAGAAGCAGACAGACGCCCATGGAAATGAGGAAAAGTCATCCTGCATTTCGTCCCAGTTTGCGGAGTTGTAGTGCCAAACGATACGCGGGTGTGATGACTGTGTGACCACGGGTTGCATTGCGCAGGAAGCAGTGACCATGCTCTGGTCTGAGCGACCAAGGGGGGCGGTGACTGATATCTTGTAGCATTCAGGTTTTGTAGTAAGAAGGAGATCCAGGGAATTTGATCTGTGTTGGAATGCGAGGAAAGTAAGTAGGTTGCTGAACCATATTGGCTAAATAATTGCTGACTGCAAAAGCCTCCGCTGCTCTCCCTTGTGGATCGGTTTTTGAAGATCCTAGCCATTCCTTATTATGGTCATTGAAGTCACCATGAAAAGTGACCCCGGAGGAAGGATATTCAGAAATCAGATGGTCGGTTTTTTCAGAAAGGTAGTCAAAGAGCTGGACAAAGTTGTCACAAGGTAACCGATAAATGCAACAGATGGAATTAGTTGCAGTCCTGAGAGAGAGTTATGTCCATAGTATGTCTTTTCTTCCAGCCTCCAAATTGGGTAGTCTGGTGCAGGGTAGATTGCTACGGACGTATGCGCACACGCCTCCATGCAATCTAAAGGAAGTAAGTAGCTCATACCCCAGAAAATTAAGGTGATTAGTGGCTGTTTTGACTGATTTGGGTTTCGGTGAGAAAGAGGAGTTGGGGCCTATTAGCCTGGAAGAAATGGTGGACGGAGTTCAGGTTAGAATTTAGGCCACATATATTCGAGAAGGATATGTTAAATCTTGATGTTGGCGCCTCCTGTACACCCCTCTCCCGGAGATCCGAATGGAGGGGTATTTTACCTCCGGAATCTTTTGTACAAGGAGGAGCCATCATCATTTTTGCTTATAAGGGAGACCGACTCATACACCAGAACCGGAAACGTCCGTTGGGACTTCACGGCCCCCTGATGCATGGGGTGGTACATCCTCGTGCGTGAAAAAATCCTTTACTATCACGTAATGGAAAATTCCACTACCACCTGCTATACTAAGAATTAAGATTATTACGAGGATGTAATATCGAATTACACTCCATATGATTTTCATAACCAGGTTGGAATGTCGAACAACTTTCCGTGAATTGAGAATCACGAAGAATACCCGCGAAAATAGACAAATTCTGAACAGTGGGTGGCTACTTAACTACGCATGCTCCAACACTATTTGGAGTTAATCAGCGAAAATTCATTCAGCTTTGAGAAATCGACAACAGTTGAGTTCGAGCTGAAACTCAGTGTGACTGGTTAACGCAACCATTATCTACAATTATTACATCCCCTTTCAAACAAGAGAAGACATCAAGTTATTAAAAATTGATTGAGAATTAGACGTATTTTGATTCACTCATCAGCATCTAATGGTAAAAGATTTACACATGCTCGCCAAATGCCCTCTATACGATGTTATACTAAATATACTTAGCCTGGAAACTACCAGTAAGTAAAATTGAGTTTAGTTGCTATTGTAACAACTACGATGATTCATAAATAAGCTGTCAGAGTTGGACATCTAAAAGTTACATAGTGACGAGACTGTGCTTTATCTGAGAGATTGCTATGTTTTAATTTTTAAAAAAAGGGTTATCGGACAAGAAAATTTTGCTGATATGGTAGAAATCTCACCTTACAGCAGCACACAGACGTCGGAGGGACTTACTTATCATTAACCTACCCAGTAATTTGTTTGTTTACAGCCCTATGCACCCATTGGAATATAACAATTGAATGCGCCAAGATATCGCGCATATTAAAATAAAAATGAGAAGCATCAATTCAATTTTAAGCGCAAACTTTGATAAAAAACCTGACTTTAGAAAAATCTAATCAATTGTATTGTAAGTGTGAAAAACTTGTGCTGTCTATTTTACTTCCACATCGTCACAACGTTTTTTCTTTTCTTTTTCTTTTTTTTTTCCGACAACACACCACGAGGGCTTACAGCCTGAATACTTTCGTACCGTGGGTGTCGACAAGGAGGAAAGAGGCAACTTGTTAATTCTGGACTTGAAGGTTTGGACGTTCGGAGGAGAAGGAAAAACATGTGCCGGCAAGGAATTCCACAACTTGGAAGTCCTCGGGACAAAAAAGCGGACATAACAAGATGTTCTATGTCTGGTGACCTGGACAGTAAAAAGGTGCATTCGCTCTGTTACCCTGGTAGATCTGTTGGGGGCAGGTGGAGGAACTATGGAAGAAAGCTCCTCTGAGCTGTGCCCGTGCCGATATCTATAAAAGAGAGAGAGAGAGAGAGAGAGAGAGAGAGAGAGAGAGAGAGAGAGAGGTCACCAACGGCACGTCGGTGGGCAAGGGATGGCAGCCTTTGGGTGAGGGTAGGGTCACCGATGAGACGTATAGCTCTTCTGAATGGCGTCCAAGAGAGCAAGTGTAGAAGCGGCAGCGGCACCCCAGATGTGGGAGCGGTATTCGAGGTTTGGCCTTATTTGTGAAGTATATAAGGTATAGAGATTAGCTGGTGAAAAGTATTTGCGAGCCCGGAAGAGGAAACCTAATTTCTTAGCAGGCGCTTCTGCAATTGACATGTTGGTGCTAATTGAGATCTCGATCCACAGAAATGCCAACAAGTGAAAAGGACTTATTACTTTGAATAACTTGGTTGTTCATTGTGATGGGTCTAGGGCTGGTGTATCTCTTATGAGAAACAAAGAAAGACTGAGGTTTGGTGGGGTTGAATTGTATAAGATTTCTCCTTCCACAAGCTAATATTTTTTAAAGATCCACGGAGACAGAACCCTCCATGAGTCTGCGATCCTCATCTAATTGGGCTAAAGAGGCAGGCTTAGAATATTGTATATTTGAGTGGAAGCGTGCTGTCGTCCGCGTAACTCGGAACTGGGTTGTATGTGCTAGAGAGGAGGTCCTTGATGTGGAGAAGAAACAAAGTAGGGGCTAAAGCTGAACCTTGAGGAACTCCTGCATTAATTGGATACAGTTTAGAGGAATGGCCACCCACGACAACAGAAATGCTCAGGTTGGAGAGGAAATTTTCTGTCCAGGTACAAAGTTTTAGTGGTAGGCCATAAGCCGGAAGTTTATTAAGCAGCGCTGTGTGCCAGACCTGGTCGAATGCTTTGGATATGTCTAGGACGACAATCTGGGATTCACCGTGTAGTTCCATAGACTTGTTCCAAGAATGGGTACAAAGGAAAGGAGGTCGGAAGTTTATCTGCGCTGACCGAATCCATACTGCCTGTCGTGGATTAGACTGTGTTTTTCAAGAAATTTTAGTTATTCGGTGTTCATATACTTTTCCATCACTTTAGAGACGACTGAAAGCAGATAAATAGGCCTGTAGTTGTTAGGAAGCGCTTTGGTATTACATTTTATGTATTTTATGCAATGGTTTACAGCCTTCTCTTCAACGTTTTATGGTAAGCGTCTTTTGCCAATCTTTACTTATTATTACATAGCTATTTTTTGAAATAAAATGTATCATACAAAGTAAATGAACCTTGAACTTGGCTGCGTACGGATTTTCCACAACTTTATTTTTAGAGTTATCCCCCCAATTTTTGATATCACGGGCTGCCGCAAATAGGCTGCGACCTACCTATTCAATGTTATATCCGTTGCATGCTTGTAACGCCACATATTACCGACCAATGTCAGAAATACATTACTGGCTCTCGTGTGTATTTTGTTTCTTTAACGTCGGCTTATGTCCGCGACTATAGCCAATCACCGACGCCAGGGAGCAGTTTTACCTCACTATCCTGGAATTGTTGCCGAACCCCTGTCTTTCTGTAAGGGGGGTAGGGATCTTTAACACGCCCAACATCACATGGACACGGGATCGATGGCTTTACACCCCCTCCGAAGTGCGGAACGTGCAGACATTCAACTTGCTCAAACACAATGCCAGAACCTCGGTTGGTGTTAAATTTACAGTTTGTACTGAAAAAGTGAAAGGAGAACCCTGGGATCGAACCCAGTACCCTTCGGTTCAGAGGCACACGTTCTTGTCCCTGAACCATGCATTTAATTATACATTTTTTTGTATTTGTATTTTGTGTCTTTCACGTCGGCAAATCCTGCGACTATGGCCAATCACCAAGGTCAGGGAGCTGTTTCACCTAACTACCTTGGAAATTTTGCCGAACCCTTGTCTTTCTGTAGGAAGCGAAGGGAGCTTTAACGTGCCCAAAATCTCATGGTACACGGGACCAAGGCTTTACGCCCCCTCCGAAGGGCGGAACATGCAACCTGCTCAGACACAATGTCATAACCTCGATTTGTGTTAACTTACAATACATGTACTAAAAAATGATTTGATGCTTCTGCTTGGAGCAGAACCCATGATCCCTGGATCCAGAGGCACACGTCCTTACCACTGAACCACCGAGGATACCATTTAATTATAACATTAATTTAATTCAAGACAATAAATTTTTGAATTGAGAGTTGAAGGTATCTAAATCCATATGACATGCCATGGCAACGTGATTTGTGTCTGAAATTTTGTATCCCGGCATTAAGGTAATTAACTAGGTCATGTGTGACACATAAGAGCTTGATTCGTATTTTTACTGTAACTCAAAATCTAGTAAACCTAGATAAATTCTAAGCCACCCGTTTAATAGCCCATAACAAGTCATGGAAACCCACCAATTTTAGTGACAGTCGATGTCACAAAATATTAGATATTAAATAAATAAGAAAATGCAATCTCTCAGTTTTTCATGACATTTCAAGCATAATAGGATCTATTTAAAACTTGTCTTTAGATTATGAATAAGCCAAAATGGCGCATATTTTTTGTAATTTAACCGACTGTGTATCTCTTATAATTTGGTAGATCTCAATAGTGAGCCAGTTAAGTGACCAGTCCTTATCTTATGGACAGTATGTAAAAAGCTCACACCACACTGAGGACAGAGCCTATTGGGCTCTAAACAAAATCAATACGTGGTATCGGAACATACTTGTCGACACTTCAATAAATTATGTAAATACGCATTTTACACATTTCAATAAAAGTCATTTAGATATATAAATACGACATTTTATAGCTTTCCGATCTCAACTTGTGAGCATTCTACAGACACGGAAAAATTTTAATTCGGTAATTAACTAAACTATCCTTTTATCAGATTAAAGCCGCTCACTGTTAAGATCTGTTTGGATAACGTTTTTCGGTAGTTCTTTAATTAACTTTAAAAATGAATGTATAATCAATGGGTATTTTTGATGAAATATTTGAGACACCGCCAACGTGACAACGAAATATTACCGGGTGTCTCAGGTTTGCGGCTTGCACTGATGTACTCGGAGACAAATTTCCCCAAATCCAGGGGAAAAACATCCATACTGCAGGAAAATGGGAGTTTTTGGTAGTGTGGGTAATTTTTAGTGAATTTTCTTTAAAAAATCACTAATGAGGAGAAATTTTTGAATTTTCAAAAAATTTCTTCGAATGAGCCCGACTAGTTCCCCTGGAACCCATATCCAGGGTCAGGTGGTCCTGTGTCCTCAGGTGGTAGGTGGTAGTGGAACTTTCCTTTACGTGATAGTAAAGGATTTTTTTCACGCCCCAGGAGGTACCACCCCTTACATCTGAAGTCCCAACGGGCATTTCCGGTTCTGGTGTATGAGTCGGTCTCCCTTATAAGCAAAAATGATGATGGCTCCTCCTTGTACAAAATATTTCGGAGGCAAAATACCCCTCCATTCGGATCTCCGGGAGAGGGGTGTACAGGGGGCGCCAGCATCTAAATTTACAATATCCTTCTCGAATATATGTGGCCTAAATTCTAACCTGAACTCCGTCCACCATTTCCTCCAGGCTAATAGGCCCCAACTCCTCTTCCTCACCGAAACTCAAATCAGTGCCAAAACAGCCACTAATCACCTTAATTTCCCGGGGTATGAGCTCCTTACTTCTTTTAGATTGCATTGAGGCGTGTGCGCGTACGTCCGTAGCAATCTACCCTGCACCAGACTCCCCAATTTAGAAGCTGGAAGAAAAGACATACTATGGATAAAACTCTCTCTCAGTGCTGCAACTAAATTCATCTGTTACATTTACCGGTCACCTTCTGACAACAACTTTGTCCAGCTCTTGACCACCTTTCTGAAAAAACCGACCATCTGATTTCTGAATATCCTTTCTCCGAGGTCACTATTCTTGGTGACTTCAATGTCCATAATGAGGAATGGCTAGGATCTTCAAAAACCGATCCACAAGGAAGAGCAGCGGAGGCCTTTGCAGTCAGCAATTCTTTAGCCAATATGGTTCGGCAACCTACTTACTTTCCTCGCATCCCAACACACAGCTCAAATCCCTTGGATCTCCTCCTTACTACAAATCCTGACTGCTATAAGATATCAGTCACCGCCCCCCTGGGTCGCTCAGATCACGGCATGGTCACTTCTTCCTACGCAATGCAACCCGAGGTCACACAGTCATCACACCCACGTATCGTTTGGCACTACAACTCCGCGAACTGGGACGAAATGCGAGATTACTTCTCCTCATTTCCATGGGCGTCTGTCTGCTTCTCTCATCCTGACCTTTCTGATATCTCACAAAACGTCACCGAAATTATCCAAGCTGGCATGGAATTATTTATTCCACGTACACAGAAAACCTCTGCAGCCACTTAAAAGCCCTGGTTCTCTAAATCCTGCGACAAGGCCAGACTTGAAAAGGTCAAAGCTCATTAAAAGCTTTACACAATCCCAGTCAAGAAAACCGTCAAGCATTTAACGACGCAAGAAACCGCTATGTCCGCATTCTTTCTGAGGCAAAAAACTTGTTTAATAACCACATCAAAAACAAAGTCCTTTCAAGCTCCAACGGCAGCAAACCCTTCTGGACTCTTGCTAAATCTATTGGGAATAATTTCTGCAAGAGCACGTTCCCACCTCTTGTCTCAGAGGATGAAATTGTTTCTACCGCCCTGGGCAAGGCTGAACGGTTTGCCTCGTTGTTCCCCAGCAATTCTACTCTCAACCCACCTCCAAATATTCAACCACAAACGTCCCCAATGTCGCGCATAAAATGACGGATATCATTTTCAAAACTAAAAAGGTACGAAATATGCACTCTTCTCTTAATACCAGGAAAGCCTCTGGCCTTGACGAGATCCCAGCAATTGTACTCAAAAAATGCGCACCAGAACTTGCTCCTGTCCTGACTAGTCTGTTTCAGACATCTTACAATAGAGGCATATTCCCTAGTAACTGGAAAACTGCTCGAGTACAACCCGTCCCCAAGAAAAGATCGAAAGCGCTTCCTAGCGACTACAGACCTATTTCTCTCCTT
Organism: Tillus elongatus; assembly: GCA_964006375.1. Taxonomy (NCBI): domain Eukaryota; kingdom Metazoa; phylum Arthropoda; class Insecta; order Coleoptera; family Cleridae; genus Tillus; species Tillus elongatus. The sequence goes on from OZ023268.1 coordinate 31,886,491, forward strand.
TCAGTCATCTCTAAAATGATGGAAAAGTATATAAACACCGAATTACAAAAATTTCTTGAAAAACACAGTCTAATTCATGACAGGCAGTATGGATTCCGTCAGCGCACATAAACTGCCGACCTCCTTTTCTTTGTCACCCATTCTTGGAACAAGTCTATGGAACTACACGGCGAATCCCAGATTGTCGCTCTAGACATATCCAAAGCATTCGACCAGGTCTGGCACGCAGCGCTGCTTAATAAACTACCGGGCTATGGCCTACCACCAAAACTCTGTACGTGGACAGCAAATTTCCTCTCCAACCGGAGCATTTCTGTTGTCGTGGATGGCCATTCCTCTAAACTGTATCCAATTAATGTAGGATTTCCTCAAGGTTCAGCTTTAGCCCCTACTTTGTTTCTTCTCCACATCAATGACCTCCTCTCTAGCACTTCCAACCCAGTTCACAGTTACGCGGACGACAGCACCATCCACTCAAATATACAATATTCTAAGCCTGTCTCTTTAGCCCAATTAGATGAGGATCGCAGACACATGGAGGGTTCTATCTACGTGGATCTTCAAAAAATATTAGACTGGGGAAGTAGAAATCTTGTACAATTCAACCCCACTAAATCACAGTCTTGCTTTCTTTCTCATAAGAGATACACCAGCCCTAGACCCATCACAATAAACAACCAAGTTATTCAAAGTAATGCGTCCTTTTCACTTGTTGGCATCTCTGTGGATCGAAATCTCAATTGGCACCAACATGTCACATCAATTGCAGAAGCGGCTGCTAAGAAATTAGGTTTCCTCTTCCGGGCTCGCAAATGCTTTTCACCAGCTAATCTCTATACGTTATATACTTCACAAATAAGACCAAACCTCGAATACTGCTCCCACATCTGGGGTGCCGCTGCCGCTTCTACACTCGTTATCCTGGACTCCATCCAGAAGAGAGCTATATGTCTCATCGGTGACCCTACCCTCACCCAAAGGCTGCCATCCCTTGCCTACCGACGTGCCGTTAGTGACCTATCTCTCTTTTATAGATATCTGCACGGGCACTGCTCAGAGGAACTTTCTTCCATAGTTCCTCCACCTGCCGCCCCCAACAGATCTACCAGGGGAACAGGGCGAATGCACCATTTTACTGTCCAGGTCACCAGACATAGAACGTCTTGTTATGCCCGCTCTTTTGTCCCGAGGACTTCCAAGTTGTGGAATTCCTTGCCGGCACATGTTTTTCCTTCTCCCCCCAAACCTTCAAGTCCAGAATTAACAAGTTGCCTCTTTCCTCCTTGTCGACACCCACGGTACGATAGTATTTCCCTCGTGGTGTGTTGTTGAAATATATATATATATATATATATATATATATATATATATATATATATATATATATATATATATATATATATATATATATATATATATATATATATATATATATATATATATATATATATATATATATATATATATATATATATATATATATATATATATATATATATATATATATATATATATATATATATATATATATATATATATATATATATATATATATATATATATATATATATATATATAACCGATAACTCAAGAAATAATGGGCCGATTGGAGAAGTTCGTTACCCAGGAAAATCGGTCCAGTTTTTCTCGGAAAATTTTGTATTTTTTTTTCGGAAAATTGTTATATTTTCGGAAATTACAAAGTAATGGCAGCCAAATTTGGTAAGTTGGTTTATGTCACAAAAAGTAAACTATACCAAAATTTAGACGTATAGGGTGAAAGGAAAAAAGTTATAGGCATTTGAATAAAAAAAATTGGGTGCTACTGATGACCAGATAAACGCACAAAAGTTAAATATTTTGTGTGGATAACATAATCCTATGTATATTAAAGAGTTTTTTGGTGCAACAAGGTTAAGAAATGCCAAAAAAATGACTTTGAAAATTTGATAACTTTTCCTCTTAAAACGTCAAAGTCGCGATTTGAATCGTCAAAATTGGCAACTTTTAGACAAAGAACCTGAAGCTAATAGTGGCGATGTAGAGAAAATGTTGCAAGAAATGTGTTTTACAAGTCCTTAAGTTTCAGCTTCAACCGTCACTGTCCTTCATTTTACTAAAATGTTTCCAGAAAATTCATTTCAAAAAGACCCTTTCTCTGATGCTTTAGCAGTACTTTTATTTATAGAGTTTATGGTTTAATTCTCTATAATTTTTAGCAAATTTTCATACAAGAAATTCGCTGTTGAGGAGACCGCGACTTTTCAATTTTAAAAAGATTTTTTTTAATTAAGCGCGAACTAGGTCCCCTAGGACCTATATCCGGGTTTACTTTCAGGTTTTATCTGTTTACATATGTACAGGGTGACGCAATTCTACGGTAAAGCTCAATATTACTGTTATTCTACAAGATACGAGAAATAATTGTATACGTTAATTATAGGGTGTTTTCAACTACATCTTACATATTATTTCTACAATCACAAGGTGGCCCATAAGTCGTTGGTGATACAAATTTTCTTTTTTTTTACCGAACACGGCTTATATTATTGCATTTTTGCATTTTCCATTGAAATATAATGCATGTTTGTACGAAAAGAAATTCGGGATGCAGCAAGTGCGTTATGGTAACGAATTTTCATTAAATGCTTCAAATTTGAATAGGTGCAATTTGAGCGGCATCTTATAAAAATTATTTCGACAATCACAGTTGGCCCATAAGTCGTTGGCGATACAAATGTTCTTTTTTAAATCGAACACCCCTTATATTATTGCATTGCATGTTTGTTTTAGAGTTTTTTTTAATTGTGATATGGCGTTTTTACCACGAAAAATCGGAGTCTAATGCAATTGCGGCATTCAGGGAGGTTTTTGTTTATATTATTTAATGAAAAAAATCGAGATGCCATGCATCGGGCGCTTTCAAATAGTGACTGAATTTAAATAATCAAACTGTCGTAACTCAATTGTTTCAAATAGATCAGTCTGTATTTTGCGTTTCAAAAGTGAAGGGCATAAAAATAAATGTATAGTAAGTTATTTAAAAAAAAAGTTTTTAGATTTTCGTGAAAAAATTGTAAATTTGTATGCAAAAAACTTTTTTGGGAGTTCGTTGAAAAGCTTATTTGATGAAATATGGTACATGGTTTCCACTTAATAGGTTACACTGATAACCAAATTTGCCTGCTTTCATTTTAAAAAAACATATTTGCTATTAAAAACATTTTAATGAAAATTGACTATCATAACGTACTTGCTGCGTCCAGACTTTAAATTATAATTTTTTTGGCAGCTCGATAGAAAATATTACAAGGCCGTATCCTTATGCTTTGCCCCTGGCCTGTATATAAAATGCCTAGGAATAATTAGTTATTTTTATTTTTCAGCAAAATCCAGTTTCCAACAATCATCTTAGTTTTTTAGAGCTTCCAAATAAAATATTTTGCGACTTCTTCAAACCATTCATCTAAGGTCCATTTTATTGCATTACCTGTCAAAAATGTCTTCCACCTCGAGTGTTCTTTGGGTTTTAGTATGCAGGGTGAGTTACAAGGGGATATCTCGAAAACGGTTTAATTCGATTTTGTGAAATTTTGGTGTAGTAATAGGGAGACGAGGAAACATATTCAAAAACATTGTTTAACTTGACCCCCCCCCCTCTCTCTCTATTTTAGGGGGCGTGGGGGAGGTGTAACTTTGGATTTTTTAAATGGGGTGATGCGCTTTTTATATAAAATGAGATTCTGCGTACAAGAACTAAGTTTGTGTGCAAAATAATTTTTGATTTGTTCCTTCAGTTACGAAATTATGACTTACTAGGTTAAAATATTACCATTCGAATATTACATTTTTAGTGAATTTTCTTAGAAAAAATTCACTAATGAGGAGATCTCGACTTTTGAATTTTGAAAAAATTTCTTCAAATGAGCGCGATCTAGGACCCCTAGAACCCATATCCGGGGTCAGTTTCAATTTTTATATGTTTATATATATATATATATATATATATATATATATATATATATATATATATATATATATATATATATATATATATATATATATATATATATATATATATATATATATATATATATATATATATATATATATATATATATATATATATATATATATATATATATATATATATATATGTATCACACCGATAACTCAAAAAATAATGGGCCGATTTTGATAAAATTTGGCATGTACCTTTCTTTTGTAAATGGCTTGGATAAGTTCGTTAGTCAGGAAAATCGGACGAGGTTTTCCGGGAAAATTTTGAGTTTTCATTCGAAAAAAATTCTTATCTCAAAAAGTGATTATCCGATTTTAATAAAATTTGGCATGTACCTTTATTTTGTAAATGGCTTTGACAAGTTTGTTAGTCAGGAAAATCGGACGAGGTTTTCCGGAAAAATTTTGAGTTTTCATTCGAAAATAATTTTTATCTCAAAGAATAATAGGCCGATTTTAATAAAATTTGCTATGTACCTTCCTTTTATAAATGACTTTGACAATTTCGTTAATCAGAAAAATCGAATGAGGTTTTCCGAAAAAAATTTGAGTTTTCATTTGAAAAAAATTTTTATCTTGAAAAATAAACAATCTATGATAACCAAATTTGGTAGGTAGGTTTGCGATATAAAAGGTAAACTATACACCAAAATTTAGATTTCTATGTTACAAGAAAAAAAAGTTATAATAAAATATTTTTATCGTCTGTCATGCATAAGTAATTGTCCAAAAATATCCTCCTTCAACTTCCTAGCATGTCGTCACTCTTTTTCTAAATGAATCCCCTACACACTGCAACATTTCAGGTGTCACTAATGATCAGGCAAAGCGGATGCTATTTTCAATATCATCTAAAGTTGTAGGTGCAATCGCCATCACTTTGTCCTTTATAAAACATTAAAAGAAATAATCAAGGGACTCAAATTCGGGAACCTAGCAGGCCAGTTGAGCGGATCAATCCACCTGTTTTCAAATATTCCATCCGAATGATTGCCTGGGGTGTAGCTCCATCCTGTTGAAACCACATGTCTGTGTTTATGCTTTGCTTTCAAATGCCCTTCCAAATGCCGATTAATAACTTTATCCCCGATTATACCACACCAGACATTAATTGACCATGGATGTTGATTAGTCAGAGTTATTATACAATGTGGATTCGCCGCCGACTAGTACTGCATATTGTCTATTTACGTTCAAATGAAATTACATTTCTACTGTTAAGAGATAACGTAAAATCCTACCAGCCCACAATTATGAAAAGTAGCTTCGTCAGAAAAAACAACTTTTTTTTTTAACAACACACCCTGAGAGCCTACAGCCTAAATACTATCCTACCGTGAGTGTCGACAAGGAGGAAAGAGGCAACTTGTTAATTCTGGACTTGAAGGTTTGGAGGTTCGGTGGAGAAGGAAAAACATGTGCCGGCAAGGAAATGCACAATTTGGAAGTCCTCGGGACAAAAGAGCGGGCATAACAAGATGTTCTCTGTCTGGTGACCTGGACAGTAAAAGGGTGCATTCGCTCTGTTCCCCTGGTAGATCTGTTGGGGGCAGCAGGTGGAGGAACTATGGAAGAAAGCTCGTCTGAGCAGTGCCCGTGCAGATATCTATTAAAGAGAGAAAGGTTACCGGCACGTCGGTGGGTAAGCGGAGGGTCACCGATGAGACGTATAGCTCTCTTCTGAGTGGAGTCCAGGATAGCGAGTGTAGAAGCGAGAGCAGCACCCCAGATGTGGGAGCAGTATTCGAGGCTTGGTCTTATTTGTGAAGTATATAAGGTATAGAGATTAGCTGGTGAAAAGTATTTGCGAGACCGGAAGAGGAAACCTAATTTCTTAGCAGCCGCTTCTGCAATTGATGTGACATGTTGGTGCCAATTGAGATTTCGATCCACAGAAATGCCAACAAGTGAAAAGGACTCATTACTTTGAATAACTTGGTTGTTTATTGTGATGGGTCTAGGGCTGGTGTATCTCTTATGAGAAAAAAAGCAAGACTGTGATTTGGTGGGGTTGAATTGTTTAGAAACGTATTATTTCCTTGCATTTGTCTGGTGACACAGTTGCAAAATCTAACGCGGTTTTTAAAATCTTGTAATGTCAGTGTAATGCGATATGGATGGAATTTGTACAAGTGCAATATGTTTACAACTGATTTTTGACTAATTCTAGCATCTCCAGCAAGCCACCTGGTACTTGCATGCAGGCCAACAGCTACCGCTTCTAAAATGCCAACTGCACTATTTTCGTCAGTTTTGGTCCTTCCGAACTCGTGGTTTCGATTTTAAAGCGCCATGTGGGATTTCGAATTATTGGGAAACCTGTCTGTCCACGCTAGTGCAGATTTTCTGTAGCTTTTTCTACACTCCCTAAAAATTAACAACATGTCAACTTGCACATTAAAATTACTTTCCATGTTTCATTGAGCAATAAGCTGGTAAATATTCGTCAAGTGCCAAGGGGAACACCGAAGTATAGTGGCAGAAGCCCTGGGACGATGAGACAAAGGGTAGGACCACATATCGATACATAGAGAGCGTGGGTGTGGGCGTCAAGTGCTGGAGTCACAGGGCGGTGAGCTTGCTGACTGGCCACGGGCCCTTCAAGGGCTACTTTAGTAGGTTTAACCTAAGGCCTGGAACGGGAGAATGTGCGTGCGGAAACGGAGAGCAGGAGACAGCAAGACATGTGCTGGAAGACTGCCAGATGGAAAATCGTAGGGCGGCAAGAGAAAACTTTGCGAGAAACCAGAACATGGTTGTGGGTTCCTACCCGTTCGAGGTAACTAGGTTCACCAAGAACTAGGAAATCAGAAATTTTAATGAGTGGGCCGTAGAAATAGAGCTGGAAGAGGATACGCGAAGTGCGATTGAGGCAAACTACGGAGAAACAGAGGCCGCCGGATAGAGAAATGGATGAGATTTCGGGAAAAGCCAGAGTGTAGTGAACGGTCGTATGAATGAGAGGAGGGTTCTATGGGTCTAAGGTTCTAAATTACCAGATTATTTTTGAGAGGGAAGAGGTTGTAGGTTGACGGTGGCTTCGACGTGACAGTGTAGTAGGATACCATGGCCTAAAGTCTTCGGACGGGAAGGCAGGTGCTTCGGCCCCAAAATCATAAACTGTTGTCTAATGATGTATTATCATGAAGTGTGTGTTTTCTTCTGGAAAATAGGTCTGCTGAGCATTTTTCGGGGTTTGTGGCTTTTCTGTAAAGTGAAAAATAAGTGAACTAACTCAAAAAGAAGACTATTGAGAAATTATTTTCTTTTCGAATAATTTGGGAATTAATCTGTTAGGAGTTGTTCGAATTTGTAGGCAAATTTGTAATCAGGCAAAAGTTCTGCCCATTTTTCTTTATTTAAATATCTCTGTACCTCTATTGATTCGCGAGACTAGTGTGCAACTAAGGATTGCCCACCCTGTATCATTAATTTTTCTAGATAAGTTCTCAAGTTGTGAGTGGTATTTTTTGAGGTTTTACTACGGAAATGAAATTCTTGGCAACACCGCATCGGCAGCGGTCCGCTGATATTTATTAATCCAATAATGTTCGAGATTATTATAATTCGAAATCTTGTTGTAGCATACCGCTTGCGTAATATATCAAAATATGAAGAGGCAGGCTACAAATTGTCAACATTTGTAAATAAATTGATTATGCTAACGTCCAGCAGGACGAGTTTTTAAAGGTGGAATTTCAGAAGTATTACTAAAAAGTGTAGGAGACACAGCTGCAGGTGAAATTTTAATAAGCGTTTGGTTAATGAATCAGCTTAAGTCGATTATTTTCCCATTTTTGATTATTTCTGTTGGTTTTTTCAATTCATTAAAATTCTTGGATCCTGATGTAAATTGTACATTTTACGAGCACTGGCTTTTAAATCTTTAACATCGGCGTTTCTACAATATTAGTGGTCTCAACTAATATGTTAAGGGTCAGTTTTTGTAGATTCTTTAATATTATCCCCTTATTACTGAATTTTCACTAATAAAATTCAACGATGATGAGACTTTGGGAAATTTTTTTCAAATAAGCGCAAATTAGGGCTCCTAAAACCCATATCCAAGCTGTGTTCTGTTGTGTTTTCGTGTATATATATATATATATATATATATATATATATATATATATATATATATATATATATATATATATATATATATATACAGGGTGTCCCAATAGTATGTAATTCCTCTATATATCCTTTGTCCTAAGAGCTAGCCAAAAAAACAAAATTTTCTTGTGATTATCTAAGCTATATCGAGAAAATGTATTCATCTTTGTGGAACTTCCGGTTGCACCGGAAGTAGCTATCAGCTTCATTATTTTAAATGGATATATATATATATATATATATATATATATATATATATATATATATATATATATATATATATATATATATATATATATATATATATATATATATATATATATATATATATATTGTTGCGTTTTCGCCGGGTTCTGGATAAGTGAGACTTTAAATTTTAACAAAACAACTTTATTTACACTCTAAATATGGATACAATAAAATTTCTAGAATTTTTCTCTCACAAAACACTTAATTTACTGTCTACAATTACTAATCTCCACACAAGTCTCTACACTGGTACTACAGTAGCTACTCTCTTAACACTTTACACTGCTTCTTCAAGTCACTACCACATTCTCTTACTGAGCTGAACTAACTCGGGCTGGCTTGCTTTCGCTTTTATATACTCGCCGTACCTTCCCCTCCTTTCTAGAGCATTCCATTCCAGAACGTTCCAGGACCTTCTTTTACTAGAAGGTTCTGTGAATACAGATCGGTCCCGTGTGTATACAGGGGGATGTGTATACAGGATGATCCAAATGTGGTCACCACTCCTATGCTACACAAGAGATGTTTCTCGAACTATAAGATCTCTCTGCGTATACAGGGTGTAAGGGTTCTCTGCGTATACAGGGTGTATATACAGGGTGTTCGGAATGTGCAGACCTCAGTTATCCGTTCCGACGGGGCACAAGTTGGTAACTTCGTTATTTCTGGTCCTAGAGGGTTGAGACTTCGCCTGAGGGGGGTCACCCCAGGCACCCCCAGGGGGTGGGGAGGCGGTGTTGCCAGATTGTGCAAAAATTCCCAGATGTTGGGGAAATTCTGGAGATGTGGCAACACCGCACCTACGTCTATTGAAGTGCTTTGTAACACTGCCCCCCTCCTTAAGACTGTTCGTCCCGAACAGTATTTACCGGCCGCCAACTTGGGGGTTCGTTGCCCCGATAGGGACTCAACCTCTCTATGTGAACAACTTTGGGTTTAGTTCTTGGAGACAGCTGGATTCTGTAGACTAGGTCGTTGATTTTCTTAGTCACCAAGTATGGCCCTTCCCATGGTTTCTGAAGTTTGGGACTGAGGCCCTTTCTCCTTGTTGGTTGGTACAGCCACACTGCATCACCTTCCTTGAATGTATGGGGTGTTGCTCTGCGATCCAAGCGCATCTTCATCCGGTCACTGCTTAAGAGGAGCCTATCTCTGACACATCTGTGTATAGTGCGCAGTTTTCCTTCTAGGTCGGCGACATACTCAGGTAACGTAGCTAGGTCCGCTATGTCCTCGTTCGGTGGTGGTCTCGTCATGTCGATTGGTAACCGCATCTCTCTGCCGGTCAACATCATGGATGGAGTGTAGCCGGTAGATTCATGCTGAGAGCTTCTGTAAGCTAGGAGGAACAGAGGTATCAACTTGTCCCAGGTTCTCTGATTCTCGTCGACAAACATAGCAAGATACTGATTGATGGTCCTGTTATGCCGTTCTACCATGCCGTCTGATTGAGGGTGGAGTGGCGTTGTTCTCGTTTTCTTTATGCCTAGCAAGTCCATTAGGCTCTTCCAGACCTCTGATTCGAAATTCCGGCCCTGGTCGGTGTGAATCTCCAAGGGTACGCCATGCCGTGATATGACATTTTCCATCAGGGCTTCTGCTACGGTCGTTGCCTCTTGGTTGGGGATCGGCGCAACTTCAGGCCATTTCGAGAAGTAGTCCATCGCCACCATTATGTATCTGTTCCCAGACTCTGTGATGGGAAAAGGTCCTGCGATGTCTACGGCAACTCTCTCCCACGGTGTACCTGAGATGTACTGCATCATTTTTCCTCTGGATCGGGTCTTTGGTCCTTTCTTTGAAGCACATTGGTCACACCTTTTGCACCATTCTTCCACGCTTCTTCGGCAGTTTATCCAATAGAAGCGGTCTCTCACTCTGGCAAGAGTCCTGTTGACCCCAAAGTGGCCTCCACTTCTACTATTGTGTAGCTCTTGAAGAACACTGCTTATGCACTCACTTGGCACGACGGTCTGGTATATACAGTCTCTACCATCGGCAGTTTCCCATTTTCGAGTGATCATGTCATTCTTTAGACACAATGAGTCCCATTGTAGCCAGTAGCCTTTAACCTCCGACCCAAACCGGGACACATCGTGCCACTCAGGTCTTTTCCCCTTTTGTAGCCATTCTCTAATATTTTTCAAGTCTGGATCTGTCTTCTGTGCGTCTCTGATGTATTCAAGATTTACGTCTAGATCGGTGTTATTCTCCTGTCCTGCCACCAGTTGTTTGATCTGATGAGTTACTTTGTCGATCTCTTTGTTCTCTTGTCGCTCGCAAAATTTACATTCATGCACTGAACATGGTCTTCTTGACAGGCTGTCTGCATTGGCGTGACTTCTTCCTTTTCGATGTTCAATCCGGAAGTCGTAGCTTTGCAGTTTCTCTATCCATCGGGCTATCTGTCCTTCAGGATTTCTAAAGTTCAGAAGCCATTGCAGAGCAGAGTGATCTGACCTCACGCGGAATGTTCTTCCGTACAGGAAGCTGTGGAAATGTTCGATGGATCTTACAACTGCCAGCAGTTCTTTCCGGGTTACACAGTAATTTTTTTCTGCTTTTCCGAACGTTTTGCTGAAGTAGCCTATCACAACTTCTTCTCCGGCTTGGAGCTGCGAGAGTACTGCCCCAATGCCATACTGGGAAGCATCAGTGTCCAGTATGAACAGTCCTTCGTTCTGAGGATAAGCCAGTATAGGAGCAGTGAGAAGACGATGTTTGAGTTCTCTAAAAGACTCTTGGCAATCTGGTGACCAGATGAACTCGACCTTATTTTCAGTCAGGCTATGCAGAGGTTTCGCAATGCTGCTGAAGTACTTCACAAAGCGTCGGTAGTAGCTGCAAAGTCCCAGAAAACTTCTGACCTCATGTTTGTTCCTCGGCACAGGCCAGTCTCTTACTGCCTTTATTTTCTCTGGATCAGTTTCTATCCCTTTCTCAGAAACGACATGTCCGAGGAAACTCACTCTCTTCTGGAAGAGGACGCATTTCTTGGGATTAAGTTGCAGATTGGCACCTCAGCCTGGAGAAAACTTGCTTCAGATTCGACAGGTGTTCATCGAAAGTCCTTCCAATCACCATGACATCATCGAGATACACCAGGCATGTTTCCCATGTCAGTCCTCTCAGCACTAACTCCATTAGTCGCTCGAAGGTGGCAGGTGCATTACATAAGCCGAATGGCATGACCTTGAATTGGTACAACCCATTCCCGGTTGAAAAAGCAGTCTTCTCCTTATCGTCTTTATGGAGTTCTACTTGCCAGTAGCCACTTTTCAGGTCTAATGTAGAGAACCACTTTGATCCAGCCAAAGTGTTCAAAGTGTCGTCGATCCGGGGCAGGGGATAACTGTCCTTCTTGGTGACATCATTCAGCTTTCTATAGTCCACGCAAAATCTCATAGTGCCATCTTTCTTGGTGACCAAAACTACTGGGGACGACCAAGGACTATTAGACTCCTCGATCACACCATCTTCCAGCATTTCGTTAACCATCGCCTTGATTTCTGATTGCTTGGCAAAAGGCAGTCTTCTCGGCGGCTGTCTAATTGGTCTTGCGTCGCCAGTATTAATTCTGTGTTGCACTAGACTCGTACGACCTGTGATTTTATCTTGAGCGAAAATATCGGCCTCCTCCAATACGAACTTCAGGGCCATTTCCATCTCCATGTCGTTCAATTGGCCCCAAGAATTCTTAAACCGCTCTACCATTTCTACTGGCAGTCTTCTGTCTAATGCCGTGGGTGTCACCTTTCTTGACAACGTCACTCGGTCAATGGGCTCGCAAGTGGCGATAACCTCACCTTTCTTCAATGTGACCCTGTTAGTTTGCACGTTAGCCACTCTTATGGGTATTGTCCTCTTCGGGTCTACTAAGCATCGTGCGACGAGGGCACCATCACGTCTATCTTTTAGGGGCTCCGCTATGAGAGCAGACATACCATCAAGTTTCTTCTCTAGCCTGGCTCTGACAATCTTCTCACTGTTACCAGGAATCCGTGTATCTTCGTCGACAATAAGTCTCACCCTGGGACTAGCTTCGCCTGCTGTTGGAGATAAATACAACTCTTCGTTACCGATTTTCAAGATCTTATTCTGGAAGTCCACTGATAGGACATCGAACTCTTCCATTAAATCCAGGCCCAGAATAAATTCGTCGACGATCTCTGCGACGACAGCCCTTACCTGTAGCTCAGTACTGCCCAGCCTAATGTAAACAGTGGCCTCTCCATGCACGGGTATTCTATCTCCTTTTGCCGTCTCCAATACAGGCTGTCTGTTGGTAGTTAGTGCCGACATATTTGGCAACATGTCTGGGCGTACAACGGATGTAGTGGCGCCAGTATCGATGGTAAAACTGCATTGTCTTCCGTCTATGCTGCCAGGTATGACGAGGCTCTCGCGGCAGCGTCGGATAGTGGAGACCCTGACTTTGGGGCATTGGGTCTCGCATGCCACGTGTCGCCCACCTACACTGGCGTCAGGTCGTTTTCCCTGATGGCGCTCCCTGTTGGTGTATTCTTGTCTTCTGCATGCCACCTGTTGGGTTTGTGAGCACTGCCTACTTATGTGCCCTTTCCTACCACACTTGTAGCATTCTATGTGGGACCAATCTGCTTTCGTCTTACGTGCTCCAACCGTTGCAGTGAGCTTGCTTATGGCTTCCTTCATCAACTTGATTTCTCGCCTTAGTTCCTCTGTCGTGTCTGCATGGTCCTCTATCTCCTTCACTTCGCGCAGCCTGTTGCGGCGAGGTTGAGATGCATTCTTCGCTGCTTCAAATTCCAAGCCATAAATTACGCAGTCCGTAAGTGTTTTGAACCTTCCGAGCCTTAAAGCTTGTTGCATTTCATTATCAAGTACCCCATCGATGAAGGTCTGGACGGTTATCTGGTTGACAAATTCTTCTGGGGCTTGGGGATATGCCAGTCGCACAAGTTTCTCCACTTCGGCACTAAATTCTTGCAGCGTCTCATTTGGCTTCTGGACCCTTGACTTTAGTTGTGTCTGGTAGACCTGGCTCATGTACTTGTTACCATATCTCAAATCTAGGGCCTGTATCACTGTTAAGTAGTTTTGCTGTTTCGACTCCGGGATGTTCTGGAGGATCTCTAGGGCTTTACCTCTAAGCGAGAGAATTAGAGCAGTTGCTGCCTGTTGTTCGCTCCACCCATTGCTGAGAGCTGCCGCCTCAAACTGCCTCCTGTACATGGGCCACGATGTTTCTCCGTCAAAAGTCGGCGGCTTCAAGGTTCCATGAGGCTGCTGCACGATTGGTATACCTTCTTCCGGACGATTTTGAACTGGGGACATTCCAGTAACTCCTCTTGGTTGAGTTCTGTCAGTCTGGCCCATCACCTGCTCTGTCAGTTCTCTATGTCTGACTTCTGTGCCTTTCATCATCATCTTCATTTGTTCTTTCAACCCCTCCACTTCTTCCCATCGTTTGTTCCAATCCTTTACATTTTCTGTTACATTTTCTACTTTACTGTTCACATTTTCTATTTGTTCGTTGATCAGTTCAATTTCCTCTTTTACATCGACTCTCATATTGTGAAACATACTTCGGAGGTCTTCTTTGTCTTCTAGTCGTCGTTTTTCGTCTTCTTCGCGTTGCTTCTTGAGTTCTTCTTTATCTTCAAGACGCCTCTGTTCCTCCTCTTGTCGTCTTCTCTCGTCTTCTTCGCGCCGTCTTCTTTCATCTTCTTGTCGCCGTTGTTCGTCTTCTTCGCGTTGCCTCTTGAGGTCTTCTTTATCTTCTTGCCGCCGTCGTTCCTCTTCTTCGCGCCGTCTTCTTTCTTCTTCTTGTCGTCGTTGTTCGTCTTCTTTGCGTCGTCTTCTTTCATCTTCTTGTCGCCGTTGTTCGTCTTCTTCGCGTTGCCTCTTGAGGTCTTCTTTATCTTCTTGCCGCCGTCGTTCGTCTTCTTCGCGCCGTCTTCTTTCTTCTTCTTGTCGTCGTTGTTCGTCTTCTTCGCGTTGCTTTTTTAGTAAGTCCATCAACTCTTTGATTTCAGCCATCTTGTCGTAGTCAGTCGATCTGGTGTTTACCATTTACAGCTAGCTTGCTTGTTCACTTCTTCACTCACTTATCCCACACTTCTGACACCAAATTGTTGCGTTTTCGCCGGGTTCTGGATAAGTGAGACTTTAAATTTTAACAAAACAACTTTATTTACACTCTAAATATGGATACAATAAAATTTCTAGAATTTTTCTCTCACAAAACACTTAATTTACTGTCTACAATTACTAATCTCCACACGTCTCTACACTGGTACTACAGTAGCTACTCTCTTAACACTTTACACTGCTTCTTCAAGTCACTACCACATTCTCTTACTGAGCTGAACTAACTCGGGCTGGCTTGCTTTCGCTTTTATATACTCGCCGTACCTTCCCCTCCTTTCTAGAGCATTCCATTCCAGAACGTTCCAGGACCTTCTTTTACTAGAAGGTTCTGTGAATACAGATCGGTCCCGTGTGTATACAGGGGGATGTGTATACAGGATGATCCAAATGTGGTCACCACTCCTATGCTACACAAGAGATGTTTCTCGAACTATAAGATCTCTCTGCGTATACAGGGTGTAAGGGTTCTCTGCGTATACAGGGTGTATATACAGGGTGTTCGGAATGTGCAGACCTCAGTTATCCGTTCCGACGGGGCACAAGTTGGTAACTTCGTTATTTCTGGTCCTAGAGGGTTGAGACTTCGCCTGAGGGGGGTCACCCCAGGCACCCCCAGGGGGTGGGGAGGCGGTGTTGCCAGATTGTGCAAAAATTCCCAGATGTTGGGGAAATTCTGGAGATGTGGCAACACCGCACCTACGTCTATTGAAGTGCTTTGTAACACTATATATATATATACTTTTTATTGCATTTTTGGATATAGAATAAAAAATATTTTTTTATGCTAATGACTGTCGTTTATTATTATTATTATTATAGTTATATAATATATAACAATAATAATAATAATAAACTACAGTCATTATCATAAAAAATAATCTAAAAAAGACGATACATGAGAACTATTCGAAATTTTATTGACGTTTATCTGTCATCTCACAATAAATATCACTTGTTACGTTCTCTGTGCCCCCTGTATCTGACAGAATACAGTTTTTACAAGCGAAAGTAAAACAAACCACTATAACTCGCAAACTATCAACTATAGATGTAGGGAAACCTATACTAGATCGATGCAGAATTAAATGACCTACCTGATCAATCCATAAAATATAGGGTGTATCATTTGAAAATAACAAGTTATGCCACTTTAAAGTTAGGTATGTTGTAACCCAAAAGAAATACACCCTGTACAATAATAATAAATTATTCTTTTTTAAAGGATTGAATGTCGTCTATTGATATTTTGAATTTAAGGCAGGGAAACTCAAAGCTCAGCTTACAGCATACGTTTGAGGTAACATATAAATCGGAGCTAAAAAAAAGAAAGTCGTAATATTTTCACAAATGTCAAAGATAGCTATAGGAAATGCTACACAAAGTCACACTTATTTTTTAACCTCTATCCAAAAATGCAATAAAAAGTATAGCATTCCATGTAAAATAACGAAGTTGATAGCTGCTTCCGGTGCAACCTGAAGTTCCACAAAGCTGAATATATTTTCTCGATATAGCTTACATAATCACAAGAAAATTTTCTTAAAAGTTTTTTTCCGCTAGCTCTAAGGGTAAGGGGTATATAGATGCATTACACACCATTGGGACACCCTGCATATATATATATATATATATATATATATATATATATATATATATATATATATATATATATATATATATCCGAGCAATAACTCAAAAAGCTTATTTGAAACTTGGTACATATCTTCATTTTCTTAAGACCGCGGACAACTTCGTAAATCGGCTGTATTTTTGAATACGCTAGATTTTTGAACAAATTAATAGTAACTAGAATGAGACTTTACATGTAGCTAGAAACGGTGTACATAAACCTCTATTGTGAATTTTAAGTAATTTGGTTTAGAAAATTTGGAGTTTTTCCCATATTTAGAAAAAAACGTTCGGGACGCAGCAAGTGCGTTATGGTAGTGAATTTTCATTAAATGCTTCAAATTTGAATAACTCAATTTTCTATCAACTTAGAAAGTTTAGTTTTGGTATGTAGTAAGGTCTTTCCTAAGGAAAGATGTCCACCAAATTTTAACTTTGTAATTTTCGGAAAATTTTTTTTTTTTTTCGAAAAAGAATTCAAAATTTGAATAACTCAATTTTCTATAAATTTGGAAAGCTGAATTTTAGTAGGTTGTAAGGTTTCTCCTAGAGAAATGCATGCATTAAATTTCATTAAAACAGCTTTGTAATTTTTGGAAAAAAAAAATTTCGAAAGAAAACTCAAAATTTTTCCGGAAAACCTCCTCCGATTTTCCTGGCCAACGAACTCATCCAAGCCATCAATAAAAGAAAGGCACTTGCCGAGTTTCGTTGAAATCTGTTAATTTTTTTGAGTTATCGGATGGATACATATATATATATATATATATATATATATATATATATATATATATATATATATATATATATATATATATATATATATATATATATATATATATATATATATATATATATATATATATATATAGAGAGAGAGAGAGAGAGAGAGAGAGAGAGAGAGAGAGAGAGAGAGAGAGAGAGAGAAGGAGACAACCGCATACACGTGTTTCAAGCTTATTAGCCATCATCAGTACGGTATAGCCAGGTGAAGATGGGAACACTCTGGATGAAGATGCAAAAATACACGGAGTCACAACAGGCAACCATTGCACATTTGCATCTTCATCCAGAGTGTTCCCATCTTCACCTGGCTATACCGTACTGATGATGGCTAATAAGCTTGAAACACGTGTATGCGGTTGTATCCTTGCGGCTTTGCTCTTAACCCTTTTTCCTTGTATAGTACAGAAATGCCGTGTTATAGATCCTGTTATAGTTATATATATATATATATATATATATATATATATATATATATATATATATATATATATATATATATATATATATATATATATAAACATATAATAATTGAAACTGGCCTCGGATTTGGCTTCTAGGGGCTCTAGTTTGCGCTCATTTGAAAAAAAATTTGCAAAGTCTCACCACGATACCTCTGTAAGTGAATTTTTTTTAATGAAAATTCACTAATAAAATCTAAAAGGCATGATACGACACAACTTAAGTGGTTAAAGTCCAATGCCTGTCAAAGATACAGTAGTTATCTGACATGCGGAGATTGATACATGCTACAGACATACATTCTAATTCAAGGATAATCAAACAATGCAAACAACACGCATAAAACATACTACCCGGACTAGGGATCCAGAGATCACGGCCACGAAAATCACAAAAACCGTTTAAATTGCTTTTCAACAATTACGTTAGAATGACAGATGACATGATATTAAAAATTTGCCAAGTGATTGTTTTTAAGTGACGATTCAATAAAGTTTTAAAATACACTATATTTGTAGCTTGATGAACGGCCCCAAATACAGTTTTAGCGCAGCATAGATAGAATATGCTGTGGTTTTAGACTGAAAGTGTCCCATAATATAGTAGAAATGTAAACAAAATCATGTCAAGTCTATAAGAAATTCTGGACGCAGCAAGTGCGTTATGGTAGTGAATTTCCGCAAAAATGTTTTTATTGCAAATGTGTGTTTTCTTTTTAAGGAAGCAGGCATCAATTTTGGTTACCAGTATAACCTATATAGTAAAAACAATGTGCCATCTTTCATAAAAATAACTTTATTGTGTGAAAATGTACAAAAATTTCCAAAAGTGAACTTTAAGTGTTCTCGGAAAAACTCGTTTCTTGGTCAACCTTATAGGTTAATAGCAAATTGGGCTATTCAAATATGAAGCATTTGATCAAAATTCGCTACCATAACGCACTTGCTGCATCCAGAATTTCTTTTCTTACAAACATGCAGTATATTTCGATGGAAAATGCAAAAATGCAATAACATAAGGCGTGTTTGATTAAAAAAAAAAAGAAAATTTGTATCACCAACGACTTATGGGCCACCCTGTGATTGTAGACACACCCTATAATTAATATATACACATTTTTTTGATATCTTGTATAATAATGGACATATTGAGCTTTATTGATTTTTTACGAATATTCGACAAAAATTATATACCATTAAACGATAAACTCTATAGCTAAGACTACTACCAAGCATCAGAGGAGGGGTCTATTTGAAATGAATTTTCTGGAAACATTTTAGTAAAATGAAGGACAATGACGGTTGAAACTAAGACTTCAGGGTTTGTAAAACATCCTTCTTGAGACATTTGATTTCCATAGCCCGTATTAGATTCAAGTTATTTGCCTAAATGTTGCCGATTTTGACGTTTTAAATCGCAACTTTGACGTTTTGAGGAAAACCCCAATTTATTTTTCTTTAAATGCCCCTAACTTTTGTCTTTTGACCTACATAGCTAAATTTTGGTAGGTAACTTACCTATAAGGATATAAAGCCGCCCTTACTTTGTTAATTCCGGAGATATAATTTTTTTCCTAAAGAAAACACAAAATTTTCCGGGAAAACCTGGGCAGATTTTCCTGGCTAACGAACTTATCCAAGCCATTTGCAAAAGGAATTTATTCACCAAATTTAATCAAAATCGGCCCATTATTTTTTTAGTTATCGGTGTAATACATATATATATATATATATATATATATATATATATATATATATATATATATATATATATATATATATATATATATATATATATATATATAAACATACAAGAATTGAAACTGATTCCGGATATGTGTTCTGGGGGGCCTAATTAGCGCACATTTGAAGAATTTTTTCAAAATTCAAAATTCGGGATCTCCTCATTAGTGAATCTTTTTTTAAGAAAATTCACTAAAATGATTATAAAATAGTTTCTTTTTTCTTTTTAAACTTAAACATAAGACGTCGTATAAGACCGAAAACAATCTTTGAATCTGTTTCAATGGCAATTCTACTAATTCTGTAATTAATTATTACGTATACTTTTCATATACTACCCCAGGTATGAAGACCGTGCCATGTATCAAGTAGACAAAACGTTAGTTGACGTATTAGCAGATAGCGCATTGGAAGCCTGCTGGACTGCTACGCAGAAAGTTGCATGATCGAATCCAGCTTGATGATTTTTATGTTTTATTTTGACCTTTGGAGAAACAATAGTGCACAGATTTCATACGTTTTGAACTATCTAATTTTTGTTTCAAACGCTTGAATAAGTATGTCACCTGTGAGTCTGAAATTATAATTTTGTTATTGTTGGTATTGAAAAAACCGGTTTGATTAGATTGACTAAAACGAAATCATACTAGCGATTATTAAGGAAAAATAACTACGTACGTTTATAACTTAGCAGATACTTTACTTTTCTAAATATGAATTAAGTTTCCTTCGGGAAATCTGTTGTATAACTTTAATGAAATTTGTAATACAAGTTTCTTTTAAAGAGACTTACACTATCTACAGATATAGCACAATTTAATTCTTTAGCTTCATAGAAAATTCAGTTGTGGATATTTTTCTCAAAAGGAGTTAGAACACAAGATTTTTTTATAATAGAGAGATATCGATGGTAACACTTTCGAAAGAATTCTTCAAATGTGCGCGTATTAGGACCTCTAAAATCGATCTTCAAGGTCTGTGTAAGTTTAAAGTATTAACTTTACTAATATGCCGTATAATAATAGTGTACAATTATGAAAATTCGCTACTATAATGCACTTACTGCGTCCCGAATTTTTTTTACTTCCACATCGTCATAACGTGTTGAATTATAGCATCGGTGACAAAAATTTTAATTTTTTTTTCTTAAACCTAAAAAGTATCAAAACATATGAAACATTGTTTGGGAACGAAAATATTTTTTTCTGTCGGTCTGTATGTCTGTCTGTTTGTAGCCACGAAAACTTTAGAACGAATTGAGATATCGTCGTCAAATATGGTATACAGTTAGGACTAGTGCTGGGAATTTATCCGTTTGTGTATTCGAATATTGTGTATTCGAATATTCGTTCCGAAAGCTTCAAGACTATTCGAATTATTCAAGTATTCGAATATTCGTGGAGTATTTGAATATTCGTGGAGTATTCGAATAATCGAATATGTGTCGAGTATTCGAATATTCGCAGAGTATTTGAATATTCGCACTGTAAAAAACACTCTCCTAAGCCCATGAATGTGTCTCGTTATGATTTTTTGAATCTGCCTCTGTTTCCTAGAAAATTAGCTATCTAATTCTTAACTTTCAAATAATTCCCGTAATTTTTCATTGTTTATTTTAGAAAAATTAATGACGAATATAATGTTGGTATATTATATTATAATGTAGGTTGCAAGACGAACTTGTGATCATTGCCGTGCTGTTAGTATATCTAAGAATCTCTTGCATTTATATTTTCGTATTTAGAATCCTCTATGTGTTAAAGGGTAAATTCATGTTTGTTTTGATTCGAATGCGATATGAATAACCACCAGTCGATTTGTTACAACATACAATACAATAACTTTATCATCATATTTTGATTACATTTTGGTGTTTATGAACTTCTATGCGCCGCCTATGAGTTAAAGGACAAATACAGCTTTCGAATTACTCAAGTGTTTTCAACTAACTTTAAACAAACTATACCTCAATCTGGAAACCCAATAATTTATCGTTTTCAACTCGATAAAAGCGCCCTACAATTCAAAGTTTTAAAATGTGTTGCGACACCTTCCGCTTAGTAATCTGACATATGCTGTTTCTCTGTAGATTTTTATTGGCTCATGAAGGCGTGAATAAACGGAAAGATTCATAGAAATACTCGACAAAATTATATGGTTCTTAGAAATATTTAGTTGAAACCAAGCAAAGAGAGCCTATACAGTGCAAAGCTAACAAATTATTCATAATCACTTATTTGAAGGATCTACTTTTTTCTCCTAGTGCTCCCTGCGATTACTGCTTCTAAGGATCTTCTGGGGATCATTCCCAGCCATAAAATATATATATATATATATATATATATATATATATATATATATATATATATATATATATATATATATATACAAATATTCGAATATTCTAATACACTCTCGTTGAAATAATTCGTATTCGAATACTCGAATATTCGAACTATTCGTATTTGATTCCCAGCCCTAGTTAGGACTCGACAAACGAACAGTTCGCATCGTTTTTGGGTAAAATCCATTTAGGGTGTAGGGGATGAATGCGGGGTGATTTGGTGAAAATTGACATTTTTTCGTTAATACTCGAGTAATATATCGTTTTAGGGTTTATTTATTAGAAAACTTTTAATTTAATCACACATCTGCTATTCTGTGCTGAAATTAAATTAGGGGTTGAATGTGTGGGGGTGGAATATTGTTAGCAAAATTTTTTTTTGTAAAGCAAAAACAAACTCGGTCGATCGGTATGTCGGTCTGTCGGCATGTATGTCTGTCTGTTAATAGGCGCAATAACTTTCGAACGAATTGAGATATGATCTTCAAATTTGACATACAGTTAGCAACGGACAAAGGAACGCTTCGAATTGTTTTTGGGTAAGATCGCTTCAGGGTTAGGGGATAAATAAGAGGTGATTTGTTGAAAATTGATATTTTTTCAATAAAACTTGAGTAATATAACGTTCCAAAAATATATGGGTACAGGAATACAAATATTTTGTTTGTGGCCAAGTCATGGGCCTTAAATTAATTACATGAGAATGTCTTTCTACAGAGAATAAATTATCACAGCTATGTTGAAGTTATGATTAAATTCGCCGCACTATTTTAGTGTGTTGTAGCGAAATTCGTCAATTAGATGAATGTTTTTACTGTTAATTTTTGCAATAAATTTTAAAAACATAACATTTCTTAAAAGAGAATGAAGAGATCTTTCAAATTAAGTATCACGATGCCCTACTTCCTATTTACTGGTACTAATTTGGGGGTTGAAACCGTCATCGAAGGGCTGCTGGCTCATTTTCAATGGGCCAGCCTGTATAATGATTCACACAAAACTTTTTGACAGAAATTTTAAAAAATGTTTACATGAAAATTTTCAAACAATTTCTTTTACGAAAATTCGCTATTTTTTTACAAAGATGGTTACACGAAAAATATATAAAAATGTTTACACGAAAAGTTTTAAAACAAATTTTTCACGTAATTTCGCAAACATCTTGTTTACAATAACTTATTAAACATTGATTATTAATTGCTGATTTTTTTTACTACCCAAGAGGTATAAAATGTCAAGTAAAATGTCAAAATTATAGTAATGAGAATTTTAATATTAATTAAACAATTTAATGTTATATGTTATATTGGAATGAGTTCTCTTATGATGGTAAATGAATACCAGTGGCAGCTGCAGGGGTGTTATTGGTAGAAATGCTGAAAAAGAAACATACCTTGAACAACATTTTTAAAGTGATATTTTATAAAAATATTTTGGCAGTTTAGTTGGCAACATTAAACAGAATTGTGTTCACTGCAAGCACAAGCTTATGCTTATTTGTGGAACATACTGTAAAATTTCAATCAATAAACATACTACTACTACTACTAACATTTCACAAAAGTTCGACAAAAAAATGCGTTCTGCGATACACTAAGTAAAAATTCAAGGATGACTGACTGAAAAAATACATATAATTTAAACTATATAATCCTAATGCGTTCTGCGATACACTAAGTAAAAATTCAAGGATGACTGACTGAAAAAATACATATAATTTAAACTATATAATCCTATAATCTGATCGGGTATTAGAATTGAATTAAAAGTAAACATCTTTTAGTGAATTTAAAAAAAAATTCACTAATAGAGAGGTATCGATGGTGAGACTTTGCAAAAATTTTTTTAAATGAGCGCGAACTAGGATCCCTAGAACCCAAATCCGGGGTCAGTTTCAATTTTTATATGTTTATATATATATATATATATATATATATATATATATATATATATATATATATATATATATATATATATATATATATATATATATATATATATATATATATATATGTGTGTGTGTGTGTGTGTGTATGTATGTATGTATGTATGTATCCGTCTGATAACTTAAAAAATAATTAACCGATTTCAATGAAACTCGGCAAGTGCCTTTATTTTATTAATGGCTTGGATGAGTTCATTAGCCAGGAAAATCGGACGGGGTTTTCCGGGAAAATTTGGCGTTTTTTTTTTGGAAAAAAATTTTTTTTTGCGAAAATAACAAAGCTGTTTTAATGAAATTCACTATATATGTTGCCTTGGAAGAGGCCTTACAACGTAGCAAAATTCAACTTTCTAAGTTTATAGAAAATTGAGTTATTTAAATTTTCTTTCGAAAAAATTTTTTTCTTCGAAAATTACAAAGTTATTTTAATGAAATTTGGTGGATATGTTTCCCTAGGAAAGACCTTACTACATACCAAAATTAAACTTTCTAAGTTTATAGAAAATTGAGTTATTCAAATTTTAAGCATTTAATAAAAATTCACTACCATAACGCACTTGCTGCGTCCCGAGTTTTTTTTTTTACTTGATAACACCGGTCTGTACTAAATTCAGATGTAGAGGCTTCTTCTTTGGCTTCAGAAGTCCTTGCTTTCTTCTCTGTAACCGGTTTTGCCTTTTACGGCATCATTAGAGAGGAGAAAATTGAATTTATTTATACGCATTCATGACAACTATAAATAAAAATTCCTCTCTACGTTAGCACATTTTGATCAAAAAATTCTTTAAAAATACAATAATAATTGCAGATGACGTCTCTAAAATGTCTATGTGATGTATGTAAATATTTAATTATTTTAAATATAATTAGACGTATTGTGTTTATATTTCATTATCAGGAAGAGTTTTCAAGAAAGTGGAATCATCAAATGAGTTTGCTAATTTAAAACAAGGCAGTTGTTGTTGTCTATGTGCTTTTTTATTTCTAGAGCTTCAAAAAAAATCAAGTTTGCGCTTGTCATTACAAAAATGTTGCTCTAGGCGGTTATTTAATGGCTGCCTATGTTGAGTATCGATCATATGTTTTGCAAATGTAGGTTTGTCAGCGTGGTTATTTCTAAGTGCATAAATATGTTTTTTTTGTATGGTATTACAACCTCTAAAAGTTATACCGATGTATAGTGCGTTACAATGTGTACAAGCTGATTTGTCGAGAAACATGACTTTTCTTTTATGTTAAATAGCACACACGTCGTGTTGTAAGATTCAAAAGCTACCTTTGTATTTTTTTAACGTGTAATTAAGTGTCATAACCACGTTTTATAACAAGCAACTATAATTTTCCCCCTATCGAAATAAATTGTTAATCGAACGTTTAATAATTACCTATAGTTTGCAAGGTAAGCGATATTTTCTCGCCTGTTAACATTTTTCTGGTATAATTTTAAACAATTTAATTATTCATTAACTGCTTGTAATACATATTTAACCACATTTAAAAACATCGATTCTCACCGCAAAAACACTCTTGTTTCACAAATTTTAACCGGTAATCACGGAGCAAGAACAGTACCAATAATCATAAACTACACATTTAATGAAAAACCCTGCGTAATTTCATATTACTCGAGGATCATTGGCGGTGTTAACATGAAAATGAGCATGTAGTGCCCTAGGGAGAGAGTAATCTGATAAACTCAATCCAGCCATCGACTTCTTGCATGGTCTGTTTAATCAGGTTCTTGCGTTATTCAGCATTAAACGGATAAAATAATAGCGCGCCATCTGACAGTTCCCATGGAGTCTTTGCAAAAGCCTTCCTTTGCCGTAAATGGAGCAGTTTGCGAATTAAAAAGTCAACGATTGACTGGACTCATCACATTGCCTGCTTACTGAAACGGAAGTTTAATGATTCGCTTTAAATGCTGGCTGTGTTATACGAGGCATATTCATAAAGTAAGGGCCGTTTGGACATTAAACAAAATTTAGGGACGCAGCAAGTGCGTTGTGGTAGTGAATTTTCATTAAAATGTTTTTAATAGCAAAAGCAGGCATCAAATTTGATTACCAGTATAACCTATATAACAAAAACAATGTGCCATGTTTCATCAAAATAACTTTATTGTTTGAAAACGTACATTAATAACAAGTTAAGCTTTTCAAATATGAAGCATTTAATCAAAATTCGCTACCATAACGCACTTGCTGCGTCCAGAATTCCTTTTCTTACAAACATGCATTATATTTCGATGGAAAATGCAAAAATGCAATAACATAAGGCGTGTTCGACTAAAAAAAAAGTATCACCAACGACTTATGGGCCACCCTGTGATTGTAGAAATATTTTTCAAAATGTACCTCACGACACCCTATAATTAATGTATACACTTTTTTTCATATCTTGTATGATAACAGATATATTGAGCTTTATTAATTTTTTACAAAAACTCGACAAAAATTATCTACCATTAAACGATAAACTATATAGCTAAGGCTACTGCCAAGCATCAGAGAAAGGGTCTATTTGAAATGAATTTTCGGGAAATATATTAGTAAAATAAAGGACAATGACGGTTGAAACTAAGACTTCAGGGTTTGTAAAACATTCTTCTTGAGACATTTTCTTTCCATAGCCCGTATAAGATTTAAGTTATTTGCCTAAATGTTGCCAGTTTTGACGTTTTAAATCGCGACTTTGACGTTTTGAGGAAAACCCCAATTTATTTTTTCTTTAAATGCCTATAACTATTTTGTCCTTTGAGCTACCAAGATAAATTTTGGTAAGTGATTTACCAATAGCGATATAAACCCGTGTACCAAATTTGGTTGCCCTTACTTCGTTATTTCCGGAGATATGTTTTTTTTTCGAAATAAAACACAAAATTTTCCGGGAAAACCTCGGCCGATTTTCCTGGCTAACGAACTTATCCAAGCCACTTGCAAAAAGAAGGTATTCACCAAATTTAGTCGAAATCGGCCCCTTATTTTTTGAGTTATCGGTGTGATATATATATATATATATATATATATATATATATATATATATATATATATATATATATATATATATATATATATATATATATATGTACATATAAAAATTGAAACTGACCCCGGATATGTGTTCTAGGGGGCCTAATTAGCGCTCATTTGAAGAAATTTTTTTAAATTCTAAAGTCGGGAGCTCCTCATTAGTGAAATTTTTTAAAGAAAATTCACTAAAATAAACTAATGGAAAAATGTTTTTATTGACAGCTTTAATTTACTACATATCTACTTCACTTTTCCACATAATCGTCATTTAGTTCAAAACACTTTTCGTAACGCTGCACCAGTTTATTTAACCTCTCCGCATAGAAATTCGCCGCCTGGGAATTGAACAATTTGAAAACGGCAGTCTTGAGTTCTCCGTCGTTTTCAAACCGTTTTCCACCAGGCCATCATTTCAAATGCCAGAATTAATAAGTTGCCTCTTTCCTCCTTGTCAACACCCACGGTACGATAGTATTTAGGCTGTAAGCCCTCGTGTTGTGTTGTTGAAATAAAAAAATAAAAAAATATTCAACATCGCATGGAATGAAGCCCTACCAAATCTGTTCGTCGGTAATCTGCCCAAACAGGTACATATTTGTTCAATGTTACGCAATACGCATTCCCAAAACCGTAAATTAGAAGTTTAAATAATCTGACCTCAATTTGTTTACGTACATTACAAAATTTTGATATCTATACAAAATAAAAGTACTGTTTTATTGTTTTTGATTTATTTTTTTAACAATCAATAACAGTAAACCATACATGAACAGACTTGCTGTTAAAAATACTAAATAATAAATGCATTTAAGACATTTACTGTTTCATCTTATTATGATTTTTATATTTTTTTATAAAACCCCAAAGGAAATATGAGACAACACTGGCATCTTATAGGGATTTCATTAATTCAGGTTGTACAACCGTTTATGCCGGGTTGCCTAACTTAAGCGGTCACGTGGGGTTCGGGAATTAATGAAAGCCCTGTATAATTTTCTTAAAATTTACGGAGATCATTTCTCTGAAAATTCGTCATGATAACGCACTTTCTATGTCCTCACTTTGGTTGTTTTCCTTGCCTATAAATAATAAAACCCTTAAAAAATGTGATGTCAAAAAACAATTAATAAGTATGGTGTGGCAGATTGCGTACTTTATCCCTACATTCATTTCGTTTGTATAACAAATGTTAATTTATGAAGTAGTATTACAAAACGGCGCTATTATCTGACAGAAACGATCGCTACATCCTGCTGATAACCAAGCTCTCGGTACACAATTACTCCTCCATTTTCATGTAGAACGTCAACTTACCTTAAAGTTACTAACTTGCACTGCATTAAAATCACACAGGATGTGAAAACATTTAGCTGGCTGATCGCGGAACGGGACCTTCTTATGAGAAAGTGTCTTCAGCATCGATACCGCCATTATAAACTAGTTGTTTAACTGTGAGAAACGAGATTATGGATTAATTAATGCCTGTACATATGTGTAGACACCACAGGGATCTCTCATGGTACAGACTCCTATACTATCGGCGTTCTTATGAAGTGATTGCAGACCAACAAAAACTCAAACATCTGTTGGTGTATCTAGGAGTAATATGCGGGAAATTATGTGATTATTCAACTAAGTGATGCATTTTCTTGCAATAGTGAATTAAGGATGCTTTTCGAGTTGAATATCCTGGATTCACATCCACGCTGGCGTTTTTTGTTATTAGCGAATTTTTCGTAAAACGAAAAATTCACTAATGGGGAGATCTGTATATATATATATATATATATATATATATATATATATATATATATATATATATATATATATATATATATATATATATATATATATATATATATATATATAGGGTGGCGCATTGAAAACGAAACAGACCGATTTGCGTCCAGAGAAATTTTTTTTAAGAAACGCTGAAACACGTCAATTTTAATATTGAGGGGGACATGTTTTGACATAAAACTCAACTTTGTCACGTCAATCCCTTAAGGGTGGTGATAACAACCCTTATATTTTAAATAGGGAACATGGGTCGAGTGTTACATCATTTGAAAGCCCTTTCTTTTCTGAATTCAGCACACAAATTTTTCGGAAGTTTTATCAACGCGTTTAAAATTATTCACAGTTGAAGATGCAAAAACGCATTTCACTCATTCCGATAAAAAATGTGCTGATAGTCAATATTTTGTTGGTTTGTAAACAAAAAATTGACTATCAGAACATTTCTTATCGGAATGAGAGAAATGCGGTTTATTATTTCAGTTTATCGGTCGGTTTTATACTTGATAGTACTACCGAAAATTAATTTCACAATTGTGTATTCTGTAGAAGAAAGAGTTGAAATAATTACTGTTTTTTTTTTCAAAAACGATGACTGTGCCAACCGTACCGCAAACTCGTTTAATGAACGACATCCGAACAGACATGTTAACAGAAAATAAATTTTAAAGTTAGTTGCAAAGTTTCGACAAAGTGGTTCAGTAACCACCAAAAATGGGATCCTGAACATGAATTTCCGGTTAGAAATGAGACTACTGAGATTGAAGTTTTAGGACAAATTGCTGCAGACCCAACTTTGAGCACGAAAAAATTGGCCACTGTTTCAAACATCAAAAGAAGAACTATTCAGCGAATATTGAAGCATCTTGTACAACAACTGAATGAAGATGATTTTGATCGGCGGCTGGAGTTTTGTGAAGTTATGACTGCACGACTAGCTGATAACGGGAACTTTCTGTTCAATATCTGTTTTCAGACGAGTGTACGTTTTTATTAAACTCTACAGTCAATCGTCATAATTGTCGTTATTGGGCAGATAATAATCCAAGAAATTTTCACGAAGTCCACACTCAAACTCCACAGAAATTGAATGTATGGACTGGAATTTTTGGAGACCGTTTAATCGGACCAATTTTTCTTGATAGCAATTTGAGTGGCGAAACGTATTTGGAGTTACCAGAAGATATCGTTTACCCTCTACTAATTGACATTGTTGAAAATGATGATCGCTATCAAGGAAATCAATTAGTGTTTCAACAAGATGGAGCTCCTCCGCATTTTTCACAGCGTGTTAGGGAGTTTTTGAACAGAGAGTTTCCAGAGCAATGGATTGGGCGTGGAGGTGCTATTGAGTGCCCCCCTAGATTACCGGATTTAACTCCTTTAGACTTCTTTCTATGGGGCCATTTAGAGAGTAGAATTTTCGCGACAGAAATGGAGTCTCTTAAAGAATTACGACGACGCGTTGTTGAAGAATGCCGTCTAATAACTTCACAAATGTTCCAGTATGTCAGAGCTCATTTTGAACAAAATTTGTACTTTTGTATGGAAGCTGGTGGTCAACAATTTGAACACTTACTTAACTGAATAAACATTTTTGAACGTTTGGTTTTGTTTTTTTAGTTTTTTTTACGAAAAATTGACTAATCGGTGCATTTCTTATCACAATGAATGAAATACGTTCTTGCAATTCCAACTGTGAATAATTTTTAAACGAGTTGATAAAACTTCCAAAAAAATTAGTGTGCTGAATTCAGAAAAGAAAGAGCTTTCAAATGATGTAAGACTCGACCCATGTTCCCTATTTAAAATATTAGGGTTGTTAACACCACCATTAAGGGGTTGATGTGACAAAGTTGAGTTTTATGTTAAAACATGTCCCGCTCAATATTAAAATTGACGTGTTTCAGCGTTTCTTAAACAAAAAATTTCTCTGAACGCAAATCGGTCTGTTTCGTTTTCAATGCGCCACCCTATATATATATATATATATATATATATATATATATATATATATATATATATATATATATATATATATATATATATATACTTATCCAAGCCACTTACAAAAGGAAGGTACGTACCAAATTTCATTAAAATCTGCTAATTATTTTTTGAGTTATCGATACGATATATATATATATATATATATATATATATATATATATATATATATATATATATATATATATATATATATATCGTATCGATAACTCAAAAAATAATTAGCAGATTTTAATGAAATTTGGTACGTACCTTCCTTTTGTAAGTGGCTTGGATAAGTTCGTTATCCAGGAAAATCGGACCAGTTTTTCCGTGAAAATTTTGGGTTTTCCTTTGGAACATTTTCGTATCTCCGAAAATAACAGAGCTATGACAACTAAATTTGGCATATACGTTTCTACTACCCTACATGTCAAAATTCAGATCTCTAGGTTGAAAGGAAAAAAGTTATAGGCATCTTAAGGAAAAAAAAAATTGGGTGCCACTGGTGATCAGAGGAAAGCACAAGAACAAAATATTTTAAGTGATTAACAAAACCAATTGAATGTCACATCCAACATCCAACGGTTAAGTTTTCTTGACGCAAAAACGTCAAGAAGTAGCAGAAAAAATATTGAGAAAATTTGATAATTTTTTAGACCCTCTTTCTGATGGTTCAGCAGTAGTTTCAGCTATAGAGTTTATGGTTTAATAGTCTATATTTTAGCAAATTTTCGTGGAAAAAATTCGTTAAAGAGAAGACCGTGACTTATGAATTTTAAAAAGATTTCTTCAAATGAGCGCGTACTAGAACCCCAAAAACCCATATACGGGGTCAGTTTCAGTTTTCTGTTTACACGTATACAGAGTGACGCTTTTCTACGGCAAAGCTAAATATATCCGTTATTATAAAAGATATGACAAAAAGTATATACCTTAATTATAGGATATCTCGAGCTGCATCTTATAAATTTAGTTTGACAATCACAGGCTGGCCCATAAGTCGTTGGTGATACACACTTTCGTTGAGTAAGCGAGGGGGGGGGGGGTCAATCTGAGCGGAAAATGCTGAAAGAAAACCACTTAGTCGGACTTTCAAAATATGCGTTTTTCACATTTTGTAGCAATACCTCCTGTCTACCCCGCACAATACCCATATTTGCCCCAAGTCCCGTAGCTTTCTAGCTTTCTTGGGGGTTGCCAAGAAAATGTTCTTCTGCTTTATGCTTTGAAGGTGGTTGTATGCATGTACAAGGGAAAGGACAACCCCCCCCCCGTGTTTTGGGTGCGGGGGCAGGAACCCTCTTCGTCCTGGGGGTTCTTCTTCCCCGTCTGCATGCATACAATCACCCTAACTGCATGAACCACAGGAATTTTTTTATGTTCAGCTTCCTAGTGTAATTTTTGTTAAGTATATTTCCTGTTTGTTAATTTCTTTCTTTGAGTTTTGTATCCAAATTACTGTATAAATATTTATGCTAGAGATCATGGTTTTTGCTTGCCCTTCTTTACCCTATTTTTAACTGTTTTTAATTAAATAAAGTAATTTTGTATAACTTTTAATATCGTTTTAGTGAATTTTCTTAAAAAAAATTCACTAATGAGGAGATCTCGACTTTTGAATTTTGAAAAAATTTCTTCAAATGAGCGCTAATTAGGCCCCCCAGAACACATATCCGGGGTCAGTTTGAATTTTTATATGTTTATATATATATATATTTATATATATATATATTTATATATATATATATATATATATATATATATATATATATATATATATATATATATATATATATATATATATATATATATATATATATATATATATATATATATATATATATATATATATATATATATATTTATATATATATATATATGTATCACACCGATAACTCAAAAAATAATGGGCCGATTTTGATTAAATTTGGTGAATAAATTCCTTTTGCAAATGGCTTGGATAAGTTCGTTAGCCAGGAAAATCTGCCCAGTTTTCCCGGAAAATTTTGTATTTTCATTCGAAAAAAATTTATATCTCCCGAATTAACAAAGTAAGGGCAACCAAATTTGGTACGCGGGTTTATGTCCTTATATGTAAGTTACCTACCAAAATTTAGCTCTGTATGTCAAAAGACAAAAAAGTTATAGGCATTTAAAGAAAAATAAATTGGGGTTTTCCTCAAAACGTCAAA
This sequence comes from Tillus elongatus, assembly GCA_964006375.1. NCBI lineage: Eukaryota > Metazoa > Arthropoda > Insecta > Coleoptera > Cleridae > Tillus > Tillus elongatus. The sequence continues at coordinate 31,918,923 of OZ023268.1, forward strand.
GTTGCGACTTAAAACGTTAAAATCGGCAACATTTTGGCAAATAACTTGAAACTAATACGGGCTATGGAAATCAAATGTCTCAAGAAGGATGTTTTACAAACACTGAAGTCTTAGTTTCAACAGTCATTGTCCTTCATTTTACTAAAATGTTTCCAGAAAATTCATTTGAAATAGACGCTTTCCCTGATGCTTGGCAGTAGCCTTAGCTATAGAGTTTATTGTTTAGTGGTATATAATTTTTGTCGAATTTTCGTAAAAAATCAATAAAGCTCAATATATCCGTTATTATACAAGATTTTAAAAAAAATTGTATATATGAATTATAGGGTGTCTTGAGATACATCTTAAAAAAATATTTCTACAATTACAGGATGGCCCATAAGTCATTGGTGATACAAATTTTCTTTTTTTTTTAATCAAACACGCCTTATGTTATTGCATTTTCCATCGAAAAATAATGCATGTTTGTAAGAAAAGAAATTCTGGATGCAGCAAGTGCGTTATGGTAGCGAACTTTGATCAAATGCTTCATATTTGAATAGCCCAATTTGCTATTAACCTATAAGGTTGACCAAGAAACGAGTTTTTCGGGAACACTTTAAGTCTACTTTTGGAAATCTTGGTACATTTTCACACAATAAAGTTATTTTTATGAAACATGGCACATTGCTTTTACTATATAGGTTATACTGGTAACCAAAATTGATGCCTGCTTTCTTAAAAAGAAAACACATATTTGCAATAAAAACATTTTTATGAAAATTCACTACCATAACGCACTTGCTGCGTCCAGAGTTTTATTAATATAAGGCTAAATCACCAATATATTATATATTATTTTTATGAAAATTCACTACCATAACGCACTTGCTAAGTCCAGGACTTTTAATTGTGTGTGTGTGTTTGTTTCTTTAACGTCGGCCTATTTCCGCGACTATGGCCAATCACAGACGCCAGGGAGCAGTTTCACCTCACTATCCTGGGAATTTTGCCGAACCCCTGCCTTTCTGTAAGGAGGGTAGGGATCTTTAACGTGTCCAACATCGCATGGGCACGGGACCTACGGCTTTACGCCCCCTCCGAAGGGCGGAACGTGCAGACATTCAACTTGCTCAAATACAATGCCAGAACCTCGGTTGATATTAATTTTACAGTATGTACTGAAAAAGTAAAAGTAGTACGCTGGGATCGAACCCAGTACCCTTCGGTTCAGAGGCACACGTTCTTACCCCTGAACCACCGAGGTTCTAGGACTTTTAATTAAAGATCAATAATAATCCACTACTAAATGAATATTAGAATCTGTGCTGGCACTTATAAGTGCTACACTTGTAACGATTATTGTCATGCATTTCGATACTTTACTTACGAGCATTTTCAGATGAAAGCTTGAATTAATCTCCTTGGAAACAATCCGTTTGTAATTGAGCTCTTTTAATGAGAGTTTTTGACCTATGCAGGCGAGAAACAGATTGTCCTGCCAACAATTAATAGTTCTTTCATAAACAACTAGGTTTCCAGTCAATTCTGCTGTCAAACGATTTTTTAAAACGATTAGGATTCGTGTCACTTTTGGTGCTGCGCTGTTTATCCATCCTTTGTTCTGCGTCGATTCTGTTAACTGAGCGTTCCTGCCTGAAGCGTTGGCTTCAATATGAAAATTTTGCCCTTTTAGTGAATTGTCTTTAAAAAAATCACTAATGAGGAGATCCCGACTTTTGAATTTTTTTCAAATGTGCGCTTATTCTGTCCCCTAGAACATATCCGGGGTCAGTTTCAATTTTTACGTGTATATATATATATATATATATATATATATATATATATATATATATATATATATATATATATATATATATATATATATGTATGTATGTATGTATCACACCGATAACTCAAAAAATAATGTTCCGATTTTGATTAAATTTGGTGAATATCTTCCTTTTGCAAGTGGCTTGGACAAGTTCGTTATCCAGGAAAATCGGCGCAGGTTTTCCCGAAAAAATTTGTGTTTTTTTTTTTGTCGAAAAAAAAATCACCGGAAATAACAAAGTAGGGGCAACCAAATTTGGTACGCCGGTTTATATCGAGATAGGTAAATTACCTACCAAAATTTAGCGTTTTAGGTTAAAAGGTAAAAAGTTATAGGCATTTAAAGAAAAATAAATTGGAATTTTCCCCAAAACGTCAAAATCGCGATTTGAAACGTCAAAATTGGAAATGTTTAGGCAAAGAACGTGAAAGAAATACGTATTGTGGAAAGAAAATGTTGCAAGAAGAGTGTTTCGCGAACCCTTAAGTTTCAGTTTCAACCGTCATTGCCTTTCATTTTACTAAAATGTTTACAGAAAACTCATTTCAAATAGACCCTTTCTCTGATGCTTTGGCAGTTAAGGTTGACCAAGAAACCGGTTTTTTTCAGGAACACTTTAAATTTACTTTCGGAAACTTTTGTACATTTTCAAACAAGAAAGTTATTTTGATTTAACACGGCACATTGTTTCTACTATATAGGTTATATTGGTAACCAAATTTGACATATTTGGTATTAAAAACAATTTTATGAAAATTCACTACCATAACGCACTTGCTGCGTCCAGAATTTTTTAAATTTGATGTAAACATTCGATTGCCGTGATCAAATTGAACTTTGTTGAAAGCGTTTGCGAGCTCGATGCTTTCAATATTAGCCCGTTGTTTTGTAAAACATCAGGTATTCAGATCAATTTTACACAGGTGTTCAATAAATATTGAAAATTTTCTAAACTGTCAAGAAGCTCCCGTCTAGAACTTTAACTAAAACCTGTTGAAATAGGATTCAAGTCTGGGCGCAGCAGGTGTATAATAGTGAATTTTCATAAAAATGTTTTTAACAGCAAATATGTTTGTTTTAGTGAATTTTCTTTTAAAAAATTCACTAATGAGGAGATCTCGACTTTTGAATTGTGAAAAATGTTTTTCAAATGAGCGCGGTTTAGGACCCCTGGAATCCAAATCCGAGGTCGGCTTCAATTTATTTATATATATATATATATATATATATATATATATATATATATATATATATATATATATATATATATATATAGGGTGTTTACGGAAATCGGGAACAATAGCTATCTTCGTTATTATTTGAGCTACGAAGTCGATTAAATGGGTAAAGTTGACCAACTGGACACCCCGCTTCTGAATATGTCACGGATATCTAGACTGCACAACAACTGTCAAATTTGTTGAGATAACCTCTTTTTTTTTTAATGGAACGATACGAATATTTTGCATTCAATCGACTCAGGGCAAGCCATTATATACGTACACATAATAGTCTTTTCATCCCAGTACAATATTCTGAAGATCTCAAACGTTGCCAATTGTAGGTGTTTACGGAAATCGGGAACAATAGTTATATTCGTTATTATTTAAGCTACGAAGTCGGTTAAATGGGCAAAGTTGACCAACTGGACACCCCGCTTCTGAATATGTCACGGATATCTAGATTGCACAACAACTGTCTAATCTGTTGACATAACCTCAATTTAACCGATAACTCAAAAAATAGTTCACTGATTTGGACCAAATTTGGGAATTACCCTTATTTTGCTAATGGCTTGGATGAGTTTGTTCATCAAATCCTAGCGGCTAATTTTTCTTAATAAAAATTATTTTTTTAAACGCAATATCTCTCAAATTTTCTAAGTGATTGAAATAAAAATTTACAACTGAAAATAACATAAACAGACGTGGTCGTGTACCAATTTTCAAGTCGTTTGATCAAAGGAAAATAAAGTTATGCGAAATTAATAATAAAATAATCCTCGACATCACTTCAGATTCTGTAATGCAATATCTACAATGTTGGACAAAGACAAATGACATCTGTACCGCTATGATATTTAAATAAATCGTTCGATATTAAGTTATCTTCGGAATATTGTACTGGGATGGAAAGACTATTATGTGTACGTATAAAATGGCTTGCCCTGAGTCGATTGAACGGAAAATATTAATATCGTTCCATTTAAACAAATTGAGGTTATGTCAACAGATTTGACAGTTGTTGTGCAGTCTAGATATTCCTGACATATTCAGAAGCGGGGTGTCCCTGTCCGGTTGGTCAACTTTTCCCATTTAACTGACTTCTTAGCTCAAATAATAACGAAGATAGCTATTGTTCCCGATTTCCATAAACACTTACAATCGGCAACGTTTGGGATCAAGTTATCTTCGGAATATTGTACTGGGATGGAAATACTATTATGTGTACGTATAGAGTGGCTTGCCCTGAGTCGATTGGACGCAAAATATTCGTATCGTACCATTTAAAAAAACTTCGGGACGCAGAAAGTGCGTAATGGTAGTGAATTTTCATAAAAATGTTTTTAATAGCAAATATGTGTGTTTTTTTTTCCAGAAAGTAGGCATCAAATTTGATTACCAGTACAACATATATAGTAAAAACAATGTGCCATGTTTCATCAAAATAACTTTATTGTTTGAAAACGTACAAAAGTTTCCGAAAGTAAACATAAAGTGTAACCGAAAAAATCCGTTTCTTGGTGAACCTTATAGGTTAATAGCAAATTGGGCTATTCAAATATGAAGCATTTAATTAAAATTCGCTACCATAACGCACTTGCTGCGTCCAGAATTTGTTAACTTACAAACATGCATTATATTTCGATGGAAAATGCAAAAACATAAGGCGTTTTCGAGTAAAAATAATATTTGTATCAGCAACGACTTATGGGCCACCTGTGATTGTAGAAATAATTTTTTAATATGTAGCTCAAGACATCCTCTAATTAATGTATACAATATTTTTTCATATCTTGTATAATAAGGGATATTTTTTTTTTTATGTCTACAACACACCACGAGGGCTTACAGCCTAAATACTATCGTACCGTGGGTGTTGACAAGGCGGAAAGAGGCAGCTTGTTAATTCTGGACTTGAAGGTTTGGAGGTTCGGAGGAGAAGGAAAAACATGTGCCGGCAAGGAATTCCACAACTTGGAAGTCCTCGGGACAAAAGAGCGGGCATAACAAGATGTTCTATGTCTGGTGACCTGGACATTAAAAGGGTGCATTCGCTCTGTTCCCCTGGTAGATCTGCTGGGGACAGCAGGTGGGGGAATTATGGAGGAAAGCTCCTCTGAGCAGTGCCCGTGCAGATATCTATAAAAGATACTTTTCCATTGTTTTAGAGATGACTGAAAGGAGAGAAATAGGCCTGTAGTTGCTAGGAAGCGCTTTGGATCCTTTCTTGGGGATGGGTTGTACTCGAGCAGTTTTCCAGTTACTAGGGAATATGCCTTTATTGTAAGATATCTGAAACAGACGAGTCAGGACAGGAGCAAGTTCTGGTGCGCATTTTTTGAGAACAATTGCTGGGATCTCGCCAAGGCCAGAGGCTTTCCTGGTATTAAGAGAAGAGAGCATCTTTCGTACTTTTTTAGTTTTGAAAATGATATCAGTCATTTTATGCGCGACATTGGGGACTGTTGGTGGTTGAACATTTGGAGGTGGGTTGAGAGTAGAATTTCCGGCGAACAACGAAGCAAAAAGTTCAGCCTTGCCCAGGGCGGTAGAAACAATTTCATCCCCTGAGACAAGAGGTGGGAACGTGCTCTTGGAGAAATTATTCCCAATAGACTTAGCAAGAGTCCAGAAGGGTTTGCCGCCGTTGGAGCTTGAGAGGACTTTGTTTTTGATGTGGTTATTAAACGAGTTTTTTGCCTCAGAAAGAATGCGGACATAGCGGTTTCTTGCGTCGTTGAATGCTTGACGATTTTCTTGACTGGGATTGTGTAGAAGCGTTTTGTGAGCTTTGACCTTTTCAAGTCTGGCCTTGTCACAGGATTTAGAGAACCAGGGCTTTTGAGTGGCTGAAGAGGTTTTCTGTGTACGTGGAATAAATAATTCCATGCCAGCTTGGATAATTTCGGTGACGTTTTGTGAGATATCAGAGGGGTCAGGATGAGAGAAGCAGACAGACGCCCATGGAAATGAGGAAAAGTGATCCCGCATTTCGTCCCAGTAAATATATTAAGCTTTATTGATTTTTTATGAAAATTCGACAAAAATTATATACCATTAAACGATAAACTCTATAGCTAAGACTACTGCCAAGCATCGGAGAAAGGGTCTATTTGAAATGAATTTTCTGAAAATATTTTAGTAAAATGAAGGACAATTACGGTTGAATCTAAGACTTTAGGGCTTATAAAACATTCTTCTTGAGACATTTTCTTTCCATAGCCCGTATTAGATTCAAGTTCTTTGGTTAAATGTTGCGAATTTTGGCGTTTTAAATTGTCAGTTTGACGTTTTGAGGAAAACCCCAATTTATATTTCTTTAAATGCCCATAACTTTTTTGTCTTTTGACCTACAGAGCTAATTTTTGGTAGGTAGGTCACATATAACGACATAAATCAGCCTACCATTTGGTTGCCCTTACTTTTTTAATTCCTGAGATATAATTTTTTTTTGAAAGAAAACTCAAAATTTTTTGGGAAAACCTGTACCGATTTTCCTAACTAACGAACTTATCCAAGCCATTTGCAAAAGGAAGGTCTTTACCAAATTTAATCAAAATCGGCGCATTATTTATTGAGTTATCGGTGTGATACATATATATATATATATATATATATATATATATATATATATATATATATATATATATATATATATATATATATATAAACATATAAAAAAATTTAACTGACCCCGGATATGTGTTCTAGGGGGCCTAACTAGCGCTCATTTGAAGAAATTTTTTCAAAATTCAAAAGTCGGGATCTCCTCATTAGTGAATTTTTTTTAAGAAAATTCACTAAAAATTAAGATTATGTCAACAGATTTGACAGTTGTTGTGCAATCTAGATATCCGTGACATATTCAGAAGCGGGGTGTCCAGTTGGTCAACTTTTCCTATTGAACCGACTTTGTAGCTCAAATAATAACGAAGATAGCTATTGTTCCCGATTTCCGTAAACACCCTGTATATATATATGTATATATATATATATATATATATATATATATATATATATATTTATATATATATATATATATATATATATATATATATATATATATATATATATATTTATATATATATATATATATATATATATATATATATATATATATATATATATATATATATATATATATATATATACACGAGACATACTTGGTTTTCGGGTTAAACCGCGTTCAGAATTTATGTAAACTCGACGTTACGGCTCCTGTTTTGGAGCCATTTTCAAGAGATAAAGGAAATATGTAAGGATACTCTAAGGCCTCAATCTGCCTACTCCTTAGAGCGGTGGACAAAGGTGGGTTGGGTTGTTGTAGCTCGATTACGGGGCCTCAATTTGCCCACTCCCCAAATCTCGCCGGAGATATATATATATATATATATATATATATATATATATATATATATATATATATATATATATATATATATATATATATATATATATACAGGGTGTTTTAGAAGGACTTTGCCATGAGATAGAAGACCATTTTTATCACTAAAAGTTGGTATAAACATATATGGTACATACATATATCGAGTTCTCTCAAAATCTGAAGTAATAACACTCCAATCAAACTCAACTTCATCGACTTAACATGAGCAATAAAAGTTCAAGTATCCGTTTTGCAAATTTCACGACATCAAATAATGTGTTTTTCTGCAAGTTCACGACGCTGTGAAACTCGCGAGGCCAGTTCGAGAATGTATGTTTTTACATTTTACCCTATATAGAACTCCACCAAGACGATATACCATTGTAGTTACCGTGATGGTATTGTGTACACTTGCGCTTATACGAGTTAGTACTTACGATGCAGCAGCCTTTTTTAAGATGACAGCCTTGTCTCTCGTTCTTGCTGGAATATAAACTAAGCTCGGACCATTGTTGTTGTATCGGGGAATGCGATGCGATGCAATGCACTGAGCCATAAAACAGCATAAATCGAATCAACATTCAGCGTCAGCTTTTCTTATTATAACCAAATATGTATTTCAACTTAAATGGAAGTGAATATTTAGAAAAAAATCAACACAAATCCTTTCCTGTCGTAGAATAATGGCAGAATAGCGAAACGCTATTTTAATTATTTAGAACTTGCATTGAAAAATTAATTAACTAATTCTTTTCGCAAAACAATGGTGACTTTTACCGAATTTTCGTAGAAAAAATTCGCTTATGAGCAGATCTGTGTTTATATAGGGTGGCGCATTGAAAACTAAACAGACCGATTTGCGTCCTGGGATTTTTTTTTAAGAAACGCAAAAACACGTCAATTTTAATATTGAGGGGGATATGTTTTGACATAAAACTCAACTTTGTCATATCAACCCCTTAAGGGCGGTGAGAAAAACCCTTATATTTTAAATAGGGAACATGGATCGAGTGTTACATCATTTGAAAGCTCTTTCTTTTCTGAATTCAGCACACTAATTTTTTGGAAGTTTTATCAACTCGTTTAAAAATTATTCACAGTTGAAGATGCAAAAACGCATTTCACTCATTCCGATAAAAAATCTGCTGATAGTCAATGTTTTGTTGGTTTGTAAACAAAAAATTGACTATCAGAACATTTCTTCGAATGAGAGAAATGCGGTTTGTTAGTTCAGTTTATCGGTCGGTTTGATACTTGATAGTACTACCGATAATTAATTTCACAATGGTGTATTCTGTAGAAGAAAGAGTTGAAATAATTACTCTTTTTTTTTTCAAAAACGATGACTGTGCCAACCGTACCGCAAATTTGTTTAATGAACGACATCCGAACAGACGTGTTAACAGAAAATACATTTTGGAGTTAGTTGCAAAGTGGTTCAGTAGCCAATAAAAAACGGGATCCTGAACGTGAATTTCCGGTTAGAAATGAGACTACTGAGATTGAAGTTTTAGGACAAATTGCTGCAGACCCAACTTTGAGCACGAGAAAATTGGCCACTGTTTCAAACATCAACTATTCAGCGAATATTGAAGCAACATAAATTTCACCCGTATAAAATTCATCTTGTAAAACAACTGAATGAAGATGATTTTTATCGGCGGCTGCAATTTTGCGAAGTTATGACTGCACGAATAGCTGATAACGGACAGTTCTGTTCAATATCTGTTTTTCAGACTAGTGTACGTTTTTATGAAACTCTACAGTCACTCATCATAATTGTCGTTATTGGGCAGATAATAATCCAGGAAATTTCCACACTCAAACTCCACAGAAATTGAATGTCTGAACTGGCATTTTTGGAGACCGTTTAATCGGACCAATTTTTCTTGATGGAAATTTGAGTGGCGAAACGTATTTGGAGTTACTAGAAGATATCGTTTACCCTCTACTACTTGACATTGTTGAAAATGATGATCGATATCAAGAAAATCAATTAGTGTTTCAACAAGATGGAGCTCCTCCGCATTTTTCACAACGTCTTAGGGAGTTTTTGAACAGAGAGTTTCCAGAGCAATGGATTGGGCGTAGAGGTGCTATTGAGTGGCCCCCTAGATCACCGGATTTAACTCCTTTAGGCTTCTTTCCATGGGGCCATTTAAAGAGTAGAATTTACGCAACAGAACCGGAGTCTCTGGAAGAATTACGACGACGCATTGTTGAAGAATGCCGTCTAATAACTCCACAAATGCTCCAGAATGTCAGAGCGTGTTTTGAACAAAATTTGTACTTTTGTATGGAAGCTGGTGGTCAACAAGTTGAACACTTACTTAACTGAATAAATATTTTTGAACGTTTGGTTTTGTTTTTTGGTTTTTTTAACGAAAAATTGATTAATTAGTGCATTTTTTATCACAATTAATGAAATACGTTCTTGCAACTCCAACTGTGTATAATTTTTAAACGCGTTGAGAAAACTTTCAAAAAAATTAAAAACTTGACCCATGTTCCCAATTTAAAATATAAGGGTTGGTATCACCATCTTTAAGGGGTTGATGTAACATAGTTGAGTTTTATGTCAAAACACGCCCCCCTCGATATTAAAATTGACGTGTTTCAGCGTTTCTTAAACAAAATTTATCTGGACGCAAATCGGTCTGTTTCGTTTCAATGCGCCACCCTGTATAGATAAATAATGTATCAATTTTAATCGCCCCAATAGAGCACATAGTCAATGTTTCATATGTATACACATATGCACAGATAAGTTTATAAATAAAATGTTGGGACGCAGCAACTGCGTTATAACAGTGAATATTTATAAGAGTTTTACACTATTATTTCGGCATATTTCTAAAAGTAATACTTTTAATTTAAACAGACGTCGAAATCGGGTTTAGAGTTCGTAATACAAGCTCATTTGAAGAATTTCTCTCTTTCTATTAACATAAAAAATATTCAAATCTTGTGTTCTAGCTCCTTCTAACAAAACAAAAAAAGAATCTGGGTACTGTAAGTCTCTTTTAAAGAAACTTCATTCATACCCAAGAAGTCAATTCATTATTCAAATAGTGCTGCAAATAGAATCATAACTTCCACATAGCTGTTATAATTTACTCTCTTCAGAAAGACATTCTCATGAAATGAATTTAGGGTCCATGACTTAACCACAAAGAAATATTCGTATTCCTGTAGATATTAACCACTCAAACGTTATATTACTCGAGTTTTATTGGAAAAATGTCAATTTTCACAAAATCACCCCTCAGTTATCCCCTACCCTCTAAAACGATCTTACTCAAAAACAATTCGAAGCGTCCATTTGTCGGTTGCTGACTGGATTTGAAGATAATATCGCAATTCGTTCGAAAGTTATTGCGCCTACTAACAGACAGACGTACAGTCCAACAGACCAACCGACCGACAGACATAAAAATTTCGTTCAAGAATCACATTTTCCAAATGTTTTGAGACTTTTTACGCCGTTTTAGCAAAAACAATTTGAAATTTCTGTCACCGATATTCCACACCTATACATTCAACCTCTAATTTAAGTGCAGTAGAGAATACCAGGTGTTTGACGAAATTGAAAGTTTTCGAATAAACAAACCCTTAAACGTTATATTACTTGAGTTTTAGCAAAAAAATGTAAATTTTCACAAAATCACCCCCATTCATTACCCATTACCTTAACCATTAGAGCGATTTTACCCAAAAGCAATCCGAACCGTTCGTTTGCCGGGTGCTCACTGTATGCCAAATTTCTAGACGATATCTTAATTCGTTCTAAAGTTATCGTGCCTACAAACAGACAGACATACAGATCGACAAACAAAACGAATTTTCGTTCCCAAATTATGTACGTTATGATACTTTTTACGACGTTTAAACGAAAAAATTGTTTTTTTTTTATTATTGTCGACGATGCGATACTTCAACACGTGACGATGTGGAAGTAGTAACTACCTACTTCAACAATTCATCAACGAATATTAACGCTAATATTCTTATTCCTTGACTTACAATCTTAAAAACATTATTATACAATCATTTACTATTTAACCTCAAAATAGAACTGTCAAACCACGATAAATAAACAAAACACGTTATTATTCTTTGGTTTCCAAATTTAAAAGCATACTATAGGTACTGTTATATCTATTTCAGTGACAATCATTTACTACTTAACCTCAAAACAACTGTCAAAGCATAATAAATAAACAAAGCACGTTATTATTCTTTAGTTTCCAATTGTAAAAGCAATATACAAGCATTTACTTAACCTCAAAAAAGAACTGTCAAACCAAAATAAACCTAACCTCAAAACGGAACTTTCAAATCATAATAAATAAACAAAGCACACTATCCCATCTGGTTATAAGTACCTTACATAAAACTGCCTTATTTTCCCCTACAAATCCACGCATCCGAATTAAACCGAAGGCGGCCATTCACGAAATTCAAGAGAGCCTTTGCTCCTGTCTTGTGATTAAATGGCCGTTTTATATTGATTGGATTACATTGTAAATCTATTTTCTGGCACACTCGGGTCCGATGTTGTTGGGCCTCTGGTGCAGTAGATGAAAATTCCAGCTTGGTCAACCTTTCGTATAGTTTTGATTTCAATTTTCAAGAATTGAAAATTTTGCCCCTGAGGATGGCTACTAGTTAGCCGAAACGCGTACGGATTTTAATAAAATTTACTGTCTGGATCAGAAGCCTTTCATTGAGTATTTAATTATGTCTATCCCAGATTGTGTGACGTTTAGGAGCGAGATGACGAAATATACTATCCGATTCAAGCAACGGAATTAGGGTCGTTTATTTCCGATTACGAATTATGACGAGCTGCCCACCCCTATTGAACATGAATGTACAAGAACAGGGTAAACTGAAAGACTCTCTGAAAGTCTTTGCAAGTGCAGGGTCGTGCAGAGTTAAATATGTTTACAGATGTGGTCTTGTTATTCTAGCTAACCCCTCATATTTATACAGCCTATCTGAAATAACACAATTCTCACGTCCTTCATCTGTATATGTGACTTTAACGATCTTCCATGCGGTGCTTTCAAACTAATTCCCTTCGTCATTCAAATACCAATATAAGAAAAACAATCCCTGAATGAGCTTGCTGTGCTAGATGCACACAGTTCTCTATTGTTATTTGATACACACTAAAAGCTCCCAAACTAAATGTATGTTTACTATAAGATGCCGTCCAATAAAAGCTTTTTGTGAATTTTCGTAGAAAAGATTCCGTAATGCAGGGATGATATAACTAATTAACAATCACAACAATAATGCAGGTTCTATATAACGAAAATATCGACATACATCAACCTATTACGACGTATTTTATTTGATATATTTAATTATAAAAGAGTTTCCAAGGAAGAGGAAATTAGGACTTAATTTATCCAAATACTAGAGACAAAAAAGGTCATTTTATCAGAAAACATTTCAAAAATTTTAAACGCGAGTACAAATAAAAAGGTAGCTTTTAAATCATATAACACGACGTGTTACGTACTATTTAACGCAAAAGGCAAGCATCTTTTTTGACAACACCTGGAATTTATAAATTAACAGTACATGTTGTATTGCAATCTACATCGACCAAACTTTTCTGTGGATCAAAATCTCAGTTGGCACCAACATGTCACATCAATTGCAGAAGCGGCTGCTAAGAAATTAGGTTTCCTTTTCCGCGCTCGCAAATACTTTGCCTTATATACTCCAAACCTCGAAAACTGCTCCCACATCTGGGGTGCCGCTGCCGCTTATACACTTGCTATCTTGGACTCCATTCAGAAGAGACCTATACGTCTTATCGGTGACACCACCCTCACCCAAAGACTGCCATCCCTTGCCCACCGACGTACAGTTGGTGACATCTCTCTCTTTTATAGATATCTGCACGGGCATCGCTCAGATGAGCTTTCTTCCATAGTTCCTCCACCTGCTGCCCCCAACAGATCTACCAGGGGAACAGAGCGAATGCACCCTTTTACTGTCTAGGTCACCGGACATAGAACATCTTGTTATGCCCGCTCTTTTGTCCCGAGGACTTCCAAGTTTTGGAATTCCTGGCCGGCACATATTTTTCCTTCTCCTCCGAACCTCCAAATCTTCAAGCCCAGAATTAACGAGTTGCCTCTTTCTTCCTTGTCGACACCCACGGTACGATAGTATTTAGGCTGTAAGCTCTCGTGGTGTGTTGTTGAAATATACAACAACAACAAAAAACTACTAGTAGTAGTAGCAGTGGTGAGTAGGCTAACGTCAGGCAAGTAAGCCACAATGGGCTTTTTGCCGACCCCGGCAACCCAGCAACCGTGCTCTACACTTCCTCGGTTCCGTCGTCAAACCTCCTCGACCTCGAAACGAAGGCCATGACGGTCTTCCATTGGACGGTACTTATCTGGTTCCTCGAACCGGACAATGCTGCTCAAAGACTCCCAAAAGCCTCGGATTCACACAGATAGTGGTAAGACGTCTCTTCATTCTCGCCGCATTCTTTGCAAATGGTATCCCTCTCGACACCTATCAGTGTGAGGTGTCTTCTAAGGGTGCAGTGACCTGTCAGCACCCCAAGGATGCAGCGAAGCTCAGGTCGACTTCTACCGAGTAGCCACACAGTCTTATCTCTGTCCGTCCCCTCCACGAAGTCCCTCGCCTGCCTACAACCACCCGCCGACCCCCAGTGGCTCTTCATGGCCTCCTCAGTCCACCTGTCTTATGCGACAGAGACCGTTTTCCTACTTATGCCTATCGCAGGCTCCGGGCCACAGAACGGCCGCCGGGAACCAAGCCTTGCGAGATCATTCGCCAGGCTCACCCCGAGCCCTTAACCAACCGTCCACCTTTCCACCACTTTCAGTGCTGTCTGCATGCGCTCCCACACTGACTGTGGAACCTTTCCTCAGAATATCATGACAATGTCGTCCGCATAGCCCTGTACCTTATACCCCCTCCCGAGAGCCTCCCTAACAGGCTGTCCACAACTAGGCACCAGAGCAATGGAGACAGAACGCTCACCTACGGACACCCTGCCGCGACCCCCGCCAGCAGAGACCCTTTAAAAAACTTTCTCTGTTGTTGGAAAACCCCTTCCGATTAGGTTGACTAAAACGAAATCATCGACAGGCGATTAATAAGGAAAAATACCTGGCACGTTTATAAATTGGCAGATACGTTCCTTTTTAGAGTACCTAGATAGTAGTGATTTTTTTTTGTTCCCTCAGGGCTCGTCCGCGGCCTTGCCGCCCCGATAGCACCGCAACCCTTGGTTGATTGTGCATACCCTTAGTCTTACTCCGCCCATTCCAAAATCACTGTGTCTTGAACTAGTCTGCACAGCGATTGGTAGGGTGAAGTTTTATATTGCTCTGTCTCCGGTCTAGAGTGACCGTAGATCAGTTGTCTTTTCCGGTCCAGAGCTATACACTCACACAAGATGTGCTGGGCTGATTCCTCCCCCTCGCCGCAGAGTCTGCATGCGAGGTCCCCTTCGAACCGCCCCATTTTATGCAGGTGTTTCTTGACGGCCATGTGTCCCGTCAAGAGACCTGTTGTGTTTCTGAGCTGTCCTCTGCTAAGGTTTAGCAGCTCCACAGCTCTCTTTGAACTGGGTCCGTCAATTATTGACTTCCCATGTCTGAGCCCTGGACAGTCCGCCCAGTACACCTTGTGTTGGTTTCTGACCCAGGACTTATTGGCTCCCCTGGCAGTGCTCTTTGACACGCCCAGAGCCGGTTCTGGTCCCATAAATGGTTCTGCTGACCCTCTCTTCGCGAGACTGTCAGCTTCTTCATTGCCTTTGACCCCCGAGTGACCCGGCACCCAGATGAGGGTCACCTCATTCTGCCCAGCCAGGTCGCTCGTCTCGTCTCGGCACTCACTCACCAGCCAGGAATTTACCCGTGGGCTACTTAGTGCCTTAAGGGCTGCCTGGCTGTCTGTGGCTATGAGGATCCGCTTGTTGGTGTAGCCCCTCCTCTTGTTCTCCCGCACACAGTGCAGGATGGCGTACATCTCGGCCTGAAACACCGTTGCATGGGCTCCGAGGGAAATACTATGACTTACCCTCGGTCCTTCCGAGTAAACACCTGCCCCCGTCCCACGCTCCCCGCCAGATCCGTCCGTGAACCAGACGAGCACGTCCCGTGGTATGCCCGGCGTCTCCTCCCGCCATGCCACGCGATCAGGGATTTCCACTGTAAGAGATAGTAGTGATGGGCAAAACCGTTATTTTCTATTAACAGTTGAAGCCGCTTACGTTATTTCTTAATAGCCGTTGAAAATAACAGCTTCAGTTATTTTTCTGTTGTTTTGAACTGGATAGTCGATCGCTGGTATCCTACATTCCCAAAGCTATGAGCAAAAGCGAGCACACTAGTATAAATAACGTGTTACATGTTAAGTAATATGTTATGAAGTAAAGTCCGCTCTATACTGCATAGCATATCCATACATATTTATCATTCCCAGTCTCATGTCCATTCATCCCGTTAAATAGTAAAATTTAACAGTTGCCGATGAAAACCGATGTTTATTCATCGAACCTAGTTGCAGTGGAACTGAAACAGATACGAGTCCGAATTCTAGTTTAGTGTAAAAAGCGTTATTTTGCACCTGTTATATTTATAATCCACTCGACAACCGTTTAAAAATAACAGACAGTTAAATAACGACCAATCACTACTAGATAGATATACCAAATTTTACTTTTCCAGCTTCATAAAAAATTGAGTTTGTTCATTGTTGAACACAAGATTAAAATATTTTTTTATAATAGAAAAATATCGATGGTAACACTTTCAAAAAATCCTTCAAATTAGTGCCTAGTGGGACCTCTAAATGCGATCATTAAGGTGTGTTTAAATTTAAAGTATTAATTTTACTAATATGCCGTAGTAGTAGTGTAAAATTCTTCTGAAAATTCTGCGTCCCGAAATGTTTATTATATTTGTTTCTTCTAAATAAGTTTTTGATCAAAACACGCGTTTTTATTTCTAATTATCAAGAATAAATATAAATAAAATCAATTTTCTGTCTGATGTTGCTGTCAGGCAGCGAAGCCAGCTACGGAGAAGAAAACCAACATTCGTAAAGCCAGATAAGAGATCTCTACATCTGTTCTGAGTATAAAACACAGTCAAAACAGTTGAAAATTTATTACAATTTCCAGCAATCTTTACGTCAATTAGCAATATTTATAACCAATTGCAAATATTGTGCAATATTAAAATATTTAAATTAACTTTGGTACAAGAAAGGTAAGAAATAATCAATTTCATGGGATTTTCTATGTCTACATTTTCATAATATATAAGTAATTGATATGTTGTTTTCACGAATGTCAAATGAACTTTACACTAATCTTCTTATTTCTGACAGCGTGTGACATGAAAATAGGAATACTCCTATTTTCATGTCACACACAATATTAACGAAAAAGACTCGTTAATATTTCGCTTTAGTTCCACTCCTTCAAATTTTCCCGAAAAGTTCATCAATAATTCTTTAACATTGCCGTTTTTTGAAAATTCGCCACCAAAGCGCACTTGCTGTATTCGTGCTTTTAATGAATTTTCTTTTAAAAAAATTCACTATTGGGGAGATCCCGACTTTTGTTTTTTTTATTTAAATTTTGCAAATGAGCGCGAACTAGGACCCCTAGAACCCATATCGGGGGTCAGTTTCAATTTTTATATGTATCACACCGATAACTCAAAAAATAATGGGCCAATTTTGATAAAATTTGGCATGTACCTTCCTTTTGTTAATGGTTTGAATAAGTTAGTGAGGAAAATCGGACGAGGTTTTCCGGAAAAATTTTGAGTTTTCATTCGAAAAAAAATTTTATCTCAAAAAATAAAAAAGCTATGATAACCAAATTTGATAGGTAGGTTTATGATATAAAAAGTTAACTACAAACCAAAATCAAGATTTCTATGTTAAAAAGTTATAATAAAATATTTTGTGCCAGTTCATTTCTATGAAAATTCACTACCATAACGCACTTGCTGCGTCCAGGCTTTTTTTTATATTTTGTACTATAATTATAAGAATTTTCACCACATCGCTCTTAACACCTATATTGTTATGCTAGTTGAATTTCCATACATCCTCCGTTGTGTGTGTGTGTGTGTTTTTTAATTAAATAACACTTCTTAAATTCCTAAACATATTTCAAAACAGTGTATTTTAAATCATGGATGTAGTATCTTATTATTTCCACATCGTCACGCGTGGAAGTATCGTATCGGCGACAAAAATGTCAAAAACTTTTTTTTTCGGTTAAACGTCGTAAAAAGTGTCAAAACATATAGAAAACATGAGTTGGAATCGAATTTTTTTTCTGTCGGTTTGTATGTCTGTCAGTTTGTAGCGACGATAACTTTAGAATGAATTGAAATTTCGTCTTTTCGGTATACAGTTAGCACTCGACAAACGAACGGTTCGAATCGTTAAATAAATGAGGGGCGATTTGGTGAAAATTGATATTTTTTCCTTAAAACTTGAATAACACAACGTTTTAACGTTTGTTTATTAGAAAACTTTAAATTTTATCAAACACCTAGTATTTTGTGCTGAAATTAAACTGGGGGTTGAATGTGTGGGGTCGAATATCGGTGACAGAAATTTCAAACTTTTTTTGCTAAAACGACGTAAAAAGTCTTAAAACATATAAAACATGATTTGGAATCGAAAATATTTTTTGTCTGTATGTCTGTCTGTAGCCACGATAACTTTAGAACGAATTGAGATATCGTCTTCAAATACCCGACAAACGAACGGTTCGGTTTATTTTTCGGTAAAATTGGTCGAGGGGGTAGGGGATGAATGAGGGGCGATTTGGTGAAAATTAACATTTTTTCGTTAAAACTTGAGTAATATAACGTTTTAGCGTTTGTTTGTTAGAAAACTTTCAATTTCATCAAACAACTGGTATTCTATGCTGAAATTATATTAGGGGTTGAATGTGTGGGGTGGAATATCGGTGATAGAAAATTAATTTTTTTGCTAAAACGACGTAAACAGTCTCAAAACGTATAGAAAACTTGATTATGGAATAAATGTTTTTGTCTGTCGGCCTGTACGCCTGTTTATAAGGGCAATAACTTTCGAACGAATCGAGATACAATGTTCAAATTTGGTATCCAGTTAGCACCCAACAAAAGAATGCTTCGAGTTGTTTTTAGTTAACATTTTGTCAGGGGTTATGGGATAAATGGGGGATCATTTAGTGAAAATTTACATAACATTTTTTCGCTAGAATTCAAGTAATATAACGTTTGAGAAATTTATGGGCACAGGAGTACGAATATTTTCTTTGTGATCAAGTCTGAATTCATTTCATGAGGATGTCTTTCTGAGGAGAATAGTTTCCCACAGCTATGTGGAAGTTATGATTCAGTTTGCAACACTATTTTTACATTACTGCCTCAATATTGATCACGTTTTAAAGCGGAACGCTTTAGAAAGTTAATAACAAGTGCGTTATGGTAGTGAATTTTTATTAAATTCTTGAAACTTGAATAACTCAATTTTCTATAAACTTAGAAAGTTTAGTTTTGGTATGTAGTAAGGTCTTTCCTAAAGCAAGATATCCACGAAATTTCATTAAAATAACTTTGTAATATTTGGGGAAAAAATTTTTTTTCGAATGAAAATTAACAATTTGAATAACTCGATTTTCTATAAACCTAGAAAGTTTAATTTTGGTACCTAGTAAGGTCTCTCCCAAGGCAACATATATAGTAAATTTCATTAAAACAGCTTTGTAATTTTCGGAGAAAAAAAATTAAAACAAACAAATAAAGAGAAAATCAATGTGTAATAATAGGAAAAGCATATATATATTCAATGTAGAGCGGTTTTACCAAGTAAGGACCCTCATAATCAATAAATATACAAGACTGTTTGAATTATCTGTCTTCGATCGCTCTTAAAGATAATATCTAATCATCATATCACTACAACATGCAAGGTGATGTTTTCTGTGTCGCCATCTGATTGCGTTTACAGCGTGAGAGAAGTCGCAATCAATTTTTGCCATCTTCAATTACTCTCTCATCCATCAGGAGTTTATTAAGACAATATCGAGCAAAGAACATCCGGTTTAAGTCACTCTCACGGAAAAACACTTTCTGCCATTTTCCTGGTCCACAAGAAAGATTACCTATATCCGTAAGCTCTAGCGAATAATGAGAAGTTGAAAACGAACTATCGATCTCGTCTAGACTAATACTAAGGCGTTTTAGAATAATATACAGAGTGTTCGTTGCGAGTTTGCTATATCGAAACTTTTAAGTTAATTTCCTTGCCTTTCATTTTGAGATTATAATTGAAATAAATAATTCGGTTCACTGACACTGGCTGTAAAATGTTTGAAAATATATAAACATTCTTCACAAGTCTGGATGCAGCATCGGTCGGATATATATATATATATATATATATATATATATATATATATATATATATATATATATATATATATATATATATATATATATATATATATAAACACAGATCTCCTCATTAGCGAATTAATAAAAAATTCGCTAAAAGTCTTGACGCAGCAAGTGTGTTGCAGTAGTTACATTGAATCGTAAGATGTGCGCCGCGGGGCTGTTATGTTTTATCACACTCTACAGTGAGGAACTAAAATACCCCGCCCCCATTTAGTTTCTGAACTGTCCGGTATATTGTGATAAAATTTGGAATGATAATATATGAGCAAGGTCTGCATTTTTTGACATATCAATGACAGCTTTAGATGTCAAGGTGACAGCTGCGCGCGCTTTTGGAATATTTTTTTAAATGGAAATGGGGGTCGAGTGATACCTCATTTTGAAAGCCTTTTTATGCTCAGAACATTCTCCAGTTTTGAAAACATTTGGTTCAGTATTTTCCAAATAAGAATCAATAATACCGGTTTCTGCGTTATGACTACCCGTGTTTATAACACACTTTCTTTTTACCCATTAGATGTCATTATTGATTGTTTCTGTCGTACTGTTTCCCCAGTAAAGTACACATATATTATTGTAAATTATTTTTGTTTCAAAATAAAATACAATTTAACAGTAAACAGATAACAACCAATTAACCCTAACTAAGAAAATTGAAAAACAATTCAAATAAAATCTAAAGGCACAAACTGTTGAAGTGGTTACTTCAACAGATGTTGAAAATGACCACCATGGACCTCCTGACAGATAGATATTCTACGGGTAAATTCTTATCTGACATTATGAAGATTCTGTGGCGTTATTCTTGAACAAACATCTGTAATTCGTTGGTAAGGTAATTTCTGACTTGTCTAAAATAGTATGGTGGGGCTCTGTCTTGTTAAAAAATAACCACTTGAAACTCATGTGGGTTTTGGGCAACAACATCATCAATAAGTGGAGTAATTGTATTTTGCAACATATCCAGATATCTGGGGCCATTCTTTCTGAAAAAGGGACCTATGATGTGATTACCCAAAATGCCCGCCCAAAAATTTATTTTCTGGGGGAACTGTGTGTGTCCCTGCCGGAAAACATGTGGGTTTTCGTCACTCCAGTACCTACAGTTTTGGGTATTAACTTTTCCATGTAAAAAAAGTACTCTCGTCACTGAAACCGATATTCCGCAAGTAGTGATGATTCCTTACGATTTTTCCTGACATAATTTTGCAAAATTCGAGTCGTCTATCAGGATCATCTTCTGTTATTTCGTGTATAATTTTCATTTTATATGGGTGAAACTTATGGTTTTTCAAAATTCTTTTGACAGAAGTACGCGAAATATTACATGCCTCAGCTACGTGCTTCGTTGGCTGTTGGGGATTAATAATCATTTCAGCTAAGACCTGGACTTTTACATCTTCCACAATTTTAGGCCTCCCAGACCTTGGAGCGTCTTTCACCGTAACCATTTCCTGAAATTTTGAAAAGTTTTCGTAAAAATTGTCTGCATATTTGGCGTTCCGGATAGCGTACATTGAACATACGAACAGCATCATGGTAATTTCACCTAGCTTCGCCAAAAATAATAACCGCTTCAAATTTATCTTGTAAAGGACGAGCGATTTTAAACAAATTCAAACTAATACGTTGTGTCAATACTAAATCGAGATATTAAAAAACAGTATGACAGGAACAATCAATAATGACATGTAATAGGTAGAAAAGTGTAGAAAATGGAGAAATGACAGATGAGCTAAATAGCCTCTGTGGTTCTCCAAATAACATGCAAATGTGTGCATAATTTGCTACTGATGAATAGTAGTAATCTTTTTTAGAAAAAGTGTGTTATAAACAAGGGTAGTCAAAACGCAGAAACCGATATTATTGATTCTTATTTGGAAAATACCGAACCAAATGTTTTTAAAACTGGAGAATGATCTGAGCATAAAAAGACCTTCAAAATGAGGTATCATCACTCGATCCCCATTTACATTTTAAAAAATATTCCAAAAGCGCGCGCAGCTGCCACCTTGACATCTAAACTGTCATTGATATGTCAAAAAATGCAGACCTTGCTCATATATTATCATTCCAGATTTCATCACAATAATACCGGACGGTTCAGAAATTGGGGGGGGGGACTTTGGGTCCGCACTGTGTGTAGATATATAAACTAAACGTAAAAAGGATATCAACTACCTCTTAATCAAAGCTCCCGCCGAAGCACTGGACATATAAAAAATACACTACACACAAAATCACCTTAATTAAAAACATCGTTTCTTTACTGCAAAAGTAGTATTTTTAATATTTGAAACCCATTGGTTGTTTACTGTTTTATCGGCTGATAACAAAGCACTGTCACTGAATAGTATCGCCCCCTGGAGTCTTCGTCATGCAATTTAATTTGTCCTACTCTATTGTTTTTTTGTTATCTGCCCAGGATTATTAAGAGCTAAAAAGAACTGGAAATTTACATACTTTTGGACCAATTTTGGAGTTATTCTCTCATCACTAAACATTAAATGAAAGGCTTCTCTCCAGACAACAAATTTATTTAGAAAATATTTCCCGACACGTTTCGACACTTTAAGAGGCCACCTTCAGGGGATATATCTAGAATCATAACAAAAAAGGTCTGTCAGAAAAACGTTAGTCTCTCTGGTAGGTAATTGTGCAGGTTAGAACACAATGGTGACAAGATACTCTCTACAGAAAACGTCAAAGGTTAAAATCATAAATCACACCGTAAAAGGCTAACTAACAGTCAAGTTAAAACTAAGGGAGTTACAATGAAACACAAGCAGTTACAGCACCACAAGCTAAAAAACTATGTTAAAACTAAAACACGCAGTCAAAAATGAATTAAATTAAAACACCAGAGCAAACTGACAAGCGTTGAAAGCTAAAAATATGCAGAAAGTCTATTCTTTGAAAATTAAACATTTAAAGTCTATTGCAGAAATAGAAGAAGCCAATGAGTAAAACTGACAGGCTAAACATCACAAGTGGCAAGCACAATCAAGCAGAAACTCAATGGGAACCATTAAGGTGACGAAATTTATAAGAGATTAAAAGAGAAAAACAAAATGGAAATTACTCACTTGATCAATTCTTAAAATTGAATTTGAAACTATACAAAAGGTTCAATAGGCAGAAACTTCATCTATTGTACTATAGGTTCTGCAACACTACATCTGAATTCGCAAAAATTGTCCCCAAACAAAAATCAATGAAACAGATCTGCGATTTAAATGAACAGCAGAAATGAAGGTCCGCCATCATGCCAACCTGAACAGGGAGGAGGCACCAGCGCAAGTGCAGAATGGTGAATCAGAAACAAGTGTTTCCGATTCACCGTTCTGCACAAGTGTTTCTAATTCACTTGTTTCTGATTCACCCTTCTGCACTTGCACCGGTGTCTCCTACCTGTTGAGGTTGGCATAATGGCGGAACTTCATTGCTGCTGTTCATTTAAATCGGCGATCTTTTTCATTGATTTTTGTTTGGGGACAAATTTCTGGCGAATTCAGATGTAGTGTTGCAGAACCTCTAGTACAATGGATGAAGCTTCTGCCTATTAAACCTTTTGTATAGTTTCAAATTCAATTTCAAGAATTGATCAAGTGAGTAACTTCCATTTTGTTTTTCTCTTTTAATCTCTTATAAATTCCCTCACCTTAATGGTTCTCATTGGATTTCTGCTTGGTTGTGCTTGCCACTTGTGATGTTTACCCTGTCAGTTTTACTCCTTGGCTTGTTCTATTTCTGCAATAGACTTTAAAGATTTAATTTTCAAATAACAGACTTTTTGCATTTTTTGTAGCTTTCAACGCTTGTCAGTTTGCTCTGGTGTTTTAATTTAATTCATTTTTGACTGCATGTTTTAGCTTTAACATAGTTTTTTAGCTTGTGGTGCTGTAACTGCTTGTGTTTCATTGTACCTCTCTTAGTTTTAGCTTGACTGTTAGTTAGCCTTTTACTGTGTGACTTATGATTTTAACCTTTGACGTTTTCTGTAGAGAGTATCTTGTTACCATTGTGTTCTAACCTGCACAATTGCCTACCAGAGAGACTAACGTTTTGCTGACAGACCTTTTTGTTATGATTCTAGATTTATTCCCTGAAGATGAACTCTTAGAGTGTCGAAACGCGTTGGGAAATATTTTTTAAATAAATTTGTTGTCTGGAGAGAAGCCTTTCATTTAATGTTTAGTTAGGTCTATCCCAGACTGTGTGACGTTCAGAAATGAGATTCTCTCATGAGTTCTTGTGGCAACTTCCATTGTCTTGTGTAAAATATTGAGTTGTGAATACTACAAATTACGGTTGGAAACATCTTCGCAATCTTGCTTCTAGCCGAATAAGCAAAACCCCTATGCCTGAGTCATTGAGGCTGCAGCTAATTAAGTGATACATGTTGCTAATAGCACTTTAACACTTTTGAAGGGTTATTTTTTAGGTTCTTCTCTTGTAATCATTGCCTCTGCGTAGCTGGAATCAGAGTCTGATTATTGTTGAAATATAAATACATATAAGCTGTTCCAAGATATTTCCTTGAACTGTGAAAGTCTGGAATTCCACTTGATGGAAGTTTGTTAGTGGTCGGCCCATACACTGGAGTTACCTATTTAATTGGTATTTCCATGGTGACCAAGGGCCCCACAAGGAGGCATTTAAAATCAAAAGTTTATGCTACCGATTGCGATTCATTGGAAGAGTTACGTCAGCGCATTATTGACGAATGTCAGAGAATCACTCGTGAAATGTTTGCAAATGTTAGCAAAAATCTGAACAAAATTTAAAAAATTGTATGGAAGCTGGTGGTGCTCAATTTGAAAATTTTTATCGGATTAAAGTGTAATTCGTTGGTATGTTGGTTTGTTGGTTTAATAATATGATTGGTCCTAATTATCTTCAACATTTACTTCAATACTATGCAAAGTTTTTAAGTGAAACGATTTAGTTTTTTTTTAATTTTTCTGGAAATTCATTAGTGATCAAATTTAAAAAATAAGAAAGCAATGTATAGGGAATCAAAAGCTTTTTTCAACGAGCTATGCCATGACTCCTATTCCCATTTGAAAAAAATTGAGGGATGACACCCCGCTTAGAAGGGTAAAGTGTGGACTATACTTTTTGTGTCAAAAGTTGTCCCCCTCACAAGCAAACTTGACGTGTTTCAGATTTTTTTCGACAAAATTTGCTGCCAGCTCGTTTTCAATGGCTCATCTCTCTCTCTCTCTCTCTCTCTATATATATATATATATATATATATATATATATATATATATATATATATATATAGTGGTGTTATCCAGGCTCACGTACACACATACATAAATACGCAGATAATAAGTATTTTAATAAGTACATTTTAAAAGGCAAATTCAAGAAAACAACATGGACCTAAATAGACAATGATACGTCTCTATATAATTAAGGTAGTATTATGTAATTATAGTAGTAGCGGTAGTAAGTAGATAGAAGGGGGGCTGTCAGAAAAGCGAAAAAAGATGGCAGTTCAGAATTTTGAAAGAAGAGATGGTCAGTTGAGAATTTGGAGTAAGAAAGTAGCGTCGTTTTGGGATAGCAATTTAAAAGAGAGGAGCTAACAGTTGAAAGCAGAAATATAAGTATAAATGAGGGTTTGTCAGTCGATAAACCGTTGTTTAACCAGTTAGGACAGCTGTCGTCAATTTTTGTGCACTGCCTTCTAGACCGTAAATAATCCTCAATCAAAAGCAGCGGAACACCCCTAAAACCGATACCCTCCAATTTTCTGAGAAGAATCCTGTGATCAACAGCGTCGAAAGCCTTCTCAACGTCTAGAAAGATGCAGATACTTTGTCTTTGCTTGTCAAGAGCAAAATAAATTCCTGTAGTTAGGGTATTTAACGCATTCTGTGTTAACAGACCCTCTCTGAAGCCAAACTGCGATTCTGCTAAGATGTTATGCTTCTTTAGATAGCTTGTTATTTTTTGACAAATAATTTTTTCGAAAACCTTGGCCACATTCGATAATAAGGATATCGGTCTATAATTTGGCATTTCGTCCCTGTTACCTCCTTTAAATAGTGGTTTTATTACAGTCTTCTTTAGAATGTCTGGGAAAATACCAAATTATATGCATGTGTTGATTAAGGTAGTCAGTGGGACTGCAATAACATATACGAGTTCCCTCAAATTCTCCACAGTGATTGAGTCCAACCCAGAAGCTTTTTTTACCTTCATACTCATTATGCATTCAATAACTTCGGACTCACATGTAGGTGTTAGAAAAATGCTGTATGGCTTCATATCTACCTTAAGACTGTCTCCCGAAGACGGTATTTTTTTGCCAATGCTCTCCCAACGGATGAAAAATATTTATTGAATGCGTTGGCTATTTTTCCCGGGTTGGAGTTATTTAACGAGTTATCAGTATCATGTGTAGATACACTTAGAAAGAAAATTGTAAAAAGAAATAAATTTCGAATAAATGGGTTCTATTGGTATGCAACCTTTCAGAATCACCCGGTATATCAATATACCTTATAAATTGACTTTGTGTCGTGTGTATACGTGTTCAGTGAACTTGTCTGAGCGAATTAGACGGTGCAATATCATTTCCTATGGTCTGCAGCCAGTTGTTAAGCTGTCGAGAGCAAGTGCTTCTGATACTCCATAAGTCTTGCACCGGTCTTGTCTCTTCTGTAGCACGTCTACGTGTTTCTGGTGAAGAACACGAGGAAGCAGACTGGCGTTCAGCCGCGGCAAAGTTGTGGCGCTTGGCCGTGTGCTCAGGTTAAGTAACACACCTTAAGACCGGAGTTCATTTAATGAGAAAAATTCTTTGGCACTCGACAATGTCAGCCTCATGCGTAAAAGCATTATTGCCACGTTGTTGCCGCTTTGTTATAGGAGCTCATTGTATTTGTATTTTGTTTCTTCAGCTTCGGTCTATTTCCGGGACTATGGCCAATCACCGGCAACAGGAATCAGTTTCACCTCGGTGTTCTGTAAATTAGCTCAACTGCTCTTTCTTTTTGTTAGGAGGGTAGGGATATTTAACATTCTCAACATGGTACACGAAATCGACGGATTGATGGCCTCCGTGCAGAGATTCAACTCGCTCAAACACAATGCCACAACGTTGGTTGATGTCAGTTTGCAGCATGTACTAAAAGTAATTTGGCGCTTCTATTTGGTATCGAACCCAGGACCCTTAAGTTCGAGAGGCCCACATTGTTGCAACTGGAACGCCGAGGCTGATATTTCGCAACTCTTGTATATTTTTTTTTTTGGAAAAATTATGGAATTTAAATTACAACTTACACGTAATTTATAGTTAATGTCTGCGTTTACCAGACGCCAACAGTTAAATAGTTGAGTCTTTAATCGGCCAACCCGTTTTAGTCGAAAAGTACGAGCTTTTAGTGTCAAATTGTGGACTTCTCCAAAGCCTTTGACTGTTTAAATCATGTGGTCCTTATAAGTTCACTGTTAAAGTATGGAGTTACAGGCACTGCATTAGACTAGTCTAGAAGCTATCTTACAGACAGAACACAAAGGGTTGTAATATCTAATTCTACCAGTACCTACTCATCTAGGACTTTCGGGGTGACGGTTGGGGTGCCACATGGACCAGTTCTTGGACCTACGCCGTACATTATTTATGCCAACAGCCTACTTCAGTACATAGCGTATCAATCTAGAAGCAACATCAATCTAGAAGCAACATCAATATAGCAAACAAAAGAACGGTCACCTGCTATGCTGGTGATACCAACTTTCTGATAGGTGGGCATAATGTTCAAGACATTGTGGCTGATGCTGACAAAACTTTCAAAAGACTTAGCAACTGGGCTGATAAAAACAAAGTTGTATTTAAGATAAGACAGCATGCGTGCTTTTTAAGCCCGCAAAATCAAAAAAAGGATATTGGGCAAGATGTAGAACTTGATGGACAAACTGTAACTCTGCAGACCTCTACGAAATCACTAGGACTTCATATCGATAGTGATTGAAGGTGGAATGTCGACATTGATGAACTCTGCTCGCGAATCTCATCCATTTCGTATGCAATAAGAACAGTAATCCAAAGATGCAGTACCTCTACTGTGATGTTACTGTATTATTATGCGTGTTTCTACTCACAACTAAGGTTTGGTATTATACACTGGGGATTAGCAAGTGAAGCAAATCGAGTTTTTAAACAACAGAGACAAGTAATGAAGTTCATATATAATGTCTTGTATGGCCACACTTGCAGAAACAATTTTAAGAAACAGTGGATCCTTACACTCCCCAGCATCTACACCCTGGAAGTGCTAGCTCATGTTTTTCATAACAAGACCAAATGTACACGCAATGCAGTTGAACATGGATATACTACAAGAGGTGAAAGTAACCTGCAAAATGACAAACATCGCACAGCTCTGTACCAAAAGTCACCATTATACAATGGCTGCAAGTCGTTTAATTCACTGCCAGAAGATGTACAGAATGTAGACACTTTACCAGCTTTTAAGAAGAGAATGAAAACAATTCTGCTCAACGAGACATACTACTCCGCGTGAACGATTTTTACATATAATTTGGCACTAATCTTTTATTTAATTTTTTTTTAGTAATATGCCCTTTTTGGCAGCACTATAGATACCATAGTATAAACCTTGTGCATCTGGTGTTTCTAAGAAACAATATTGGATTTAGATCTGTATTCCGCAACTTTTCTTTTGGACGTTCTTGTGTGTTTTATAATTATTTTTGTTTTGCTTTTATGTGTTATTTAAGGGGCATTTTTCTTAAATGTGTGATGTATGTGCTTGTTATTTTAATTGTTAATCTGTAGACGGACATGAACATGTTACATTGGCCTGTTTCATTGTTAATATGTACATTATACATTATACATTCATTACCTGATTGTCGAGCGATTTGTTACGCATCCCTGTTCTTTTCCAGAGCATCTGAGCATTGGAAAGTCCTCCCAGCAGACATATTTTCGAAGACATTATTATTATATTAATCCTTTATTATGGTCTTCGAGTTTACAGAACGTCTGATACAATAAGTCGAGTACGACTGTATAATTTATAAATGATTTGTTCCAAAAGTACTTGATATTACATTTTCTAAATTAGATACTTCAAATTTTGACGTACCAAACAATATTTATATTGGTGTCATTTTTAGTGCCATCTAAAATTTTCAACCGTTTATTTTCTGACAATATCAACATATTATTCTTTATTATTTTTCACCTCATGTTCTCTATTGAACCTCCATATTCCATATTTATTCCAAAATTCTAAATTTTATGGAAAAACTAAATTACTTTATTTTGACGTTTGTATTCAAGAAGCGAGTAAACACCCATCTTGTGGCAGAACAATAAAGTTCCCGATGTCTTAGACACACATAGGCTTTGCATTTCATTAGCTATGTTATAAAAAGTCTGAACGCAGCAAGTGCGTTATGGAAGTGAATTTTCATCAAAATGTTTTTAATAGCAAATATGTCTCTCTACTGCAAGCAGGCGTCAATTCGGTTACCGGTATAACCTATATAATAGAAACAATGTACCATATTTTACCAAAATAACTTATTGTTTGAAAATGTACAAAAATTTGCCGATAATAAACTTTAAATGTTTCCGAGAAAACTAGTTTAACGAACCTTAGAAAATTGAGTTGTTGAAATTTAAAGCATGTAATGAAAATTTGCTACCAAAACGCACTTACTGCGTCTCGATTTTTTATTACAAACATTCATCATATTTCGATAAAAAAAATGCAGAAATTCAATCATATGAGGAATGTTCCAAAAAAAAAAATTGGTATCACCAACGACTTATCGGCCAGCCTTTGACTGTCAAAATAAGATGCAGCTCAAGACACCCTATAAGTAACGTAGACAATTTTTTCTCGTATCTCCCATAATAACAATTATATTTAGCTTTACCGTAGAAATGCGTCACCCTGTATATATGAAACTATGCCAGATATGGATTCTATGTGGCCTAGTTTGCACTCATTTGAAGATATGTTTGTAATATTCAAAAGAAGCGGTGTCCTCATTAACGAATTTTTATTACGAAAATTAGCTAAAAATTATAGCCCCCCTATTAAACCACAAACTTAACTAAAACCACTGCAAAAGCATCAGATAAAGGGTCTATTTGAAATGAATTTTCTGGCAATATCTTAGTAAAGTGAACGAGAATGACGATTGAAACTAAGACTTTAGGGTTTGTAAAACACTCTTCTTGCGACATTTTCCTTGCGTAAACTGTATTTGTTTCAGATTTCTTGTCTAAATGTTGCCAATTTTGACGTTTCAAATCGCGACCTGGACGTTATGAGGAAAACGCCAATTTTTTTGGAAGGAACATGTCGAGGCATTAAAGGTGTGGCTTTCAAGATCAATATTTTTGTTAAGGAGGATTGTTCAGATAGCTGGATTTGAGACTGCAAGAACAGCTTATTATTCGAAATTATACAGCATAACTACGTCTGGTCTATTGATATGGGGAGGACATGCTGAAATGGAGAATATTTTTATCCTGCAGAAAAAGCGTTGAGGATACTGACTTCTGGGTTTCGTGACAGTTGTAGACCACTGTTTGAGAAGGCAAAAATAATTACCATTCTTTCGGCTTACATATTATCTTGCCTGCTTTATGTGCACAGTGACAAGGCTCAGTTCTTGAGACATGCCGATTTTCATGACTGATACGAGACTGGTCCAACATTTGGCAGTTCCGTATCACCGTGTGGGAAGGGCACAACAAGCTGCAAATGATGGCTGCGTAAGAATCTATAACAATCTTCCAGGCGTCTTGAAGAGCATGCCAATGAAGTCCTTCAAGAAAGAGGCGGGGATGATTTTGAGACAACATGTCTTTTATTCTGTCACAGAATATTTTGATAAGTTTTAAATTGTTATATGTAATGTATCTAAATTTTATGTTTTGGTCTATATGTATTATGTATGTTTTATTTTAAATGCATTTGATTTGTATTTTTTTTTTGTTATGTGGTAGACATTTTCCTAAGTTTTTAATATTCATATGTGGGTGTGTATTTTTATTTGTTTGTTTTAATATTGTATATATTGTATGACGTGGTCTTTTGTGCCAAAATAAAAATTACTATTACTAAAAGGATCGGGTACATTCAATACGACGCTGGCACTGAATTGCTGAAAGATGTTTGGGGACCCACCTTGCACGAACTTTATTCGTGTCTAAATGTTCTTCAAGGATACGGCGACCGCTTCTACCTGAAAGCCACGACATTTTTGATAATTCTTTCACTTTCAAGCGTCGATACGAGATCCTCAGCAAGGATAATTTTGTTTCTATCACCATTTTCACAGTCCCTCCTGTTCTGACGTCACCTTCCAAGGATTCCTGTCCATTCAAAATCGTATTGACCACTTTTTAGAAGAGAATAAGACGGTTAATTTTCCATGTACATCCCATCCAGCCGATTCTTGATGTTTTGACGTGGAAGACCTTCTCTAGTAAAGAACTTAACAACAGCTCTATACTCAATTTTCGTCACTTCTGACATCGTGATGAACAAGTGTCAGTTATAAGAAAATTAATTGACATAAAATCCGTTGTTGTTTTTTACAAGACTAATAAGACTTGAAACTAAAAGAATGGGCCCATGGTAACTCCTGTCTGTCGTAAAAGGCGACTAATCGGGGGCAGGTGGTAGTGGACGTTTCCTTTACGTGATAGTAAAGGATTTTTTTACGCCCGAGGAGGTACCACCCCTTACATCAAGGGACCGATGAAGTCCCAACGGACGTTTCCGGTTCTGGTGTATGAGTCGGTTTCCCTTACAAGCAAAAATGATGATGGCTCCTCCTTGTACAAAAGATTCCGGAGATAAAATACCCCTCCATTCGGATCTCCTGGAGAGGGGTGTACAGGGAGCGCCGGCATCAAGATTTAACATATCCTTCTCGACTATATGTAGCCTAAATTCTAACCTGAACTCCGTCCACCACTTCCTCCAGGCTAATAGGTCCCAACTTCTCTTCCTCACCGAAACCCAAATCAGTGCCAAAACAGCCACTAATCACCTTAATTTCCCGGGGTATGAGCTCCTTACGTCCTATAGATTGCATGGAGGTGGTGCGCATACGTCCGTAGCAATCTACCCTGCACCAGAATCCCCAATTTAGAAGCTGGAAGAAAATACATACTTTGGTTGAAACTATCTCTATCTCTCTCGCTCTCAGGGCTGCGACTAAATTCATCTGTTGCATTTACCCGCCACCTTCTGACAACAACTTTGTCCAGCTCTTCGACTACCTTTCTGAAAAAACCGACCATCTGATTTCTGAATATCGTTCCTCCGAGGTCACTATTCTTGGTGACTTCAATGTCCATAATAAGAAATGGCTAGGATCTTCAAAAACCTATCCACAAGGGAGAGCAGCGGAGGCCTTTGCAGTCAGCAATTCTTTAGCCAATATGGTTCAGCAACCTAGATAGCAAATTTTCTCTCCAACCGGAGCATTTCTGTTGTCGTGGATGGCCATTCCTCTAAACTGTATCCAATTAATGCAGGAGTCCCTCAAGGTTCAGCTTTAGCCCCTACTTTGTTTCTTCTCCACATCAGTGACCTCCGCTTCAGCACATCCAACCCAATTCACAGTTACGCGGACGACAGCAGCCTATCAAATATACAATATTCTAAGCCTGTCTTTAGCCCAATTAGATTAGGATCGCAGACTCATGGAGGGTTCTGTCTCTGTGAATCTCAAAAAAATATTGGACTGGGGAAGTAGAAATCTTGCACAATTCAACTCCATCAAATCTCAGTCTTGCCTTCAATCTCATAAGAGATACACCAGCCCTAGACCCATCACAATGAACAACCAAGTTATTCAAAGTAATGAGTCCTTTTCACTTGTTGGCATTTCTGTGGATCGAAATCTCAATTGGCACCAACATGTCACATCAATTGCAGAAGGAGCTGCTAAGAAATTAGGTGTCCTCTTCCGGGCTCGCAAATACTTTTCATCAGCTAATATATTTACCTTATATACTTTACAAATAAGTCCAAACCTCGAATACTGCTCCCACATCTGGGGTGCCGCAGCCGCTTCTACGCTCGCTATCCTGGAGTCCATTCAGAAGAGAGCTATACGTATCATCAGTGACCCTACCCTCACCCAAAGGCTGTCATCCCTTGCACAACTACGTGCCGTTGGTGACCTCTCTCTCTTTTACAGATATCTGCACGGGCACTGGTCAGAGGAGCTTTCTTCCCTAATTCCCCCACTTGCTGCCCCCAACAGACGTACCAGTGGAACAGAGCGAATGCACCCTTTTACTGTCCAGGTCACCAGACATAGAATATCTTGTTGTGGCCGCTTTTTTGTCCCGAGGACTTCCAAGTTGTGGAATTCCTTGCCGGCCCATGTTTTTCCTTCCCCTCCGAACCTCCAAATCTTCAAGTCCAGAATTAACAAGTTGCCTCTTTCCTCCTTGTCGATACCCACGGTACGATAGTATTTAGGCTGTGAGCCCTCGTAATGTGTTGTTGAAATAAAATAAAAAAAAACTATGTTTTACCAAATTTTGACACGCTGCGATACCCTGGATCTATGTCAGGCCTCTCGTAGGGGCAACATTAATATGGGACGATAATATTGTATGTTGGATCTGTCACCTCACTTAAACAAGAGGATAACGAAAGCTGATTTACATTGAGTTGGACAAACATCTGAAGAGAGACTTCGTAGGAAATGCAGGGGTTCATTACTAAGTGCTGAAACAGTTCCCGCATACAGTTGGCAACAGTGTTCGATAGTGTAGCACTAACAGATTTTCAGCCGTCTGGAAAAAGCTAATTGAATTTCACGTACTAAGAGGAGCTCCCATTAAGTACTCTCGTTTATTTAACGATATATGGGCGGTGCCTCACAAGACTGCAAGAAACGCCGGTGCACTGGCCGACAGTCTTGCTTTGCGGAAATGGAAAGACGACGATTTGTTCATTAAAATAATCTCACTGGCGGTTTATGACGGGGATCGTTTCAGTGTAATGATAATATAATTATGCTGGTACTATTTTAGAAAAAAATAGATTTTATGGCTTCATTATCTATCAACAGTTCAGTCGATAGCGTCGATGTCTGCAAGTGGCGTGGAACACAAAAGCAATAAAAATCTTAGATGAAAATATATTATGTAATTATTTGGTCCTGTTATGCTTGTTTTGTATATCACCAAACGATCGTAAAAATAATATCTTCATCTGCCAGTCGGCGAACTGTATCTATCAGTCTTCTTACGCTCTTTTAGTGGATAGTGAACATTCATTAAGAAGATTAGCTAATAGAGAGGTATCCATCGTAAGACTTTCAGAACATTTCTTTAAACAAGCGCGAATGAAGCCCTCAGATCCCATATTCAACGTATGTTTAAATTTTTATATGTTTATATATATATATATATATATATATATATATATATATATATATATATATATATATATATATATATATATATATATATATATATATATATCCAATCTTTATCGCATCGGAAACCACGCAGTCTTCTCCGGGCGATTTTTGATTTTTTATCTTTTAGTGAATTTTCTTAAAAAAAATTCACTAATGAGGAGATCCCGACTTTCGAATTTTGAAATTTTTTTTCAAATGAGCGCTATTTAGGACCCCCGGAACCCAAATCCGAGGTCAGTTTCAGACTTTATATGTTTATATATATATATATATATATATATATATATATATATATATATATATATATATATATATATATATATATATATATATATATATATATATATATATATATATATATATTTATGTGTCACACCTATAACTTGAAAAATAAAGGACCGATTTTGATTAAATTTGGCACATCCCTTCCTTTCGCAAGTGGCTTGGATAAGTTCGTTAGCCAGGAAAATCCGCCGAGGTTTTCCCGGGAAATTTTGTGTTTTCTTTTGAAAAAAATCGAAAAAAATTTATATCTCCAAAATTAACAAAGTAAGGGCAACCAAATTTCATACGCGGGTTTATATCATTAGAGGAAAGTTACCTACCAAAATATAGCTCCGTAGGTTAAAGGGTAAAAAAGTTACAGGTATTAAAAGAAAAATAAATTTGGGTTCTCCTCAAAACGTCAAAATCGCGATTTTAAACGTCAAAATTGGTGAGTACCTTCCTTTTGCAAGTGGCTTGAATATGTTCGTTATCCAGAAAAATCCGACGAGGTTTTCCCGGAAAATTTTGTGTTTTCTTTCGAAAAAAATTTATATCTCCAAAATTAACAAAGTAAGGGCAACCAAATTTTATACGCGGGTTTATATCATTATAGGCAAGTTACCCACCAAAAGTTAGCTCTGTAGGTCAAAAGACAAAAAAGTTATAGGCATTTAAACAAAAATAAATTGGGGTTTTTCACAAAACGTCAAAGTTGCGATTTAAACGTCAAAATTGGCAACATTTAGGAAAAGAACTTAAATCTAGTACGGGCTATGGAAATAAAATGTCTCAAGAAGAATGTTTTACAAACCCTGAAGTCTTAGTTTCAACCGTCATTGTCCTTCATTTTAATAAAATGTTTCCAGAAAATTCATTTCAAATAGACCCTTTCTCTGATACGTGGCAGTAGTCCTAGCTATAGAGTTTATCGTTAATAGTATATAATTTTTGTAGAATTTTCGTAAAAAAAATCAATAAAGCTCAATATATCTGTTATTATACCAGATATGAAAAAAAATTGTATATATTAATTACAGGGTGTCTTGAGCTACATCTTAAAAAATTATTTGTACAATCACAGGGTGGCCCATAAGTCGTTGGTGATACAAATTTTCTTTTTTTTTTAATCAAACACGCCTTATGTTATTGCATTTTTGCATTTTCCATCGAAATATAATGCATGTTTGTAAGAACAAAAATTCTGGACGCAGTAAGTGCGTTATGGTAGCGAATTTTGATCAAATGCTTAATATTTGAATAGCTCAATTTGCTATTAACCTATAAGGTTGACCAAAAAACGAGTTTTTTCGGGAACACTTTAAGTTTACTTTCGGAAATTTTTGTACATTTTCAAACAATAAAGTTATTTTGATGAAACATGGCACATTGTTTTTACTATATAGGTTATACTGTGGTAACCAAAATTGATGCCTGCTTTCTTAAAAAAACACACATTATTGCTATTAAAAAATAGTTTTATGAAAATTCACTACCATAACGCACTTGCTGCGTCCCGAGATTTTTTTATTTTAGGGCTAGTTTAATCTCATCTAGTGATATTTCCATCAGTATTTCCGAGCCTTGGTTAACCACGCCTTTTTTACGGGTTAGTATGTCAGATTCTGGATGTAGATTTACATCACTTTGGCTTTTATGTAGCATTCCATAAAACTCTTCCACTATATTTAGAATATCTTTCCTGTTCGTCGATGTGTGCTCTTGTGCATTTTTAAGTTTTATTATTTGTCTCTTTCCATTGTCAAGCTTTCTACGTAGAACTTTCATACCTTTGTTGTGCTCTATGGTAACTTTGATTTGGTTGTGTCTAAAAGCTCTTACGTCGCGTCGGATGTCTTTTGAAATTTGTTTATTTATTTCTCTTAATTCTCCTTCAGGTGTATAGTTTTTGGACCTCATATCCCTTCTTTTTTCTATGAGCAGTTTGGTCCCCTTGCTTAGTTTTTCTTTCATTTGATTTGTTGAGCAGTGTCGACTTTGTGCCTCAGTTATTGTGGTCGTGATGATATTATTCAGTTTGTTGATGTCGTTACCAGGGGCGTGTTCTATTTCAGCCTTGGCTAACTTAGTGGTGATCCATTGTTCAAAGCTATTTACATCTGCTGGATTTATTAGCAAATTTAATTTATTGCTCTTTTGGATCATTTTTTGTCTTTCTTTGCCAGTATCAATAGCTACTTTTGCTCGAACAAGCCTGTGGTCGCTACCAGTAGCAAACCTATTTAGGACAGTTACGTCTTTTATTATGTGTTTTTTATCTGTGATGATAAAGTCTATTTCGTTTCTTGTTTTAGCATCGGGGCTTTTCCACGTCCATCTTCTATTTGGTTTTTTGTAGAAAAATCTGTTCATTTGTAACAGATTGTTTTGTAGTAGAAAGCTGAGCAGCGTTGCGCCCCGATCATTTCTACCTTCTAAGCCAAAGTCTCCAAGTGCTTCCTGACTTTGATTTATTTTTCTGCCTATTTTGGCATTGAAATCACCGCATATTAGACTAAAGTGCTCTGGGTGTTCGTTTAGAGCAGTGTTAATGTCCTCATAGAACAGGTCTATCTCCTCATCGTCATGATCCGTTGTAGGCGCGTATACTTGTATGAGCTTAATATTGTATCTGGTGTTGAGTTTTAGAATCAAAGAGATAACTCGTGTTGATATTTTATTTAGTGACACGATGCTTGATTTGTGTCGCTTGTGTATGAGGAATCCTGTTCCTCCCCAGGAGCCCTCTTCTTCACGCACGTTATAGAGCATGTGCCCAGATTTAAGGTCTATGAGCTGTTCGCCTCGTCTTTTTACTTCACTTAGTCCGACAACGTCCCATTTTATATGTTCCAACTCGCCTTCTAGTTCCATTAATCTTTCATCTGTTGACAGTGATCGGGTATTGTAGGTTGCAATATGCAGTATTTTGTTGTTGGTACGTTTGGTACTCGTTGCCATATGTAGAGTGATGCTACAGGAACTTAATGTGGTCTGTGCAACAGTAGGTCTAAAAATGAACATCGGAAAAACAAAATTTATGACAAACCTCGTCCATAGTAACAACTTAATTATTGAAAACTCTGAGGTGGAATGGGTAGGCAAATATACATATTTGGGCCACGAGATAAGCCTATCCAAAACCAACCAAACATGCGAGATAAACAGACTAGTTATACTCTCCTGGGCGGCTTACGGCAAACTTAGAGACGTTTTCAGAAGCGACCTTCCGATATAATAATAATAATAATAATAATAATAATAATAATAATAAGAGGTCTTTATTAGGGCGAAGTTAATTTTACAATTTTCTTCCACTTAACCCTTAAAAGATAACTTAAAATGTAGGATTTACAAAATAAACAAATTATAAAATAAACAAATCATAAATGCCTTAGTATCCAAAACAATATAACAACAAAACATTGACAATTGTGCGCCTTAAATTTAGCTGAAAGAAAGGAATTCCTAAATATGAATATGATTTATTATAACTACACTACGCAAACTGACTATTTTTATACAAATCTGTAACATATCTCCGAAACCCTGGCAGAGAACATAAAGTATGTTTAAAAGGTATTTTATTATACAGATGTGGTGCAACATAGGAAAAAGACCCCCGATATTGGCTCGTATAATATTTAGGTATGGCAAACAAGTGATCGAGTCTTGTATTGAGCGAATGTATTTGTCTCCGAAAACAGAGCTTCTGATGTAGGTAATCAGGCCCCGCCCCGAGGACAATCTTGTGAGTCAAGCAAAGAAGATGTACTTTCCAGCGATTCTTCATATTCAGCCAATTTAGTTCTTTTAACTTATAGGAAACACGATCTGTTCTTTTTAGATTAAAGATGAACCGTAAACATGACTTCTGAACCTTTTCTATTCTTTGCCGATCCCAACTGTCAAGGGCAGGTCCATACACAACATCAGCATGGTTAAAGCGCGAGAGAATCATCGAGTTTACCAAGAGAGCTTTTACTTTCACTGGAAGGCAATTTCGGTGGCTATAAAAAGATTTCAATAGGCCAAAGCCAGCTCTACGAAGATTAGTGACGTGATCAGAAAATTTTAAATTGTTATCTATTATGAGACCAAGATTCCTTGCAGATTGTTTTGCTTCCAAGCGACTCCCATCTATCAAAATATCAATATTTTGAGAACAAACCCTATTCCTACTGACTTTCCTGCCAAAATAAAGTACGCAACACTTATTGACATTTATCGCAAGATCATGCTTCTTTGCTGTCCTGACTAACCTATCAAGGTCTGCATTTAAACTTGTTATAGCGTCTAAGGCATTTTCGACAGGAAAGGATTTGTAAAGCTGGGTATCATCGGCATAGAAGTGTATTTTACTCGAGATAATTTGTTCTTGAAAATCAAACGTATAAATATTGAATAAAAGGGGGCCCAAGATAGAGCCTTGTGGAACCCCCTTTAATAAACTCAAAGAATCCGATACATCCGACCCGCAGACAACCCTCTGTGCCCTATCTGAAAAGTAACTTTCTATAAACTGAACGGCGTCATGATTGAAACCAATATATTGTAACTTCGAGCACAATAGTTCATGACTGATCGTATCAAAAGCTTTACTGTAGTCTAGCAATACCAAAGCTGTAACTTGATTTTTATCGTTAGCTGTGAGGATGTCATCATTAATATTTGCTAATGCTGTTGTGGTGGACCTGCCCCTAACAAATCCGGACTGTACATTTGGCAAGATGTTGTTGTCCCCAAGGTAAGCAGTTATCTGCTCGGACATCACTTTCTCCAATAACTTTGAAAGAACTGGGAAAATGCTTATAGGTCTTAAATGATTAAACTCAGTTGGATTATTTCCTTTTGGAAACATGAAAACCTTTGCAACTTTCCAAACTTTGGGAAAGCACTTTGTCTCAATACAAAAGTTTACAAGATGAAGCAGCTGAGGGAGAATTTCCGGGAGACATAGGTGAATCATGTCGACACTCACACCATCAAAGCCTTTAGCTTTTGTTTTAATTGAGGCTATATGCCTCATAATATCTGTCTCATTGACAAGTTTAAAATGGAAGTTATTTGCATTTTTGTAAATATTACTATTGTAATATGTTTTTAATTCGCTAATATCAGCCTTACTACTGTTAATAGACGTGAGGTATTGATTTATTTTGTTTGCGTCACTCAAATGTGATGGTAACATATTGTCTTTTTTTGTAATAATGCCAAATCTATTAGCCAAAGACCAGGCCGTCCTATTATTTTTACTTTCAGACAGCATACGCTCCGCAAATGCAAGTTTTTCTTTTTTTATGGCATTTGTAGTTCGGTTTCTAATTAGTTTATAATTTTGCCAATCAATGGGATCGCGACTATCTTTGAACCTATTATAAGCTTTATCACGCTGTTTCATAATATTCCTGATATTATCCGTTAGCCATGGAGCCGGCTTTTTCGTTATTCGTACCGTAACGATAGGGGCATGCGTATCGAAAAGTTTATTCAAAACATTAGTAAGTGATGCTGCTTTATCTTCAGCGCTGTTTAATCTATAATAATGCATCCAGTCTACAGCACACAAATCACTTTTGAATTGATTAATATTAAAATTTTTGTAACTTCTAAAGGTATGATACTGTCTTTTTAATGATTCTGCTTTAGCCAAAGATAATATGCAATATACAAGGCAATGATCAGAGATATCATGAGTATCGACTGTATCAGCTTCTAATACACCTAGCGATTTATCAACTATAACTATGTCAAGAAGAGACTGTGAATTTTGCGTGAGTCTAGTCGGCTTTGATATGAGTTGTAGCAGATCGTACGAGTGAAGAGTTTCGTAAAATTTCAGAACAGCTGTGCTGTTTTTTAGTAGATCAATATTAAAATCTGATAGTAAAACAATATGATCATATGCAGGAACTATTAAAGAAAGAAGCTCATCAAAGCCATCCAGCGCACTAAGCAGATTCCGATCTGGAGGTCTGTACAAACAACAGATCAAAAAGCTTTCATCATTAATTTTAATTGACAGAGTGAGATATTCAAAGGCATCAGAATTCACGCTAGTTGAAACTATAAGACAGTTTAATTTGTTACTTACGTAGCACAAGACTCCACCACCGCGGCCACTTAACCTATCTTTTCTCACAATATTGTAGCCCTTTATTTGTATAGCCTCATCTGTAACATTAGAAGTTAGCCAGGTCTCGGACACAGCCACAATATCAAAATTATTTTCTTCAATTAAAATCCTAAAAGCTGCAAAATCAGAGAGTAAAGATCTTACATTTATATGCGCAAAACTATATTTATTAAATTCTTTTTTATTCATATTTTAAAAATTATATAGACAGTAAAGATAATAAATATTAGGTAGATATAAATACAATAACTAAAAGCGATAAGAAGGCAAACAAGAGTTTTACTTTACTTGTAAAAAGGAAACGATAAAGTGTGATAAGTTATCAAAAATAAAAAGAAATTCGAGTGCAGCCCGCGACAGCAACCTGCATAATATATAAAACACAACCAAACTTTTGTTCAACAAAGCAAACTAGATATAACAGATTGAAAATTGCAGCTATCAAACTTCTTAACTTCAAATATTTGGATTAGGTAGATCATCCAGTGATGCAATACGGAGCTTCTGTTTATTACCAGTATTAACATATACGTTGCCGTTCCAACTCCAGGCCTTGTTTCTGCCATATACTTCCTTAGCCTTGCTTAGAAGATTAAGATTACTGTAAGTCAAGTCCTCTGCCACGAAAATTCCCCTGTCTTTTAATATAGCTGTGTTTCTTATTATTCGATGTTTATATTCAATGTCTGTGAAAGATACCAAAATCGGAGGTTTCTGATTATTCCGGTTTTTTAAACGGTAGCAGGTGCGAATGTTGTTTTCAGATATGTTTACATTCATATCTTTGTTGAAAAATTCTACGACTTTATTTAAAATGTTTTCATTGATTTCAGCTGGTATATTGAAAATTCTTATATTTTTTCTCTTATTGTGTTGTTCCAATACATCAAGTCTTTTTATCAATTTTTTGTTTTCTTCAGATATACATTTCAACTGAGTTTCTTGCTTTTTCAATCTTTCCTCCATCTCAAGTAAAGCTTCCTTCACGGCAGAAGACGTGATTTCTTTCATGAGCGTGTAGTTTTCTTTTAGAGTTTTCGACACACAACTCTCAATCAATTCATTAATTTGTTCTAATTGCCGTTTCGTAAACGCCATTCTTGTAGGTAACACCACCAATAGACACTACTTTACTTCTAGAACACTTGTGCACAATACACTTCAATACTAGTCACTTTATTGAGTTTATTTTTGCAAAAATTGCAGGAGCGATCGCAACACATGCACACTCTAGCCTTTCATTCGTACGAATGCTTGAAAAGAAAAGTTTTCAACCAATGTGTTCTACCGGTTATGACGGAGCCGAAACACTAACCCTTACCAACGCTTCTGCTAAGAAACTGAAAGTAGCACAGCGCAAAATGGAGAGATCGATGCTTGGCGTTTCGTTACGTGACCACATTAGAAATGAAGAATTACGCAGAAGAACAGGAGTGACTGATGTGGTCGTACATGTGGGAAACTCAAGTGGAAGTGGACGGGACATGTGGCTCGCATGCAAGATGACAGGTGGACAAAACGGCTACTTGAATGGAGACCCAGATCCGATAAAAGAAGCAGAGGAAGACCACCAACTCGCTGGACAGACGACATTACAAAAATTACAAAAAACTGGATTCGTAGCGCTCAAGAGAAAAGAATGGACTCAACTAGGGGAGTCCTATGTCCAGCAGTGGACGGATTGATGATGATGATGATGATATATATATATATATATATATATATATATATATATATATATATATATATATATATATATATATATATATATATAGTCAATAGTCAATTTATTTTGCATCAATTCCATTGACAAATGGTTGAGCACGTCAATTATTAAAATAAAAACAAAACTATGAGAACAAATGTAAAAAACAAACTAGAAAACATTTCAAACAAACACAATAAAATTTGGTGAACAAAGGTGGGTAAAGGAAATATGTAAGGACACTCTAAGGCCTCAATCTGCCTACTCCTTAGAGTGGTGGACAAAGGTGGGTAAAGGAAATATGTAAGGACACTCTAAGGCCTCAATCTGCCTACTCCTTAGAGTGGTGGACAAAGGTGGGTAAAGGAAATATGTAAGGACACTCTAAGGCCTCAATCTGCCTACTCCTTAGAGTGATGGACAAAGGTGGGTAAAGGAAATATGTAAGGACACTCTAAGGCCTCAATCTGCCTACTCCTTAGAGTGGTGGACAAAGGTGGGTAAAGGAAATATGTAAGGACACTCTAAGGCCTCAATCTGCCTACTCCTTAGAGTGGTGGACAAAGGTGGGTAAAGGAAATATGTAAGGACACTCTAAGGCCTCAATCTGCCTACTCCTTAGAGCGGTGGACAAAGGTGGGTTGGGTTGTTGTAGCTCGATCACGGGGACTCAATCTGCCTACTCCCCAAATGTAATCGGAGATCGTCTGTGAGGTCTCAGTGTGTTCAACCCTAGGCCTCGGAGAGATCTGATCTCTCTGAGGCCTAGGGTTGAACATATATATATATATATATATATATATATATATATATATATATATATATATATATATATATATATATATATATATATATATAGATAAATAAATATATAGATAGATAGATAGATAGATAGATATTTTAAATGAATCAGGATATGGGTTCCAGGATCATTTGCTTTCATTTGAAGAAAATTTCCGAAAGTCGTACCATCGATACCTCTCTACTAGTGAATTTTCTTAATTAAATTTCACTAGTACATAAACGTATTGTATTTCTAAATCAATTACCTGCCAAATTACACCAAATTAAATGTTGCCATTTAAAGAATCCAAGATGGCGGCCTCTGACAAACACCAGTTACACAAAACAAATGAAACTCATATCAAAATATGGGTATTTATATATTATTTCACCCCAACAAATGTCAAATCTAAATGTCAAACAGTTTCTGCATAATCTCATTGGGTGTAAAACATGTCAGCAGGAATTTCTTTGTCCGATAACCGTTTCAAAATTAACACTTACCAAAACTCGCTTTCATCAAAATCTAGCTTTTTGTTACACATGCCGTTTTAAAAAGTGCACAGTTTTGTTACTATTCAGTTTTTCGATGTGAAACTTTGGCAGCTTATTTGTAATACATACTAGTTGTTACCGTAGTAAATAAATTCAATTTTGCTTACTGGAAAGTTTCCAAACTAATTAGATATCAATACAACCTGCTAACTTTGTGTTATCGTAAAGGAAAGAAAGTCGAATTTTAAGCAGTCTAGTAAATCCAGTAACCCGAACGAAGTGTCTTTATGTTTTGAGATAAATCATTTGTTTTAGAACTGTGTCTGAGCAAAGACACGCCAGTTGAGCCAGTATTTACTGCCGCATTGACTTTACGTGTCTATTGATGCATATTTGAGCTTTTGAAGTCGTGCAGGATCAAAAGGTTTACTAGAGTCTGGCAGAGTTATTTATTTTTTTAACATGTTCACAAGTGTATTTTTGTAACCGATATTGACTTTATGGGATTGTTGACACGGTCAGTGGTGTCAGATCCCATGTGTATTTTGTTGTTAGCTTCATTGTTACGTTTCTCATGCATACACACACAACGATAACTGTGTGAGAATTAGTTAATTAGAAGCTAGTATAGAAAAGACAGCTTTTTTTCGTAAAGAAAAAATATGAACGGAAATTTGTGCTTAATAGTTTAGGTAAAATGTCAAAATTATTGTACTTTTAGTGAATTTTCTTTAAAAAATTCACTAATGAGGAGATCCCGACTTTTGAATTTAGAAAAAAACTTCTTTAAATGAGCGCGTACTAGGCCCCCTAGAACCCATATCCAGGGTCAGTTTCAAAATATGTATGTATATATATATATATATATATATATATATATATATATATATATATATATATATATATATATATATATATATATATATATATATATATATATATATATATATATATATATATATATATATATATATATATGAGGACCTAAAGTCCCCCCCCCCCTCTAATTTATGAACCGCCCGGTATATTGTGATGAAATTTGGAACGATAATATATGAGCAAGATCTGCATCTTTTGACATATCAATGACAGCTTTAGATGTC
Organism: Tillus elongatus; assembly: GCA_964006375.1. Taxonomy (NCBI): domain Eukaryota; kingdom Metazoa; phylum Arthropoda; class Insecta; order Coleoptera; family Cleridae; genus Tillus; species Tillus elongatus. Next base: position 31,963,774 of record OZ023268.1, read on the forward strand.
AAGGTGACAGCTGCGCTCGCTTTCGGAATATTTTTTTAAATGGAAACGGGGGTCGAGTGATACCTCATTTTGAAGGTATTTTTATGCTCAGAACATTCTCCAGTTTTAAAAACGTTTGGTTTGGTATTTTTCAAATAAGAATCAATAATATCGGTTTCTCCGTTATAACACAATTTTTTTACCTATTAGATGTCATTATTGATTGTTCCTGTTTCCCCAGTAAAGTACACATAGATTATTGTAAATTATTTATGTTTCAAAATAAAACACAATTTAACAGTAAACAAATAACAACTAATTAACCCTAATTGGGAAAATTGAAAAACAATTCAAATAAAATCTAAAGGCACTAACTGTTGATGTGGTTACTTCAACAGATGTTGAAAATGACCACCATGGACCTCCTGACAAATAAATATTCTACGGGTAAATTCTTCTCTGACATTATGAAGCGTCTGTGGCGTTATTCTTGAACAAACATCTGTAATTCGTTGTCTAAGTTCATCTAATGAGCCGGGAGCCGTTTTATAAACCTCAGATTTAACGTATCCCCAAAGAAAAAAATCTAGAGGCGTGAGGTCTGGGGATCGAGCTGGCCATTCCGTAGGACCTCGACGACCAATCCACCTATTTTCATAACTCTCATCCAGGTAATTTCTGACTTGTCTAAAATAGTGAGGTGGCGCTCCGTCTTGTTGAAATATAACCTCTTGAAATTCATGTGGGTTTTGGGCAACACATCATCAATAAGTGGAGTAATTGTATTTTGCAACATATCCAGATATCTGGGGCCATTAAGATTTTCTTCCTCAAAAATGGGACCTATGATGTGATTACCCACTCAAGCATTTATTTTTTGTGGAAACTGTGTGTGTCCCTCCCGGAAAACATGGGGGTTTTCGTCACTTCAGTACCTACAGTTTTGTGTATTAACTTTCCCATGTAAAAAAAAGTACTCTCGTCACTGAAACATATATTCCGCAAGTAGTTACGATTTCCTACGATTCTTCCTGACATAATTTCGCAAAATTCGAGTCATCTATCAGGATCGTCTTCTGTTATTTCATGTATAATTTTCATTTTATATGGGTGAAACTTATGGTTTTTCAAAATTCTTTTAACAGAAGTACGCGAAATATTACATGCCTTAGCAACGTGCTTCGTTGGCTGTTGGGGATTCACAATCATTTCAGCTAAGACCTGTACTTTTACATCTTCCACAATTTTAGGCCTCCCAGACCTTGGATCGTCTTTCATCGTACCCATTTCTTGAAATTTTGAAATTAGTTTTCGTAAAAATTTTCTGCATATTTGGCGTTCCGGATAGCGTACATTGAACATATGAACAGTATCATGGTAATTTCGCTTAGCTTCGCCAAAACTAATTACCGCTTCAAATTTATATTTTCGAACTAATACTTTCTGTCAACACTAAATCTAGATATTAAAAAACATTATGACAGAAACAATCAATAATGACATGTAATAGGTAGAGAAGTGTAGAAAATGGAGAAACCACAGATGAACTAAATAGCCTCTGTGGTTCTCCAAACAACATGCAAATGTGTGCATAATTTGCTACTGATGAATAGTAGTAATCTTTTTTAGAAAAAGTGTGTTATAAACAAGGGTAGTCATAACGCAGAAACCGATATTATTGATTCTTATGTGGAAAATACTGAACCAAATGTTCTCAAAACTGGAGAATGTTCTGAGCATAAAAAGACCTTCAAAATGAGGTAGACTCGACCCCCGTTTCCATTTAAAAAATATTCCAAAAGCGCGCGCAGCTGTCACCCTGACATCTAAAGCTGTCATTTATATGTCTAAAAATGCAGACCTTGCTCATATATTACCGTTCCAAATTTCATCACAATATACTGGACGGTTCAGAAATTAGATTGGGGGGGGGGGGTACGTACCAAATTTGATCAAAATCCGTCTATTATTTCTAAAGTTATGTGTATATATATATATATATATATATATATATATATATATATATATATATATATATATATATATATATATATATATTTATCGCATTGATAACTTTAGAAATAATGGGCGGATTTCGATCAAATTTGGTACGTACCTTCCTTTTGCAAGTGGCTTGTACAGGTTTGTTAGCCAGGAAAATCGGCCCAGGTTTTCCCGGAAAATGTTGTGTTTTCTTTCGGAAAAAATCCGGAAATAACAAAGTAAGGGCAACCAAATTTAGTACGCTGCTTTCTATCATAAAGAGTATTCTATCTACCAAAATTTAGATCTCTAAGTTAAAAGACAAAAAAGTTATAGGTAAGCCTCTGATTAAAAAAAGTTAAATCGTCAAAATTGCCAGTTATAGTAGTCGTATTAATGTGATTGAAAAATAAGACACGAAATGACTAACAAGCTCTTAGATCGGTTTTCTATTTTCCTGCACTTCGTTAAAATATGAGCAAAAAATCCATTGTGAATAAAAAAATTATTTGGTATAAATGTTAAAGACGTTAGAAAATGTTTGTACTTTTTGAAACAACAAAGCTATTTTAGTGAAATATGATACATTGTAGTACTATATAGGTTATACTATCAACCAAATGTCCTTCTTGTAAAAACAAGACGTATTTTACATTAAAAACATTTTTACGAAAATTCGCTACCAAAGCGCAGTTGCTGCGTCCCGAACTTTTTTTAATAATTCGCTCAAGTTCAAGTAAAACTCACGTTATATCCTTGATAATGGAATAAATTTTTCCGAAGGCTCAGCCATTAATAAAGAGTTTCAATTGTGCAACTGACTGCTATCACACAATTTTTAAGAAAATAATACTACCTTCACAAAAACTATATATATATATATATATATATATATATATATATATATATATATATATATATATATATAAATTGAATCTGACCCCGGATATGTGTTTTAGAGGGCCTAGTTGACGCTTATTTGAATTTATTTTTAAAAAATTCAAAAGTCGCGATCTTCTCATCAGTTAATAATTTTTTTTTAAGAAAATTCGCTAAAAATAAATACATTTGAAGAACTAAAAATAAAACATTAAGATTTAAGTGGTGTGTGATATTTCACTTTTCCTTTTTTTATTGTACCACATGTCAACCGTATTGGGCTGGTAAAGTCGAATTAGGGTGGCTAGATATTCTATGTCCATTTGTCAACCTTTTACGTTTTCCAGATGTTAAGCTCATCAAAGAAGGGATGTTATTCTTGGTGTCCGCCGTGTGCATCCTGACACAAAAAAGTTGACGGGTCGTGTCTGAAATCGATAGCATCCGACAGTATCGGCTGCCAATAAAATTTTTGTTGCTGGAATAATATTTGAACTATGAGACTTCTAGGAAAAGCCTGAATACAAAATGTTTTATATTAACTGATACAGTGTGTGTGAAACTAATTGGAATATACAGGGTGTTTTGTTTCAAGTAGTGATAAAAGAACAAAAGATCCCGGATGGGAAAAATTAGTTAATTTGGTTAACTTAGCTATACACAAATGCATCATCCTTTTTTTCCCTCAGGGCTCGTCCGCGGCCTTGCCGCCCGGATAGCACTGTAATGCATCATCCTTGCCGATCAATGTTTTCTGAAATTGAAACCTTATTACTCTTATATATTTTGTAAAAAGTAAGTGAGATCGGAAAATATGCCTGAAATGGTCAGTCTCGCTTTGAAACTTCAAAATTGGTGAGTTTCAAACAAATATTCTGGTACTAATGCGGTCCAGGAGTAGCAAATATTGGATAAAACGTATTTACCAAGGTCTTGCGTTTTTATTTAAACTGTTACACTCCTTGACTTGGTTAGAATACTTGCAAAAATGCATTTTAAATAGATTAAGTTATCACTAATGGCGTCGGAAATCACATACGATTATAGTCGACAAATATACCTACTTTTCGTATGTTCTCTGTTGCCGATAGTTGTAGTACACAAGCGTTTTGGCAAATAATCTTCTTCTAACGAGACTGTAAATCTTAGTGATGACTGCATTTTTTTGAAGTGTGTTATTTCAGTTTAACGTGATCTTATCAGATTATCTAATTTCAACAAATTTGTTAGCGAATATTAGCATTTTTTATGAAAAAGAAACCCGTTTTCCGAGCTCTACGTTCAACATTGGCAAAGTTTGACGATGTGGTATATTACGATTATTAAATCTTCTTCGATATACCTCTACACTTCTGCGGAAATTACCTTCGTAAAACCCTTATGCCATAAGCATGTCAACTTGTTTATTAACCGATAATTTTCCAGCCATTTTGAGCAACAACTTATTATCACAAAAGAAAACAAGAAACACAAGACAATAATTATTCTAAAACTTAATAAATTAGTAGTAGAAGTAATGTCAGATTTGACGACTGAAGCCTAGCAACAGATGACTTGCAGATCGCTCAAGGCATCCTATATGAGACTTTAATGTTTAATAAAATCTTCAAGGGATAGACATAATTTTGTTTTGATCTCAACTCTAAAAATCTCAATTTTCTCAAAAACATGTGGTTTGTCGAAAAATTGACAATAGAAGAAAAAGATAGAAAATTTAATTTGCTATAGAATTGATTTACTTTAAGTTTAATTAGGTTAGGGTTTGAAAACATCAAATCATTAAAAGGGTGACCCACCCCTAATTCATCCCTTTTTGAGTCTATATCTACTTCAAATTGGTGTCAAATAACGATGTTGATAAAAGAAAACCATCTACCAAATTTGGTTGTTCTATGTTAGGGCACTGCTGCAATACAGCTGTTTCTTATAATTATTACTTATTTTGTCCATTGTCCCGTTTTTTGTCTTTTATACCAGAAAAGAAATGAAATGTAAAGTAACACACGAATACGAACTGGTCGACTGGTGTTAATAAATTACAAGCTTATCAGCTTGTACAATGTTCCGTTTTTTGTCTTACTGAGGATGGTTTATAAATTATAATTTTCTTCACCTTAATAAGATAATAACAATTCTTTAGTTTATTCAAATATATAGTATTCAAAGTTCACAATCAAGCTGACAGCGTGTGCTTTCGCTTTTATTGGTCAAGTAATATTTGAGTGTTTCTGAACTAATTTTTCAATTTGTCGTATAAGATATGGATCAATTAAGTGAAAAGCAGGGAATACAAATTATAATTATACGAGGATATCGAGACAGACAAAGACCTCACGAGGAGGTTTGTCGGATATTTAATAAATTGTATCCAGAAATACTTCCTATTAGTTGTAGAACTGTGGTCAAAACTATTCAGAGATTTGAAGAGACGGGCATTGTTAAAAATAAACCAAAATTAGGTAGACCAAAATTTGCAGCAACTGAGGAGAAACAGCTAGATACACTATTGGCTATTTCCGAATTGCCCCATGTCTCAACTAGGCAAGTTGCCCGAGATCTTGAGATCTCGCAAACGTCGGTTCGTAGGGTGTTGAAAAAATAAAAATACCATCCCTATAAAATTCAGCTTGTGCAGGAATTATCTGATGATAATTTTGATAGAAGGTCAGAATTTTGTGATGTCATGATGGATAGGTGTGTAAATGATCGCCAGTTTATTCATAAAATTTGTTTCTCCGATGAGGCAACGTTCTGTTTAAATAGAACTGTCAGTCGCTAAAACTGTAGGTATTGGTCCGACAATAATCCTCACTGAATGAGGGAAAGTCATACTCAACACCCTCAAAAGGTTAATCTTTGGTGTGGCATTATTGAGCGACATATTGTTGGGCCTTTCTTCATAGATGGAAATTTAAATGGCGACAAATATTTAGCACTTCTAAATAACTCCGTATTACCATTTCTTGCAAGATTATATTCAGGAAACAATGGAAACACACACGAAAGAATTTGGTTCCAACAAGACGGTGCACCACCACATTATGCGAGAGATGTGCGTGAATTATATCTTTCCTGGACGATGGATTGGTAGAAGAGGTCCATTGGAGTGGCCTGCTAGATCGCCAGATCTAACTCCGATTTTTTCTTGTGGGGATATCTCAAGACCAAGGTTTATAAAAGTAAGCCAAATGATCTTGATGATTCGAAATATCGAATTTCCGAAGAAATACATGATATTAATACCAACAAGCAAAATTTTTTTTAAAATTCATTGCATTCTTTTATGGACAGATTAGGCCATTGTGTTGCAGCAGAAGGCCAAGAGTTACAGCAACTAAGTTTTTCTCGCATATTTCTTGTATACACATCTTACGTTTGGTAGTCAGAATCATCGGAAATCAGCAAATATTCATGCAAAACTGTCAACAAGGTTGCTTCGCAAATTTTTATTTTATGGGCGATAATCCAAACTTTGAGACGTCGATACCATTTCTTCCACTTTATTGATTGATATTGTCTTCGGCTCTTGCTTCCACAAATAGTCCAATTTAAGAGTCATATCGAATGGATTATCTGCCCAATTTAAACAGGCCGGAATTCTATTTGAAAATATGATGGACAATTTTCCGTATATACAGCAATCATACGTTGGTGTATAATTTTTAGTGATTGCCTTATATTGTCCAAAATCTAATCACGTTTCTTAGCTTTAGTTTTAAATAACTCATTTTGCGCGTTTACACATTTACAGCACAAAAATACTTAACCGACATAGACACAACTTAACTCCTTGAAATTCTGATCAACTGGAGCAAACAGAATAAATCAAATCAACAGAGGCTTACTACGTTTTTAGTGAAATTTCTTAGAAAAAAATCACTAATGAGGAGATCCCGAGTTTTGAAAAAATTTCTTCAAATGAGCGCGATCTAGGACCGCTAGAACCCATATTCGGGATCAGTTTAAATTTTATATGTTTATATATATATATATATATATATATATATATATATATATATATATATATATATATATATATATATATATATATATATATATATATACATATACATATATATATATATATATATATATATATATATATATATATATATATATATATATATATATATACTTTCTCTGCCACTAAGATTTCATACAGAGGCAAATGCTTGTACTAGTATAAATAAAAACACAATTTTGATAACTTTCTCCTTCAAATGTTTCAGCTGTCAAATTATTACTGGTACCTGTAATAATTTCCATGAAACTTCGGTACCATAACGCACTTTCTGCGTTCAGACTATTTATTTCTAAGTATGTTTTTCTTGGAATCTTAATCTCAGTGCATTGTTTCATACAAGGATGCACAAACACAAGATATTCTGTAAAATTCTTTGTTAAATGGTTGTACAAAATTGCACAAACTGCATGAAAGCCTGACTAAGTGCATACGCTATCAAAGCATAATTTGCTAACATATGCACGAGTATCCTCCTTAAATGCGTTAAGATCTCACGTCTATAAGTGTATTATTACATCAGATTGTGCATCGCAACAAAAATTTAAGGCACGTACAGCGTCTCAAGAAACAATGCAGAAATTAGAATTTTCTTGCGATAAAAGTCGTCGTAAATATTTCCCAGAATGTCCATCTTCCAGAGACATAAACAGAAGAAGCTGGCTTTTCTTGGTTGTGTGTATGCCGGTTACGTTTGAAATTCTTCTACCAATACTGTACTTCTATATAAAGGACGTAAGGACATGTTGAAGTGTATCTATACGACCAAAGTTTCCTCGTTCTTACAAGCTGGAGGCTATTCGATGCAGTAAACAGTAGAAACTGGCATGCAACTGGTGAAAAAGTTAACTTGTATCTCCTTAAAAAGTATAACGAGTATTGTTGTAGTTTACAGCGTTAAATGAACTGCGGCTAAGTGATGCCGAACATGTATGCAAGCCTTCCTTGTTCGTAATGACTTTCCAAAAGTAACTGGAGAATTTTTTGAGTCCGATGTGGTTTCGTTCGCAGTGACCGCGAACTTCTACAAAGTATCTACTCTGTCGACGGTTGCGAAAATTGGCAGTTTTTACCAATGCAATCTAAGCTGGTAACGAAAACTTTATTAAAAGATGAGCACAAATATCTGGATGCAGCAAGTGCCTTATAATAGCGAATTTTCATAAGTTGTGTAAAACATGACTTAACGTACTTTCGGCTAAGCATTCCATTGGACCTATTTCAACTTATTTAACATACATAGTATTAAATTTATGTAGCCTATTCTTATACACAATTCCACTCCAATGTTAGCTTTTTGTCGATAAAATGTCACTTAAATGATGTGACAAGTTGACTGCAAAAACTATTGTTAACACACCTCCGTGGTGTATCGGAACGGGTATTTGGCTGCTACACGAAGTGTCCGGGTTCGATTCCCGGTGTTGGCAGTTTCGGTCACTGCTTGTTGGGTGCGCGTCCGTTGTCTTTTCTATGTAACCTCCCTCCGAACTCTGCTCAGAGCTTCTGGACGGGAGGGTATCATTTATGTGTCATATGTCCTAAAAAAAATTATATATATATATATATATATATATATATATATATATATATATATATATATATATATATATATATATATATATATATATATATATATTTATATATATATAGTTACAAAGCACTTCAATAGATGTAGGTGCGGTGTTGCGACATCTCCAGAACTTCCCCAACATCTGGGAATTTTTGCACAATCTGGCAACACCGCCTCCCCGTCCCCCTGGGGGTGCCTGGGGTGACCCCCCTCAGGCGAAGTCTCAACCCTCTAGGACCAGAAATAACGAAGTTACCAACTTGTACCCCGTCGGAACGGATAACTGAGGTCTGCACATTCCGAACACCCTGTATACACACCCTGTATACGCAGAGAACCCTTACACCCTGTATACACAGAGAGATCTTATAGTTCGAGAAACACCTCTTGTGTAACATAGGAGTGATGACCACATTTGGATCACCTGTATATACATCCCCCTGTATACATACGGGACCGATCTGTATTCACAGAACCTTCTAGTAAAAGAAGGTCCTGGAAGATTCTGGAATAGAACGCTCGAGAACGAACTGGAAGGTGCGACGGCTATGTAAAGATGGAAGTAAGCCAGCGGAGTTCAGTTCAGTTAGATAATGTTGAAGTGACTTGAACAAGCAGTAATCAGTGTATAGAGTAGTGACTGTAGTACCAGTATAGTAACTTGTGTGCAGATTAGTAATTGTAAGGCCAGTAAATGAAGTGTTTTGTGAGAGAGACATTCTAGAAATTTTATTGTATCCATATTTAGAGTGTAAATAAAGTTTTTTTGTTAAAATTTAAAGTCTCACTTATCCAGAACCGGGAGAAAATGCAACAATATATATATATACATATATATATATATATATATATATATATATATATATATATATATATATATATATGTATATATATATATGTATATATATATATATATATATATATATATATATATATATATATATATATCTATATATATATATATATATATATATATATATATATATATATATATATATATATATATATATATAAATTGTGGAAAAGCCGTCAGTTGCAAAATAAAACTCTTTATTATATGCTTTCGGAAAAAATTTTATTCCATTCTCAAGGAAAGAAAAAAGTTAACAATTTACATAGGAAAAATATAAAAGTTTAAAATACTTACAAATAACGTGAGTTTTACTAAACTAATTATTCCAAAACAAACATGAAAAAACCTTTTTATAAATTTAAGTGAAGTCGAAATGTGCCAAACTGACATATAAAGCTAACTATTGTCTAATTGATTTTGTTTTTTGTTTTTGTCTAGGAAATATAAATAGGGGTAGTGATTTCTGAAATTATTATCTTTCTTTAAGTTTATTAAATTGTCGTTAAAAGTAATTTCAAATTCTTCTAAACACATTATTTTATTACTTAAGGTTTCACAGTGTAAAATAGAAACATTACTAAAATTTATATTGTGGCCAGTGTCGAGTTTATGTTCTGACAGAGCGCAAGTTCTTTTTTGTAAACGTATGTCATTTAACACAGCATAAAAGTGACATACGTTTACAAAAAAGAACTTGCGCTCTGTCAGAACATAATCTCGACACTGGCACGTTATTTTAAGTATTTTAAACTTTTATATTTTTCCTATGTAAATTGTAAACTTTTTTCTTTCCATGTTGTAGCCTTGAGAATGGAATAAAATTTTTTCCGAAAGCTCGTCATATAATAGAGAGTTTTATTTTGAAACTGACGGCTTTCCTACAATTTTTTGATAAATAACAATATTACCGTCACAAAAACTTGTTATGCAGTTAAACTAAAATCAATTTTGGAACATTAAATCTGTAATTTGATGACAATATATGGGTTAAATTTTGCAAAAATAAATTGACGAGTTTCAATGATATAGCATTTTCGAGAAGAAAATTTGCAATTTTCCATGGAAAAACTTGACCCTCAGAACTGGCAAATGAACTTAATCTCCGAAAATAATTTTTCAGTGCGAGGAAGAAACCGGAAGTCTACGTGGCGTTTTGCAAACCATGTTGTACATATATATATATATATATATATATATATATATATATATATATATATATATATATATATATATATATATATATATATATATATATATATATATATATATGTATATATATTCCGGTCTCCTCAGAAAGACGTGCTCATGAAATGAATTTAGGGCCCATGACTTGACCCCAAAGAAAACATTCTTCATCCTGTACTCATAAACTTCTGAAACATATTATTACTCGAGTTTCAACGAAAAAATGTCAATTTGTGACCAAATCATCACCCATTCATCCCCTACCCCCTGGAGCGAGTTTACCCAAAAACAATCCGTACAGTTCGTTTGTTAGGTGCTAACTGTATGCCAAATTTGAAGACGATATATTAATTCGTTCTAAATCGTTGCAACAGGCAGACATACAGACCGACAGACAAAAAATTGTCGTTCCCAAATCATGTTTTCTATATGTTTTGACAGTTTTAACGACGTTTAAGCGAAAAAATATGTTTGGAACACCACCCCACACAGTCAAACCTTAATTTAATTTCAGCATAGAATACCCGATGTTTGATGAGATTGAAAAACTTCTAATAAACAAAACCTAAAACGTTATATTACTGGAGTTTTAGCGAAAAAATGTCAATTTTCACCAAATCACCCCCATTCATTCCCTCCACCCCTAACGATTTTACCCAAAAACAATCCGAACCGTTAGTTTGTCAGGTGCTAACTGTGTACCAAATTTGAAGACGATATCTCGATTCGTTCTAAAGTTATCGTGGCTACAAACAGACAGACATAGAGACCGAGAAACCGACAGAAAAAAACATATTTTCTATATCTTTTACAGTTTTTATGACGTTTAAGAGAAAAAAACTTTTTAAATTTTTGTCGCCGATGCCATACTTCCATATCGTAAGATGTGGAAGTAATTATTGTTTTTAAATGGAATGATCTTTTACTGAATTGTTATTTGAAAATAATTTTTATCTCCGAAAATTACGAAGCTATTGTGAAGAAATTTGGTGGATATGTTGCCTTGGGAAAGACCTTACCTCTTACCAACATTTAACTTTCTAGGTTTATAGAAAATTGAGTTACTCAAATTTGAAGCATTTAATGAAAATTCACTACCATAACGCACTTGCTGCGTCCGGAACTTTTTTTCGTTATCTAATCGAATTGGCTATAAAAATTGCTACAAAATGATATTGTCCCTATACCTAAATGAAATCGTTTTAGAGTTATTTCAACAACAAAAAACGAAAAATTTCAATTTTTTAACCTTCATGTCGAGAATACTATGAATGGTTGCAAATATTTTTTAAAGAATCAGTTTTTTGAAACTTCTTTTGTTATTTCAAAGTGCATGCATCTTTTGCCAAAAGTAGTTAACATGAATAACAAAACGAAAATAGTGATGATATAAATCAAGAAATTTTTTATTTTCACTTCCACATCGTCAATACATGTGGTAGTATGGCATCGGCGGCAGAAATTTCGTAAAAAGTGTCAAAACATGGTTTGAGAACGAACTTTTTTTTGTCTGTACGTCTGTCTGTTTGTTGCCACGATAACTTTAGAACGAATTGAGAAGATATCGTCTTCACATTTGGTATACAGTTAGCACCCGAAAATAGTGATGATATAAATCTAGAATTTTTTTATTTTTACTTCCACAACGTCAATACATGTGGTAGTATGGCATCGGCGGCAGAAATTTCGTAAAAAGTGTCAAAACATGGTTTGAGAATGAACTTTTTTTGTCTGTTGGTTTGTACGTCTGTCTGTTTGTTGCCACGATAACTTTAGAACGAATTGAGAAGATATCGTCTTCAAATTTGGTATACAGTTAGCACCCGATACACAAACGGTTCGGATTGTTTTTGCGTAAAATTGCTTCAGGAGTAGGGAATGAATGGGGGTGATTTGGTGAAAATTGGCATTTTTTCGTTAAAACTCGACTTAAGAAATGTTTTAGGGTTTGTGTATTAGAAAACTTTCAATTTCATCCAACGTCTGGTATGCTGCGCTGAACTTAAATTAGGGGTTGAATGTGTGGGGGTAGAATACCGGTGACAGAAATTTATAATTTTTGTTTGCTGAAACCGCGTAAAAAGTCTCAAAACCTATAGAAAACCCGATTATGAAACTCGAGTAATATAACGTTTTGGGGTTTGTTTATTAGAAAATGTTCTATTTCATAAAGCATCTGGTATTCTGTGGTGAAATTAAATTAGGGGTTGAATGTGTGGGGTGGAATATCGGTGACAGACATTTTCATTTTTTTTTTGCTAAAAAGTCTCAAAACATATAGAAAACTTGATTCTGGAACGAATTTTTTTTTGCCTGTCGGTCGGTGGGTCTGTCGCCCTGTACGTCTGTACGTCTGTTAGTAGGCGCAATAACTTTCGAACGAATTCAAATATCATCTTCAAATTTGGTATCCAGTTAGCACTCGACAAAGGAACGCTTCGAATTGTTTTTGGGTAAGATCACTTCAGGGGAGTGGGGGATAAATGAAATAATGATAATAATAAATGTATAACACAGTATAAGTTACTGTAAAAAACAAAGTCTTTTGATGAAATGAGGTGCACTGTTTCTACTATATCTAGGTTGTACCAAATTCTATGCCTTTTATTAGTGAATTTTCTTAAAAAAATTCACTAATGAGGAGATCCCGACTTTTGAATTTTGAATAAATTTCTTCAAATGAGCGCTAATTAGGCCCCCCAGAACACATATCCGGGGTCAGTTTAAATTTTTATATGTATATATATATATATATATATATATATATATATATATATATATATATATATATATATATATATATATATATATATATATATATGTATGTATCACACCGATAACTCAAAAAATAATGGGCCGATTTTGGTGAATACCTTCCTTTTGCAAATGGCTTGGATAAGTTCGTTAGGCAGGAAAATCGGTCCAGGTTTTCCCGGAAAATTTTGTGTTTTCTTTCGAAAAAAAAATTATATCTCCGGAATTAACAAAGTAAGGGCAACCAAATTTGGTACGCGGGTTTACATTATAAGTAAGCTACATACCAAAATTTAGCTCTATATGTCAAAAGACAAAAAAGTTATAGGCATTTAAAGAAAAATAAATTCGGATTTTTCACAAAACGTCAAAGTTACGATTTAAACGTCAAAATTGGCAACATTTAGGAAAAGAACTTGAATCTAATACGGGCTATGGAAATAAAATGTCTCAAGAAGAATGTTTTACAAACCCTGAAGTCTTAGTTTCAACCGTCATTGTCCTTCATTTTAATAAAATGTTTCCAGAAAATTCATTTCAAATAGACCCTTTCTCTGACGCTTGGCAGCAGTCTTAGCTATAGAGTTTAGCGTTTAATGGTATATCCTTTTTGTAGAATTTTCGTAAAAAAAATCAATAAAGCTCAATATAGCTGTTATTATACAAGATATGAAAAAAATTATATATATATATATATATATATATATATATATATATATATATATATATATATATATATATATATATATTAATTATAGGGTGTCTTGAGCTACACCTTAAAAAATTATTTCTACAATCACAGGGTGGCCCATAAGTCGTTGGTGATACAAATTTTCTTTTTCTTTTTAATCAAACACGCCTTATGTTATTGCATTTTTGCATTTTCCATCGAAATATAATGCATGTGTGTAAGAAAAAAATTCTGGACGCAGTAAGTGCGTTATGGTAGCGAATTTTGATCAAATGCTTAATATTTGAATAGCTCAATTTGCTATTAACCGATAAGGTTGACCAAGAAACGAGTTTTTTCGGGAACACTTTGTTTGCTTTTGGAAATTTATGTACATTTTCAAACAATAAAGTTATTTTGATGAAACATGGCACATTGTTTTTACTATATAGGTTATACTGGTAACCAAATTTGATGCCCGCTTTCTTAAAAAAACACACATTATTGCTATTAAAAAATAGTTTTATGAAAATTCACTACCATAACGCACTTGCTGCGTCCAGAGTTTTTAAAAAGACATATTTGCAATTAAAAACATTTTTATGATTATCCACCGGCATCACGCACTTGCTGCGTCCAGACTTTTATTTACAACGTTTCGTCTACGTGCCTCGTCATCAGTATAATTAGTCGGGTTTAGGTCTATTAAATCAGGTGGATATATCTGTTTTGGGTCCAGGTCTGAATACACTGAGATCTTAGTGACGATCTCCAGCGAGATTTGGGTAGTTGGTAGATTGAGGCACCGTAATCGATATTTCAACAACCCAATCTATCCCTATCCACCGCTATAAGGAGTAGGCACACTAGAGTCTCAGAAATTATTTGCTCTAATCTCTCTTTAACCATTTCAAAATGGCTTCCAAACACGAGATCAAACGTTAAGTTTCAACAAATTCTGGACGCGATTAAACCTTCAGTCTCATTTAGAAATATTTTCGAGAAATTCTCAAGACTTGGCTTCTTCAGTAAATATTTTTTTGAAAAGCTTTTCATGTGTTTTATCACTTAAAATTGAAGTTGCCAGAAGAGAAATTATGTGAATTTAGACTACATTTTTTATACAAAGTGAATGGTTTTTTTAAGTACATGTATGTAGGTAATGGAAAACTAATACAATAGTTAAAACAAATTCAGGCAGCAAAAGTTGAAACTGGTCATATTTTAACATATTGTTGAGCTTTAATGGATGAATTTTGTATACCATTCCCTTGATCATGTATGAGACTGTAAAAAAAGAATCTGATGGGAGGTTAATAAAAAATAAACCATTACACTATTTTCTCAAAAAACTTGATCTTAAAGCGGCTTTTATGCAACACATGCCGTTTCCGTTCTATAGTAAATTCAGTAGGCACTGTCAATCATTCGTTTCCGTCACTAATTCAAGGGAGCATTAATCAAAGTTACTTAACAACTGACGATATGGGAAGGTCATCTTCTATACCACCGTCAGCACACCGATGCATCCGCGGCACACAAGTTTCTTACGTATTGGTGTGACGAATAAATAATTGCATAATTATGTGCAAATTGTCCCATGATTGATATTGGTACGTTTCCTTCTAATCAGTCATCATGCAATTTAAGGACCTTTATTATACATTATGTGGCTCGATTTGTGTATTTTTCTCCTTTGTATATCGTTTACTGGCATTAGAGATGATTTTCTAATACTGTTACTTCTGCCCATCACGTTTTTTGCCATAAAATGGTAGGTAGGCATTGAGCCCCTTCTATATCGTAACAATAGTGAATAGTCAATAGTTTATTTTGCCTTAATTCCATTTACAAATGGTTGAGCACGTCAATTATTAAAATAAAAACAAAACTATGAACACAAATGTAAAAAACAAACTAGAAAACATTTCAAACAAACACAATAAAATTTTGGTTCGTCTCACCTCTGTGCCCCACGGGTATCAGACAAATACTCCGCAATGGAGTAATATCAATTATTGGTTAGGTATGATTTTAGCGATGCTTTAAATTCATTCACATTTTGAATTGCTTTTATAGTTTCCGGCAACCTGTTATATAGATCCACCCCCGCAAAAGAGGGCGATTTTCTGTACATCATTTTACAGAACTGCCTGTTTCTAAACAGATTCCCGTGGCGAGTGGAGTAAGAGTGCATCTCAGACTGCCTTGTTAGCCCATCTTTGACACCATGAATATAATTTAAAAGTTTATATAGGTAAACGCATGTTAGCGTCATTATTTTTGCGTCCCTGAAAAGCGCCCTACAAGATTGTGTTACTCTCATACCAAAAATCACTCTCATTATTCTTTTTTGCAGTATAAAAACTCTTTCCACCTCAACCGACTGTCCCCAAGCAAAATTGTTGTAAGATATCAAGGAATAAACTTCCGAGTAGTAGACAGTCATCAGAGAAATATCAAGAAATGGGTCTGTTTAAGCCTACCGCACAAAACCTCAATATGTTTTATCCATGAAAGGTTCTGGTCAATAGTTACCCCCAATACTCTCACGCTTGTGGCCTGAGACACTACGGTGCCCTGAAAATCAAGGTTAATTCCCTGCTTTTGCTGGGCTCTGAATTCAAGAAATACGATTTTCTGGTAATTTATAAGGAGCTGTTGGCCTCACCCCAGTAAACAAGTAACGAGTTAACCTTACGGCTAACCTCGTGTGTATCCGACCCCGACACAACCACTGTCGTATCGTCCGCGTACATGAACAACCTCCCCTCCCTAATATGTACAGGTGGATCATTCACATACAAGACAAACAACAACGGGCCCAAAACACTTCCCTGCGGAGTGCCAAGCTGTACATCAAAAGGTCGTGATTGCACTCCATCCACCGATACTACAATTTGTCTGTTTGTTAGAAACGAGAGCAGCCAGTCGCAAACAGGGCCCCGAACACCCAGACACTGCAGCTTTTTCGAAAGCAGTTGCGGATTTAGCGTATCAAACGCCTTAGAGAGATCAAACATAAAAGCCACCACGCGCTGACCCCTATCAAGTTCGTCGTATATGTACTGCACCATGTCAATAACAGCTGTTTCCGTTGATAGTCCAGGCCTGAAACCGTGCTGGCACTTAGATATTATTCCCTGATCTCCCAAGAAGTTCTCCAATCGTACAGCCATCGCTTATTCCATTATTTTAGAAAATACACTAAGTATTGAGAGTTGCCTATAATTGAAAATATATTGTTTGTCTCCCTTTTTGCAGATGTAATTACCTTGGCTTGCTTTAACTGACTTGGAAACTCACCGGTGACAAGTGACAAGTTCATTATATGGAAGATGCAACCGGCTACTGTTTCTGGATATTGCTTTATTACCGATATGGGAACTTCATCAATACCAGATGATTTTTTATTTTTTAAGTTATTTATAATGTTTTCAATTTCAAAAGGAGTGAACGGTTCTACAAAAATTGACCGATTATTCACACTAGTCGTTGTACCACCCAAAGCCTGACCACCATACTGAGATCTCACCTGATTTTGAACTTCCGAAAAGAAAACATGACCAAACAAGTCAACTATGGTTTTTGTATCGGAAATAATTTGACCATTATGTCTTATTTTAATATTATTAGGCCCATTTTTCACATTTTTTGTATGCTTATTATTGTTGACAAGTGACCAAAAAGTTTTTGTCTTATTAGCCGAGCCTTCTATCAAGCTTAAGTAAAATTGCTGCTTTTCTTCTCGAATGCGCAAATTAAATTGTTTGTTCAAGTCCTTAAATTTTTCATCTACATCGTTTAAATTGCACATTTCCCTAAGTCGATTAAACAATTTTAAATTTTCAGAACATCTCTTCAGTTCCAGAGAATACTGAAACCTGGTCATTCTATCATGGGGGTTCCCTAGTTTGACCAGTCTCACCGGAGATGCTGAATTAAACAATCTAATAAACTGATTATAGAATCACCAAAAACCTTATCGATATTAGTCATCTCCGAATAATTAACCTCAATAGGATATTCTTTCAAAAACCTACCAAATAAGTCAGCGGCCCGGCTATAAAACACTCTACACCTAATAAAACAAGACCGATCACCCGCTACAGGAAGGTCAATCATGTGTATGTTAAACAATAATTCTTGAGCACTGTGATCAGACACTGCAGGGTCAAACACGGTTGCAGCACTATCTGCAATATTGGTGATAACATAGTCTGTCGACGAACGAACCAGAATTCCCAGATATCTACCCTCCCTTGTTGGTGTGTTTACTAATGATTTTAAGTGATAACAGTCCAACAGACCGTTTAGTCTCTTAGATTCTGTAGATTAAGAATTCATACTGTAAATGTTGAGATCGCCTGTGATAACAACCTGTTGTTCATACTTTCTACAGACCTTACTGAGAACACTCTCCAAAACAGAAAAAACAAATCAAAATCACGGGAAGTGCTAGGACGATAGACCACAATAAAGCAAGTCTTCCCTCAAACTCCAACGCACAGCATTCAATATGCAGCTCCGCAGACATTTTTGCAATATACTTTATTTCCTTGCAACTTTGTTTCTCTATGCACTTTTATCGTGAGATATTATTATCGCTTTCATTACTTTCGTACATCGTCAGTCATCATGCAATTGAACAGCTTTTATTGTAAAGTGAGTAGCTTAGTTTGTGTATTTATCTCCTTTGTATATCGTTTCCTGGCATTAGAATTGATTTGCTAATGCTGCTACTGCTGCTACTGCTGCTACTGCTGCTACTGCTGCTACTGCTGCTCGTCACGTTTTTTTCCACAAAGGGTTGGGTAAACATAAAGCCTCTGCTATAGTGTTACAATGTTTCGCTATGCACTTTTATTGTGAGGTATTATTTTCGCTTCCATTACTTTCGTATATCTTCACATACACATTCCAATCTTACGCAAACTCATATTTTTTCTTTATATGGTTAATAATTTTTCATCATCTGAACGACATAAAGATTTGCGTAATGCGGCGGTATATATATATATATATATATATATATATATATATATATATATATATATATATATATATATATATATATATATATATATCCAACCGATAAGTCAAAAAATACACACTGATTTGGACCAAATTTGGGAATTACCCTTATTTTGCTAATGGCTTGGATGAGTTTGTTAATCAACTCTTAGCGGCCAATTTTTCGTAGTAAAAAAATAAAAAATATTTTTTAAAACGCAATATCTTTCAAATTGTTTAAGTGATTGAAACCAATATTTACAGCTTAAAAGAACATAGACAGACGTGGTTGTGTACCAATTTTCAAGTTGTTTGATTAATGGAAAATAAAGTTATTCGAAATTAATAATAAAATAATCCTCGACATCACTTCAGATTCTGTAATGCAATATCTACAATGTTGGACAAAGACAGATGACGTTATCTGTACTGCTATGCTATTTAAATAGATCGTAGATAAAAATGTAAACAATGGAGGTTGTCGCAGGTTAATAGCCTGGAGAACGTTGAGAGATACGACAGTGATGCCATCTCGGTGCAGGACCAGGTAGTATATTGCTCTAGTTTACACAAAATTTTATAGATAGAGCTGCACAATCAACTAAGAATTGTGTAATGTCAGCCTTGGACCATTTATTTCCTAATACCGGGACAAAGTTTGCGGTCAAAAGTGAGTAATTTTAGCATGCGAATTTATACTATAAATAAAATATTTCGGGACGCAGCAAGTGCGTTATAGTAGTGAATTTTCATAAGAATTGTACACTATTAGTAATATATATTATTAAAACTAATTCTTTAAATTTAAATGGACCTTGGAGATCGGTTTTAAAGTCCCAGTTAGCAATTATTTGAAAAAATTTATATTTTATATGAAGCTAGAAAATTAAAATTTGGTCTTAGATACAATATGTAAGTACTGCAAGTGCCTTTAAAAAATGGTGTTACAAATTTCATTAAAGTTACAAAAGTTTTTAGAAAAACATAATTATTTACAAAGGGAATGTACCTGTCAAATTATAAATATGGCAGGTATTTTTCCTTATTAATTGCTTGGGTGGTTTTGTTTTAGTCAACCCATTCAGTGTTTGCAAACAATAAACAACAAAAGTCTGGACGCAGCAAGTTATGGTAATGACTTTTCATTAAAATGTTTTTAATAGCAAATATGTGTGTGTTTTTTTTTAAGAAAGCAGGCATCTAATTTGGTGACCAGTATAACCAATATAGTAGAAACAAGGTACCATCTTTCACCAAAATAACATTATTGTTTGAAAATGTATAAAAATTTCCGAAAGTAAACTTAAAGTGTTCCCGAAAAAACTGGTGTCTTGAAATTAAGCTATTCAAATTTGAAGCATTTAAAGAAAATTCGCTACCATAAGGCACTTGCTGCGTCCCGAATTTCTTTTCTTACAAACATGCATTATCACCAACGACTTATGGGCCAGCCAGTGATTCTTAAAATATTTTTCAAGATGTAGCTCAAGACACCCTATAATTAACAATTTTTTTCGTATCTTGTATAATAACGGATATATTGAGCTTTATTGATTTTTTATGAAAATTCGATAAAAATTATATACCATTAAACGATAAACTCTATAGCTAAGACTACTACCAAAACATCAGAATAAGGGTCTATTTGAAATGAATTTTCTGGAAGAACATATTTCATTCATTGCGATAAGAAATGCACTAATTAGTCAATTTTTAGTAAACAAAAACTTAAAAAAAACCAAACGTTCAAAAATGTTTATTCAGTTAAGTGTTCAAATTATTGACCACCAGCTTCCATACAAAAGTACAAATTTTGTTCAAAACGATCTCTGACATTCTGGAGCATTTGTGGAGTTATTAGACGGCATTCTTCAACGATGCGTCATCGTAATTCTTCCAGAGACTCCGGTTCTGTTGCGTAAATTCTACTCTTTAAATGGCCCCATAGAAATTAGTCTAAAGGGGTTAAATCCGGTGATCTAGCGGGCCACTCAATAGCACCTCTACGCCCAATCCATTGCTCTGGAAACTCTCTGTTCAAAAACTCCCTAAACCGTTGTGAAAAATGCGGAGGAGCTCCATCTTGTTGAAACACTAATTGATTTTCTTGGTAGCGATAATCGTTTTCAACAATGTCAATCAGTAGAGGGTAAACGATATCTTCTAGTAACTCCAAATACGTTTCGCCACTCAAATTGCCATCAAAAAAAATTAGTCCGATTAAAGGGTCTCCAAAAATGCCAGTCCAGACATTCAATTTCTGTGGAGTTTAAGTGTGGACTTCGTGAAAATTTCTTGGATTATTATCTGCCCAATAACGACACTTATGACGATTGACTGAAGAGTTTAATAAAAACGTATACTCGTCTAAAAAACAGATATTGGACAGAAAGTTTCCGTTATCAGCTATTCGTGCAGTCATAACTTCACAAAACTCCAACCGCCGATCAAAATCATCTTCATTCAGTTGCTGTACAAGATCAATTTTATACGGGTGAAATTTATGATGCTTCAATATTCGCTGAATAGCTCTTCTTTTGATGTCCGATAAACTGAAATAATAAACCGCATTTCTCTCATTCCGATAAGAAATGTTCTAGTTGATAAAACTATAAGTGTGCTGAATTCAGAAAAGAAAGATCTTTCAAATGATGTAACACTCAACCTATGTTCCCTATTTAAAGTATAAGGGTTCTTTTCACCACCCTTAAGGGGTTGATGTGACAAAGTTGAGTTTTATGTCAAAACATGTCCCCCTCAATATTCAAATTGACGTGTTTCAGTTTCTTAAAAAAAATTTATCTGGGCGCAAATCGGTCTGTTTCGCTTTCAATGCGCCAGCCTATATATATATATATATATATATATATATATATATATATATATATATATATATATATATATATATATATATATATATACATATATATATATATATATATATATATATATATATATATATATATATATATATATATATATATATATATATACTTATATAAATTCAAGTGGACCTTACATATGGGTTCTAAGGGCCACAATTCGCGCTTATTTGAAAAGCGTCGCCATCGTTACTTCTCTGTTAATGAATTTTCTTAATAAAAAGTTACTAATTACATACATTTGCTCCAACTGATCGAAAATGCCATATCTTCTAACTGACAGCCAACAGTATTGCTAGTATCCTATTAGTTAAGAAATGCTGGTATGGCACAGAGAATTTCTTGCACGTATGCATGGATAATACCAAAAGAACTATCTCATTAATTGTATTTGTCAGCATGTGGACTTGCGGTATTGTACGGAATATTGTAATGCAAAGTATTTTGATGCTATCGCGATAATAATCAACTGATTGCAAAGCGGTTAATCGGCAATACGCCGTCGCTGAAGGTGGTCCTTCCGCAATCCGAGCATTACTGCAAGTTCGTGACTTTTT
The DNA here is from genome assembly GCA_964006375.1 of Tillus elongatus. Lineage (NCBI taxonomy): Eukaryota > Metazoa > Arthropoda > Insecta > Coleoptera > Cleridae > Tillus > Tillus elongatus. Next base: position 31,986,123 of record OZ023268.1, read on the forward strand.
GACCACGGTTCAGGGTTAATCAAGTATAATTTACTTGGCACATGGTAAATCTGAACCTTCAAAACATAGATACGTGGAGAGTTCTGATTTTTCGATTAAAAATTATTGCATTAACTGCCATTACTAAAACAAATCTCAGAAGTAACTTATTTTGTTTACAATTTATTGATTTTAATTTGATGTGCTTCTTATGTTTATTACAAAATTGATAAAAATGGAATGGCAATTTCTGATTACTGATAATTATTAATTACACTTGAAATATATTATTGACTACTTATTGGGTCCCATGGTGTTAGCAATAGTGTCACTGTATAGGATGTAAGAATACTACCGCTTCCAACTGCTGAAAAATCTGACAGCCTGTCCAATTTGCGGCCCATTAGTAACTTGAGCGTTACGTCAAACCTTCTAGAAAAGATCATGTATAGGCTTGATGAGACAGTACCTCGACAAAACAGCTTTTTTTTCCCCGTGGGGCTCGTCCGCGTCTTTGCCGCCCCGATAGCACTGCAGCCTTTAGCTTATTGTGCATACCCTGTGTCTTTTCTACGCCACCCATTTCAAAATCACTGTGGCTGAAACTAGTCTGCACAGCAATTGGTAGGGTGAAGTTTTATATTGCCCTGTCTCCGCTATAGGCTGTCCGTATATCAGTTGTCTTTTGCAGTCCAGAGCTTTACACTCGCACAAGAGGTGCTGTGCTGATTCCTCCCCCTCGCCGCAGAGTCTGCATGCCAGGTCCCCCTCGAACCGCCCCATTTATGCAGGTGTTTCTTGACAGCCATGTGTCTCGTCAAGAGTCCGTTTATGTTCCTGAGCTGTCATCTGCTAAAATTTAGCAGCTCCACAGCTCTCTTTGAAGTAGGTTCCTCAATTATTGACTTCCCAAGTCTGAGCCCTGGACAGTCTTCCCAGTACACCTTATGTTCATTTCTGACCCAGGACTTAGCATCCCCTGGCAGTGCTCTTCGTCACGCGCAGGACCTGTTATGGTCCCATAAATGGTTCTGCTGACCCTGTCAGCTTCTATATAGCCTTTGACCCCCGAGTGACCCGGCACCTAGATGAGGGTGACCTCATTCTGCCCAGCCAGGTCGCTCGTCTCGTCTCGGCATTCACTTACCAGCCTGGAATTTAACCGTGCGCTACTTAGGGCCTTAAGGGCTGCCTGGCTGTCTGTGCCTATGACGATCCGCTTGTTGGTGCAGCCCCTCCTCTTGTTCTCTCGCACGCAGTGCAATATGACGTACATTTCGACATCAAAGACCGTTGCATGAGCTACCCTCGATCCTTTAGAATAAACGCCTGCTCCCGCCCCACACTCCCCGCCGAATCAGTCCGTGAACCAGACGACGGCGTCCCGTGGTAGACCCGGACGCTCCCACCGCCATGCCTCACGGTCCGGGATTTCCACTGTAAACTTGTTTTCCCTGCAGATTCGCGGGCTCTCGAAGTCTGACCTCATTTCAGGCATGGGCTCTTTCACGATTTGAAATTGAACTGAATTTTGCAGTGGCCCCTGCAGCCTGGGTTGGTCTTCAGTCTATCATTACAGGCTAGTCTGTATAGTCCCAGCCTGGCCTCCCGCATGATAACTTAGGGGGGGCAGATCCAGCAACACCTCCATGGCGGCTGTTGGGGTTGAAGTCATGGCCCTTGTGATGCCGAGGCAAGCCATCCTTTGGATGTTGCCTAGTTTTTGTTTGTTACTGGATTGTGTCACCTTAGACCACCAGACCACCCTTGTGTACAGCCGAAGGGCCGTACTAGGTCTTAGTCCCCATATAGCCCCCTAGTGACGGCTAGGGTCATAACTGCCTTACGCAGTATTTTTTCAACGTGACCATTCCAAGTTAGCTTAGAGTTCAATACGACCCCAATATATTTTACCTCCCTGGCCATTGGGGTGTTCCTACCGTATAGAGTGAGAGGTCTGTGGCTCTCCCATTTCCTCCTCGTAAACGGTATGATGGTTGCTTTCTCGAGGCTTACCCCGAGATCTTGGCCAACTCTCCACCTTTTCACCACTTTCAGTGCTGTCTGCATGCGCTCCCACACTGACTGTGTAACCTTTCCTCGGACTATGATGACAATGTCGGCCGCATAGCCCTATACCCCGTACCCCTCTCCCGAGAGCCTGCCTAGCAGGCCGTCCACGATTAGGCACCAGAGCAGTGGAGCTGGAACGCTCACCTCCGGACACCCCGCCGCAACCCCCGCCTGCAGATCCCTCCCGCGAGTGAACTGAACACCGCGCTGTCCCTGGGCATGGAACCGATCCACCTGCAGCAGGTCTCCTCTATTCCACGCTCCTTTACAGATGCCAGTACCGATCCGAATGAGGTATTGCTGAAGGCCCCCAGCGCCACCTCCCTGTTCTCCAGCGTATTCTCCAGTTTCAGTACCGTTTGGTGCAATGCTGTTTCTTTGGAGACTTCTGCTCTGTATGCATATTGTCCCCTGTGTAGGGATATGCTTCCAGGACACCACTTCTAATGTGCCGGTCGAGCAGTTTTTCCACTGTTTTTAGCAAGAAGGACGTGAGACTTGTTGGCCTCAGTGACTCTGCCTGGTCTGTTGAACGCGCAGGTTTAGGAATGAATACAACCCTGGCCCGTCTCTATGCCCTCTGAATATACCCCAGAGCCAGGCTGGCCCTCATAATTTGGGTAAGCGCCGGCGCCATATGTCTATACCCTGTTGGAGCATGATGAACATTATTCCATCGAATCCCGAGGATTTGAATGGCTTAAAGCTGTTAATGGCCCATCTAATTTTGTTCCAGGTAACCACCTCTGCCAAGTCTACACTAGATGCCCGCCTGTACGGCGCGTCCATTTCTGAGTATTCCCAGTCCGGAGGTGATTGGTTTATTATGTTGCACCCGGGGAAGTGTGTCCGTAGTAGGACTTCCATAGTTTCCTCCCCCTAGCTTCTAGAGCACCCCATCGATGTTTTAAGGAAGCCTATGTTGGTCTGAGTGACATTGGACTGAATCTTATGTAGTCGAGCACTCTCGGATGTGCTCTCCACTTCCTCGCAGTGCCTTCTCCACGACTCCTTCCTGGCATCTCTCAGTCTTTTGTTGTAGCTTGTTAGGGCATGTCTATATTCATCCCATGTTCCCGACCTTTTGGCCGCGTTGAACAGCTTACGAACCTGCGTCCTCCTTTGCCCGAGGTCCTCGTTCCACCACGGGACGTTCCTGGTGGACTCCCTCACTTTCCGGGGGCAGTTGGCGTTATAGGCCGAGGTGATTGCGTCTCGCACTTGGGCTGCCGCAATCTCGAGGTCTATTGAATTGTTTATGGTTCTCTTAACCCCCCGCAGTTTCACTGCTAGGTCTGCCCTGTAGGCTTCCCGTTCCGCCATGCGAGGGTCCCGATACCATACCGTTTGTCTTTCGACTTTGGAGATTTCAAGCCGGATGCATCTGTCTGTGGTCTGAGCTATTCACTTCCCCAGACACAGCCCAGTTCTTAATAAAGTCACCCAGAAACTCATGGTGCGCGTTCACATCGATGCCGATGATGGTCTGCCGTCCACCTGCTCTGCAACCCACCTGCTCTGCAACCCACCATCAGCTACTCCAACTCCTTGGGTGGAGGAGGGTCCGTGCTGTCCTTTGGTAGATAGGCCGATCCGACAGTAATATCCCTTGGCCCATCCGCTCCTCCACATCGGATTTTGATCGTTGCCAGGTCCCTGAAACAGAAATTCATTAAAGGCAGAAACTCTATCCCTTCCCTGACAAAAATGCAGGCCCTCGGGTTCTCGCTGAATCTACTGTAGATGAGCTTTCCAGCAGCTCCGCTGAGTTCCTTGATCTCTCCTTTAAAGGAGTACGGTTCCTGGATGAGGGCCACATCCTCAGAGCCATCAGTAGTCCAGCCGTGGCTGTCCTACTGTGTTGGAGGTTGACCTGAAGGAACCTAAGCCCCATCAACCCCCGGTTGCTTCCCCAGTGGGCGGAAGCTTGCCCTTCCCAGGCCCCAGAATGCCTTGAAGGAGGTTCCTTCAAGGGCTCTGTAAGACGCATGGTCGACCGAGAAGGTGAGAGTCTGTCCTTTCTCCTCTGCCTTTCTGCTTAGAACCGACCAGTGTTGTGTCTCCAGTTCAGGGTTCGGGATCTTCAGTCTACTGATCACCGTCTCCTGCGGGACGGTGTCAGGGATCCGTAGGAGGACCTTGCATCTCTTTGGGAGTTCCTTGGGCTCGGCGGCTATCAAGTCCGCCCCCTCCCAAATCTGACCGAGGCCCCCGATCGTTTTCCGCAGCTAGTCCCGCAACTGCGGGCCGGCACAGGTTATCCAGAGGATGCCCCCGACCAGGCGCGTCCAGTGGAACTGAGGCGAGCTCTCCGCTTTTTGAAGAGAGTCCACCGCATCTACCACCGCAGCCTGGATCAGGTCCGCCTTTCCCTGGTCTAGCGTGACCTCAGGATGGCGTCTGTCAATCCTCGCCATCCCGAGGCCCTCCGCAGCCTCCCTATACGAGCCAGTCTGCGCCCGTGTTCCGGCCCTGGTCCTTTTGGGACGTCTGTCTGTAGTAGGCGTGCTAGAGCCCGAGCGCAGCCTCTTCTGACTCGCACTTTCCTCTTGCGCCTTAACAGGTGCCTTGGCCTTTTTGGGACGTCTGCCTGTAGTAGGCGTGCTAGAGTCCGAGCGCGTCCTCTTCTGACTCGCACTCCCCTCTTGCGCCTTTACAGGTTTCTCGACCATCTACGTCGCGGTCGCCATATTTTGCGCCCCCCTTAGCTTCTTTCTTTGCGCCCCGGAAAGTTGCTTGGACTGCCGGGGCAGTCCCTCTACCCCTACAGTAGGGTCCTCACTGGTGGATGGGCACCCAGAGTCCGCGGACCTCGCTGTCCTCCGGTGGGACCCAGCCTCCAGCTTAGGTGTCAGGGACAAGTCTGTGGCCGAAGCTCCCCCCCCCCCCCCCCCGATCCCCTGTATCTACGTCGGTCGTAAGACCTCCAGAGTCCGCGGACGCTGCTGCCCCCTGGCTCGTCTCCGGAATAGACTCAAGGCACGTGTCTGTAGCGAAACCCACTCCTCGAGCCTCATTGGTTTTAGTTCCATATATATTTATGATCATGTTGTTCCCACGAGAATGGGGGAAATACTGTCCACACCACCAGAACGCCATGTGTGGTGCAAGGCGGGTTACTCTGTAGGGTTGCTCGGTACTCCAGAGGTTCCGTTCACGACACCATCACCCTGGTGCCATCCATCCCTAGACACGGATTACGTGACACCGTAGATTGGGGGAGTTTATTTCGACCTCCACGTCTAGATCCGTCATGTTTAGTTAACAGCAGGGTCACCTCGTGCAGGATGCGGCTCTTCACCACGCATGACGGTCTTGGGGAAAGCTTTATCGAAAGTTTATGTTGTATGTATGTATTGGATAACGGATGCATTATTTACCAACAAGCAGCACGCACACATCTTAAAAAATTAGATGTTATACGAAGTAGATGTATAAGAATATGCTTGGGCGCCTTTAAAAAACTCCGATATACAACATGCTGGCAGAATACAACGAGATGCCCCTACAGTATAGGAGAAAAATTCTGTTCTAGGTTCATCGTGAAAACATATAAAAAAGTGTTATTCCCATTTCGATATTATATTTCACAAATGAATAAGTCCTTTGTATTGGATACATTGTGGAGGCAGCCATTTGCGTCGCTTATTTTATTTTTCAATGAACTAAAATGTTATTCGGATGTGATTCTCTATTTCACAATCAATGCTTCTTTCTGTTTACTACGCTGGTGGTTAAATTCTTCTTTAAAATCTCTATCAAGAAGGCAGAACGGTGTTTACCAAGTAGCGAATTTTCATAACTGTGTGACATTTTGTTCGCTCAATTTCAACCAAAAAAATATAGTAGCCATTGAAACATTTTCAACAGTCGGCAAGTTTATCAAAATGCAAGTCGACTTAAAAAGTCAGGTGTAACATGTTGTAATTTGTATCCTTGCCAGTGTTTGATTACATTTAGTATTTATTACAACCTTCTGTCTCTTCGTCCAGTTTCTTATTTTTTGTAACGAAGCTAATATTGCGCAATTTACACCTAAAAAATTATCACTTGCTAATGACCACTAAATGCTTTACTTTGTCACATCCTTCTGAACTTTAAAATTTATACATCCGGTACATCTAACACATAGAAATAGAAACAGTATGATAGAATATGCAGAAGAAATATGCAAAGGTGTGCAGTAAGGCAGACAGGTGCTTTACTCTTATAATTTATCATCGACTCAAGACTAAGAAATTCTCCACAGACAGTGAGATATGCCAGGAAGGAGCGAGGCGTTGGCGTATTAAAGGAGGTAGATATCTCTTTATTCTGCTCGTTTAAATCATTTCTTCGCGTTTAAATCATCTTTCCTCCTTGAAAACACAACTCCTACTTTGAATTATCTCTTTTCCCTGCATTCCAGATGCACCTAAATTACCAGCCCAGCGTTAATCTCTTGATTCGTTGCACTATGTGAAATTATTATTCATGGTTGTTGTTGTTTTTCATGACTCTTTGATAAATGAAGGGGGCATTATACAGCCAGATACATAAATATCTGTGTTCGAGTTTTAAGAGATTTAATGTGCAATTTGTTTAAATGTTTACAACGTAAATATGGGCAGATGAAAAAGTCCGGACACTGCAGGTGCGTTATGGTAGCGAATGTTCATATAAATGATCTAGGCAATTTTTTACAAAAATTATCTATTAACGAGGTGTGGCTATAAAATAAGGATAGTATTGCTGTAAAATATTTAATTTTCAATGTACACGTATTTAATTATTATCACTATCAATGTACAGGGTGGTTTAAATTCGAGCCTCATCATTGGGATCTCAGAAACCGTAAGAGATACAACGTCGGTTAAATTATGGCAAAGTTGCGTAATTTAATGCTCAGCAAAATGCAGTTTAGAAAATTAGAAAATTCCGAATACTTCCTGTGAGAATCGGAAAAAACCGAAAATTCATAAAATCTGTCTTTTTTTCTGGCGTTATTTGAAAAGATATAACAAAATGAATCACACTTCATCAAGGTCACTTTTTCTCTCCTACAAGATGGCATTTTCAAATTTGATGTTTCGTCTTTCAGAAACCATCATCCTCATTTTTTTCAAATACGGCCCTGGATTTTTTATTTCACATTTTGTTTCCCTTGGACTAGCTGAAAACATTGCCTCGTCACTTTTTGGTTTTTAAACGTTTTGATAACAAAAAATGACATTTTCAGTATTTTTTGAAAATATTTCATGCTTACTTAACTTTTAAAATGGACAAATTAAAAAACATAAAGTAAATGCTCGAATAAGGCCCCTTGGACTTCTATGCATTTTCGCATACGTCTTCGCAGATTGTTCGTAACAGCCCGGTGGATTATTCTTCCTCTTGCTCGTAGAGTTGTGAATTCTAACACTAACTTTTGGCGCAAAATGTTTATATCATTCGGAAAAGTATCCTTGAATAAGCGATTTTTCAAGAATCCCCATAAAAATAATCCAGCGGGGACAAATCAGAACTTCTGGCAGCCAGCGTACCACTCCTTGGTTTCCAATCCATTGATTGGGAAATGTTTCATTAAGAAACTCGGTTACTGCCCTTCCATTATGGGGTGGTGCACCATCCTGTTGCCACCACAGCTGCCGCAGCATATTCAACGGTTCATCTTCAAGCGCATCGAATATATAATTATGGATTAAATTAAGATACCGTTCAGTATTTAAGTTTCCATCATAAATAATTGGCCCTAAGATTTTTGGTTCGATACATTCCAACCCAAACATTGAATGATTTTCGTCCCTGTCTTCGAACTTGCCGATTTTGGTACGGATTTTCTACTGCATAATAATGCTCATTGTTTCTGTTAAAAAGGCCGCTTGTGGAAAAATTACATTCATCTGTCCAGATGATTTTGTTTAAGAAATCATCATCTTGTTGCATTTTTCCATCAAGCCAATTGCAGAATTCAAGCCTTCTGTCCCTGTCTCCTGGTCTTAGTTCATGGCAAACATGAAGTTTATAGGGATGATACCTATGTTTTTTGATTTCGGCTTCTAGGCATATTCAGTTCCGAAGCAAATTGCCGTATTGAACCACGAGGATTTTCCGTAACCTTTAACAAAACGTTTTGGTGAAATATCTTTGACATGTTATCGCAAAATATTATAGTAATAAAAGATTGCATAGCATCATTTTATAACGATACTTACAGCATTTAAAACAGCTTCTTCATCTTCAGCTTCCATTCGTTGGCCGTACGAATTTCTAGGTTTACCAAAACTACCAAAGAGACCTAAATTTCTGTACAAATTGTTAAAATATTAATAATGGGGTTGTGGATGCTCGGGGTATTGCTCTAAATACCGTTCACATGAAATGTCCGACTTTCTGTTATTACTATAATAAATCCGAAGCATATCACGTTTCTCGAAATTGTAAAACACCATTTTTGCTCCCTTAATGTTTATTTTGAAAGTTAAATTGTCAAAAGTTCTATTGTCATATTATGACAAGCGAGGACTTGATATTTCTGAATATCAAAGCCGCCGAGATGAACGAACAGACATGTCATTGCATTGCATTGGATTGAACTTAAAAGATACTCACTATTCATTCGGGTTCATCTTTAACTACCTAATCAAATTATATTATTGAAGAAATATTTTGTTTCAAAAGCAGAGTCGTATTAAATATTTACAAGAAAGACGGAAAATGTCATTTTTTTGTTATCAAAACGTTTGAAATTCAAAAATTGTGATGACGCATTGTTTTGAAATAGTCCAAAGGTAACATAATATGAAATAAAAAATCCAATTGAGTTGATTGATGGTTTCTGAAAGACGAAACATCGGATTTCGAATTTGAAAATGCCATCTTGTAGGAGAGAAAGAGTGACCTTGATGAAGTGTGACTCATTTTGTATTATCTTTTCAAATAACTCCAGAATAAAATAAAACAGGTCTTATGAGTTTTCTGTTTTTTTCCGATTATCACCGGAAGTATTCGGAATTTTCTAATTTTCTAAACTGCATTTTGCTGAGCATCAAATTACGCAACTTTGCCATAATTTAACCGACGTTGTATCTCTTACTGTTTCTGAGATCCCAATGATGAGGCTCGAATTTGAGCCACCCTGTACAACCCACCTCTATCCCTACAACACCCAACGCGAATTTTCCATTGTTCGAAACAGTGCTGGAAGTATCCTTCTGTGAGTTCCTTCATGACGCGTGCTGCGTTTATTTTAGACCTTCAACGGACTGGAGTCTTGTTCCTTGTAATGCAGATTTGACCCTGAGAAACAAAAGTCACATGGTGAAGGGTAGGTGAATAAGGTGGATAGTCTAACACTGGGATATTGTACTTTGCTAGGAACGTCTCGACAAAAAATACAGAATGAGCCGGGGCGTTGCCTTGATGGAGAACCCATAACATGTTCTTTCACAATTCCGGCCGTTTTTTCTTATTCTTTCACGAGGTTGAGCAAGAACCTCGAGGCAGCAAATTTGATTAACGGATTCACCTTCAGGAACCCAGTGAAGGTACACAATCCCATGAAAACTAAAAAAAACAATAATTATCGCTTTGAATCATGATTTGCTCGTTCCAGCTTTTTTTATTCTCGGTGAAATTGGGCCCTTCCAATGCATGGATGTGCGCTTAGTTTAAGGATAATAAGTGAAAAAACAAGATTCGTCACATGTTATCACTTTTTCCACAAAGTTCGTGTCATTTACAATGGTATTCAAAGTGTCAGTACAAACATTTTCGCGGGCTTCTTTGTGTTCAATCGTGAGAATTTTAGGTACCATGTTGGCACACACTTTTTGTCTGTTGAAACTGTTATGCAAAATCTGCCTTACGCATTCTTTGTCAATTCCTACAGTTCTAGCAATCGCACAAATAGTAGTTAGCCAACGTTTATATCGCATCAATTACCCACTTTTTCAATATTTTTATCCGTTTTTGACGTGGAAGCGCGACCCGGGCGTGAATCATCAACAACGTCTACTCGGCCATCTTGGAAACGCTTAAACCACTGAAAAACTCGCGCAGGTGGTAAACGTCCATTGTCATATACTTCTTTTAATAATACATATGTTTCGGTAGCGGTTTTTTCATGTCATGTGAAATTTTACAATTCGTTGGTTAGAGACCTAAATTTTGGTATATGGTTCACTCTTTATAATACAAACACGCGTACCAAATTTGGTTGCCCTTACTTTGTTATTTCCGGAGATATAAATTTTGTTATAAAGAAAACACATTTTCTGGAAATTTCCTGCGCCGATTTTCCTGGGTAACGAACTTATCCAAGCCACTTGCAAAAGGAAGGTACTCACCAAATTTTATTAAAATCGGTCCATTATTTTTTGAGTTATCGGTGTGATATATATATATATATATATATATATATATATATATATATATATATATATATATATATATATATATATATATATATATATATATATATATATAAACACAGATCTCCTCATTAGCGATTTTTTTTTTAATTCGCTAATACTATATTTTATAAAAATATTTAAAAAAATTCCGAAAATAAAGTTAAAGGTTGGTTTCCTAACCAACTAAGCTTACGTTAATAGCAAATTGAGTTATTGAAATTTGAAGGATTTAATGAAAATTCACTACCAAAACGCACTTACTCCGTCCTGATTTTTTTCTTACCAACATGCATCATATTTCGATAAAAAATGCAAAACGCATTAATGAATTTGTTCTATGGAAATTAGCTAAAGATTATAGACCGTTAAACAATAAACTTCACTAACCTACAGCGAAAGCATCAACTTAACTAAACAGACAGCCAAAGCATCAGAGAAAGGGTCTATTTGAAATGAATTTTCTGTAAATATTTTAATAAAATGAAGGGCAATGACGGTTGAATCTGAAACTTAAGGGTTCGTAGAACACTCTTCTTGCAACATTTTCTTTTTACAATTCGTATTTGTTTCACGTTCTTTGCCTAAACATTGCCAATTTTCACGTTTCAAATTGCGAGTTTTACGTTTTGAGGAAAACTCCAAAATCTGTTTCTTTAACTGCCCATAACTTCTTTGTCTTTAAAGCTAGAGACCTAAATTGGTACAGGGTTCACTCTTTATAATACAAACACGCGGTTGGTTGCCCTTGCTTTGTTATTTCCGGAGATATAAATTTTTTTAGAAAGAAAACACAACATTTTCCGTGAAAACCTGGTCCGCTTTTCCTGGCTAACGAACTTATCCAAGCCACTTGCAAAAGGAAAGTCTTGATCAAGATCAGTCCATTATTTTTTGAGTTATAGGTCGGATATATATATATATATATATATATATATATATATATATATATATATATATATATATATATATATATTGTTGCGTTTTCGCCGGGTTCTGGATAAGTGAGACTTTTAATTTTAACAAAACATTATTTACTCTCTAAATATGGATGCAATAGAAGTTCTAGAATGTCTCTCTCACAAAACGCTTAGTTTATCTGGCCTTACAATCACTAATTTATACAAAAGTCACTAATACACTGAAACTACAGTCGCTACTCTATAACACTTCACACTAGTTACTGCTTCTTCGAGTCACTACAACATTCTATAACTGCCTGAACTGTACTGTTTTCGCCTTTATATACACGTCGTACCTTCCACCTCCTTTCTGGAGCGTTCCATTCCAGAACGTTCCAGGACCTTCTTTTACTAGAAGGTTCTGTGAATACAGATCGGTCCCCTGTGTATACAGGGGGATGATCCAAATGTGGTCATCACTCCTATGTTACACAAGAGGTGTTTCTCGAACTATAAGATCTCTCTGCGTATACAGGGTGTAAGGGTTCTCTGCGTATACAGGGTGTATATACAGGCTGTTCGGAATGCGCAGACCTCAGTTATCCGTTCCGACGGGGTACAAGTTGGTAACTTCGTTACTTTCGGTCCTAGAGGGCTGAGACTTCGCCTGTGGGGGGTCACTCCAGGCACGGGGGCGGTGTTGCCAGATTGTGCAAAAATGTCCAGATATTGGGGAAGTTCTGGAGCTGTTGCAACACCCCACCTACATCTGTAACAATATATATATATATATATATATATATATATATATATATATATATATATATATATATATATATATATATATATATATATATATATATATATATATATATATATATATATATATATATATATATATATATAAACACAGATCTCCTCATTAGCAATTTTTTTTTGATTCGCTAACATAATCTAGTTTGCCTGTTTATTAGTGACACCTGAAATGTTGCAGTATGTATGTAATTCATTTATAAAGAGTGAGAAAGTGTTTGGAAGTTGAAGGGGGACATATCGAACAATCTCTCATGCACGACAGACGATAATTTTTAATACTTTCTTTGTATTTTAACCTAATAAATCATAGTTCCGTAACCGAAATAGATTCCAATTTTATTTAAAAAAAGTCCTACCCCATGTAAAATCCAAAGTTACCGCCCGCCCCTTAAAGTATAGAAGGGGAGTAAATATGTCCCTCCGTTTTCAATTTTATTTAAATTTAATTTCTATTTAATTACTCTATCAAAATTTCACAAAAAAAATTACCTTTTTTGAGATATCTCCTTGTAACACTTTAAAAGCCCATCCTGTGTAGTCTAAATGTAGCTAAATGTCAAAATCTATTTGGATAATGTGACTTGTCCAATTTTTTAAAATCTAACTATTTAACGCACTTTTTTACACCAACGTCCATCGTCACTTCTAAAATTAGGTTACCATCTCACAAAATCAGATTCGAATCCAAAGCCAAAATTTTCTAAAATATCAATATGAAACAGAGAACAATAATTTTAGCATTGAATCGTTTTATATATAAATAAATATAAGTAATAATATCGTTTCTTTCTTTCTTTCAGGTGAGTCTAATCTACAACCAGTAATAAGTTATATCTAACTATAATGACGTAAGTAGCCACAAGAGAAACAAATCTAGTACACATAAATTTGTAATTTTGTTTTAATTTGGTAAGATCTAATTGGTTGTCTAAAAGATAAAATCTAAAACATTTATAAAATATTGCTTTCATCGCCATATAATTAGAATGCATTGTGTCACTTAATGCTCGACGATTTCGAGAGTTTCCTGCTTAATTAATTAAACCAATGATTTAAAACCAACACACATGAGGATATTCTATAGAGTTATAAATTTAAGTTACAGATTTTGTTACTAAAATTGGAAGTTATAACTTACTAAATATTAATTATACGTATATAATATAAATTTAATAATGTTATCCCTGACATTTTAGTGCATTTTTAAGAAATTCGTGTGTATTTTACAGTATGAAAGATAAAGCGACAGTATTCATAAATGGATAGCTATCTTCCCGTCCATACTTTCAAGGTGGCTTAATTGCATACAGGATGGTGGAAATTTAATGTCGAGTGAAGTAAATTTCAAACCATAATAAGTTATTATTTTTTTCAAATGGAGCACCATAGTCTGGTGCACGATATTATTCTCTTTCGAACGGTATCATGGTCCCTAAACATATCTCTTCTAGCTTTTAAGTTATCTACTCTTGTTTGTGTAATCATCTAAAAACATTTAATTTATTGGGAGGGTGGCTGTGAAATTCTTTGCCGAACTTCAAACAATTAATCTCTCACCAGTTATTTGTTGTTAGTCTAACACCCATAGTGGCGGTTTAATTAAGAATTGTTTATATTTAAAAAAAAAAGTCTGGATGCAGCAAGTGCGTTATGGTAGTGAATTTTCATTAAAATGTTTTAAATAGCAAATATGTGTTTTTTTTAAAGAAAGCAGACATGGAATTTGGTATAACCTTTATAGTAGAAACAATGTAACTTATTTCATAAAACTAACTTTATTGTTTGAAAATGTACAAAAAAATTTCGAAAATAAACTTTAAATGTTCCCGAGAAAAACTAGTTTCCTGGCCAACAGGTTAAAAGCAAATTCAGATATTCAAATTTGAAGCATTTAATAAAAGTTCACTACTATAACGCACTTGCTGCGTCTAGAATTTCTTTTCTTATAAACATGCATTATAATTCGATGAAAAATGCAATAATATAAGGCGTGTTCGATTAAAAAAGAAGAAAATTTGTGACTTATGGGCCATCCTGTGATTGTAGAAATATTTTTTTAGATGTAGCTCAAGACACCCTATAATTAACGTATACAATTTTTTCGTATCTAGTATAATAACGAATATATTGAGCTTTATATTTTTTTCGAAAATTCCTAAAAATCTTATACCATCAAACGATAAACTATAGCTAAAACCACAACATAGATAAATCTATGCTGTACTTAAACTACTGCCAGACCATCAGAGAAAGGGTCTATTTAAAATGAATTATCTGGACTATGTGAAAACTGGAACCTGTGATGAGCACTAATAAGTACAATTGGAGAACCCAAATCACCACAACACATATTTCAGAGACCTTACGATCGTTTCGTTGACAATGTCAACATATTCAGAGGAAGAAATTTCTAATATAAAAAAACCAGATCCCGTATATTTATATCGCATCAAGGTAAACGAACTAGTCAGAAGTAAAGTTGTCGTCCAAGAACGATCGTTTGTTTATTTCGCAGTCATAAATTTGTCGACCAAAAGATGAAAGCAGGTCTCCGACCTGTTTCACTGCGCAATAAAGAAACGATCGTTCTTGGACGACAACTTTACTTCGGACTAGTTCGTTTACCTTGACGCGATATAAATATACGGGATCTAGTTTTTTTATATTAGAAATTTCTTCCTCTGAAGATGTTGAGATTGTCAACGAAACGATCGTAAGGTCTCTGAAATATGTGTTGTGGTGATTTGGATGTTCTACAATTGTACTTATTGTACTTATGAATTATCTGGCAATATTTTAGTAAAATGAAGGAGAATGACTGTTGAAGCTGAAAGTTAAGAGTTTCTAGAACACTCTTCTTGCTACATTTTCTTTGCATAACCCGTATTAGTTTCAGGTTCTTTATCTTAATGTTGCCAATTTTGAAGTTTCTCTTCCCGAGTTTGACGTTTTGAGGCAAACCCCAATTTTTTATTTTATTTAAATGCCTATAACGTTGTCTTTTAAGTTACAGTTCTAAATTTTGGTGCCCAGTTTACCTCTTATGATATAAATGCGCGCACCAAATTTGGTTGCCCTAGCTTTGTTATTTCCGGAGATATAAAATATGTTCGAAAGGAAGCGCAAAATGTTCTGGGAAAGACTGGTCAGATTTTCTTAGCTAAGATACTTACCAAAGTTGATCATCATCGGCGTATTATTTTTTGAGTTATCGGTGTGACACACACACAAATATATATATATATATATATATATATATATATATATATATATATATATATATAAGCTTTATTCATCTGTTTGCTACAAAATCCAGTAGATAAGACATGTTAGGATTAGATAAAAATATAAGAATATAATAAAACAAAAACAGACAACAGACATCTAAGTCGACAAAAATAAAAACCGTAATCTTATAATGTCCAAAATTTTAAATCATCTAACAACAAATCCTTTCATAAAGCTAAAACACTCTAGACAATTTAAACAATAAGGTTTCTACAATTATAAAATGAATTAATCAAAACATCTTAGAGACATACTCTAAAAAAGCCTGGACGCAGCAAGTGCGTTATGGTAGTGAATTTTCATAGAAATGATCTGGCACAACATATTTTATTATAACTTTTTTTTCCTGTAACATAGAAATCTAAATTTTGGTGTATAGTTTACTTTTTATATCGTAAACCTACCTACCAAATTTGGTTATCATATTTTTTTTATTTTTTAAGATAAATTTTTTTTTCAAATGAAAACTCAAAATTTGTCCGGAAAACCACGTCCGATTTTTTCGATTAACGAACTTATCAACAATCATTTACAAAGGGAAGGTACGTGCCAAATTTTATCAAAATCGGCCCATCATTCTTTGAGATAAGAATTTTTTTCGAATGAAAACTCAGAATTTTCCCGGAAAACCTCGTTCGATTTTCCTGACTAACTAACTTATCCAAGCCATTTACGAAAGAAAGGTACATGCCAAATTTTATCAAAAACGGCCCATTATTTTTTGAGTTATCGGTGTGATACATATATATATATATATATATATATATATATATATATATATATATATATATATATATATATATATATATATATATATATATATATATATATATATATATATATATATATAAACATATAAAAATTGAACCTGATCCCGGATATGGGTTCTAGGGGTCCTGGATCGCGCTCATTTGAAGAAATTTTTTCAAAATTCAAAAGTCGAGATCTCCTCATTAGTGAATTTTTTCTAAGAAAATACACTAAAATCTAAAATACAATTAAATAAGAACTTAAAAATAGCCACACATATATACATAATATATACAAGTACAAAATAAATGTAAAAAACAAAACACACGGCCAGAAACAAACATCACATAAATACAGATTAAAATTATTTGGCGTCTGTCATCGATAAAAAATCACTGGTACTATAAAAACAGTGTTTCAGTAGATAGCTCTTCAAACATTTTTTTTTTTAAATAATTTAAGGAGTCTCCTTTAAGATTATCTGGTAATGTGTTATTAAAACAGCCAGACTAAACTCGTGACTTCTTATAAAATTTATGTCTAGGAAGTTTTAAGAGAAACGTCCCTTCTCTTCTAGTGTGATAGGAATGCATAATTTTTATATATGAGTCTCTGTATGTACATACGTTAGTAAACGTAGCAAATATGCAGATGCCAGAGTCAGAATGCCATTCTTTTTAAAAACCTCACGACGTGACTGGCCGTATGGTAGATTAAATATTACCTTCAAAATCCCCTTCTGAATAACGAAGACTGTGTAAATCTGTTGCCTGACCCCAGACCGCTATGTTGTAGGACAGACGAGAATCTACCATTGCATAATATATATATATATATATATATATATATATATATATATATATATATATATATATATATATATATATATGTATATATATATATATATATATATATATATATATATATATATATATATATATATATATATATATATATTATTAGGGTTTGGTGTTAAGGCTTTTTTAAAGATTAATAATTACAGAAAATGCCCCATTGAGTTTGTTAGTTAAGTTGTCTATATGGTAACTGAATGTCAACTATTGTGGCTACTGTCAACATCTATGCCCAAAAATTTTACACAGCTTTCGTTTCTTACAACTTCATTATTTATCTGCAGATTAATACTTTTGAGCTTCTCATTAGAGTGTACGTTATGTGTTTCCATATAGATGGTCTTTTGATAATTTATGATTAATTTGTTTTTATAACACCATTCTTGAAAGCACTGCAATCCCGAGTTTGCTTTTTGCTCAACTTCGTCTACAGTTCTACCACTCACAACAATCGAAGTGTCGTCAGCATACATAAATACCCTACCACCAGTTATGTGGTTTGGAAGATCGTTGACATATAAATGAAAAACAAGTGGGCCAACGACATTTCCCTGTGGAGTACCAAGAGGCAAGTTATACGCATCCGATTATGCCTTTCCAACTTTGACATATAATTGCCTGTCCGTGAGATAGGAGGTTATAGGGCTTCTTATTACCCCACGTATATCCAGCTTATCAGAACCAAACTTTATATCCACCGTGTCGAATGCACATGATAGGTCAAAAAACAGTGTTACGATGCTTTCGTTTTGATCCAGTTTATCATTTATTTCTTGTATATAGCTAGTCACTGCTGTTTTAGTCTCGAAACCTTGTCAAAATCCATGCTGAGAAGAAGTAATTACTTGATATGTATTTGAAAATAGTATTATCTTGTCACATATTAGCCGCTCTATTATTGTCGATAGTATGCTTAAAACGGATAGGGGCCTATAGTAAATTTTCTGGGTCTCCTTTATTAAAAGCTGCGATTATTTTTGCAAATGTGAGTGCCCTTGAAAATTGACCTAGTCTTATGCATGCATTTGTTATCTCAGCTAACGCCTCTTGTAATTCACTAGCACATTTTGTTATTATTAAAACTGGCATGTCGTCTAAGCCACACGACTTTTTGTTAGGAAGTTTATTTATTAAACCACCGATGACCTCTTCTTTCGTTACCGGCGAGATAAAGCAAGTTTTATCATTGTAAATTTCCGTCGGGCAGCTTCCCGACACACCACCTTTAAAGTGAGAATTTTATTTTTCTATTACGGTGTTCGTGAAATGTCTAATATATATATATATATATATATATATATATATATATATATATATATATATATATATATATATATATATATATATAAACATTCGCACATTACGGTGTTCGTGAAATGTCTAATATATATATATATATATATATATATATATATATATATATATATATATATATATATATATATATATATATATATAAACATTCGCACTGACCCCGGATATGGGTTCTAGGGGGCCTAGCTTGCGCTCATTTGAAGAAATTGTTTCAAAATTCACAAGTCGGGCTCTCGTCGTTAGTTTTTTTTTAAAGAAAATTCACAAAAATGGAAAAATGGAAACACGTATTCAAATGCTGATATTCTAAATTTATTATTTATTCATGGCGAATGTGACAAGATAATGAAGAGGACCTGCAGAGTATTTAATGACAGATACCCTAATTTACCAACAATGAGTAGAGAAATTAAGGAGAATGGTAAGAAATCAGTTAAAAATACTCGCATTTTTGCAGTTAGTGTTTTACCAAAGCCAAATGAAGGTAACATAATCAATGTTTTGGCATATATTCATGCTTATCCCGAATACCCCAATTCGTGAGTTGTGTCTTTGATACCATTAGCACCAATTTTCTGTTAAAGAAAATTGAAAAAATGGCTAAAAGGAGTCAAGTTTTGGAATGTTGATGGTCCTACACAAACTCATGAGGGTGAGAATCGGTATCATTTTATTATCTGAAGCGTGGAGTTCCGCAGGGATCAGTCCAGTTTCTGACGTATGTTAATGACTTTCCGTCGCATTTAGCAGATTGTAACGTGACAATATACGCCCGCAATGTTGCATTGGTGGTTTCGGCGACTACCCCTGGTAAGCTTCTTGAGGCTACTAATAAAATTGTTACTAGTTTTAAGGAGTGGTGAGATGAAAATCTCCTTTTGATTAACATAAACAAAATAACGGTTCTTGTCCACTTTGCTAGCAGAAGGGTTTCTTCGGATGATTTTGTTAATTCAATTGACGCTATGGGTCTTTGATTTTCTGAGTCTGAGACTTACTTGGGCCCTGTTATAGTGAGTAATCTTTAATAAAACCTTCAGGTGAACTCGGTTCGTGACAGGTTCGATTTATCACTTTTTGCAATGGAGAGATTAAAGGATGTGTTGGATCAGCACGTGTTGAGGTCCTCGGTCTGGTACCTTATGCTCAGGAAACTACTGGAAGAATCTATCTGTCCGGGAAACCTGGCCAAAGCGGTAGCCCATTTCTTGAAGGACAGGAGTGTCACTTCTTAAGGGGTAACGAAAAACACCAGCAAGGGTTGTCTACAAGAATCATGTATTGGCCCTGATTCTGTGGCTACTTATAATGGAGGACTGGTTTAAGGAAATCGACGCCATAGAACCAGAAGAGGCGGAAGCAAAAATCGAGGTTCAAGCTTTTGCCTACGGCCAGCTTATCACTATAACAGCGCAGTCAAGAAGGAAACTCGAGGCAGCTTGGCAGCGTACCTGGGAGGCATGCCAGAAGTGGGCTCTGGAGTCCTGGCGGAGGGTCCACTTTTGTGGCTGGAAGCACAGGAGCGGCATATAAAATGGGAACACTCGAAGGCGGCAAATTTTGAAGAAAAACCGGCGTACGGAGAATGATCTCACCCGGCGGAGCAGAGGAAAACCTGGGCGATAATCGAAGGAGCGGAAAACACAAAGGACGATGGATATACACAGATGCGTCGAGAGCCGAAGTCGCGGTTGGAATCGGATTGGTGGCCTATTAAGACAATGAAGTGATTGAAAGCAAGCGGCTCAAGCTCCAGGATGGGTACCCGGTGCACATGACGGAATTATTCGCGGTGGGTACGGCAGTGGAAAAGGCCGTCACTCTACAGGGTGGAACCGTCAACATCGCTACAGATAGCAGAATTGCCCTGGACGTGCTCACCAGGAGGAAGGGGGAACGGCCGACAGCATCTACAGGAATATGCAAGCGGTGGAGCGCGCGGGAACAACAATAAATCTGTGGTGGGTAGCGACCAGTCCGAAGATAGCGCAAAAGCCGACCTGAGAGCAAAAGAATAGAGACTCCGGTGACGAGTAGGATGCTCAAACGAAGTGCCAAGGAGAACACCAGCGTAGAGGAGCAGAGGCACTGGGACGAGGAAATAAAGGGTAGGACCACTTTTCGATACATAGAGGGCGTGGGTGCGAGCCTCAAGAGCAGGAGTCACAGGGCGGTGATCTTGTTGACTGGTCACGGACCTTTCAAGAGCTACTTTAGTATGTTTAACCTAAGGCCCGGAACGGGGGAATGTGTATGAGAAAACGAAGAGCAGGAGAGAGCAAGACATGTGCTGGAAGTCTGCCAGATTGAAAGTCGTAGGACGGCAAGAAAAAACTTTGCGAGAAAACAGAACAGGGTTGAAGGTTCCTACGCGTTCAAGGCAACTAGGTCTACCAAGAACGAGGAAATCAGGAATTTCAATGAATGGGCCGCGGAAATGGAGCTGGATGATGAAACGCGGAGGGCAATTGGGGCAACCCGCGAAGAAAGAGAGAGCGCCGAATAAATAAATAGATGAGATTTCGGGAAAAGCGAGAGTGGAGTGAACGTTCGTATGAATGTGAGGGGTTCTATAGATGTAAGGTCTTAAATTACTTGCTGATTTTTATGTCTGTGGAGTTTCGGGCTGCTTCGACCTAGCAGTGTAGGAGGATACCATGGCGTAAAGTCTTCGGGCTGGAAGGCAGAGGATTCGGCCTCAAGATCGTAAACTATGTACTATAGACCTGTTTATTCTTCGCTCTCATATAACACTGTTGCCTGGAGTTGTACTACTGAGATTGAGAGGCTGTTTGCGGTACAGAAGATAAACGTTAGATTTATGTTTGGTATTCAGCTGAAGGGTAGCTGTCGGCGGCATTTTCGTCGACACTCCATCTTGCGTCTACACTTACAAGGCTATTATGTTTGTGTGACTATATTCTCACTGTTTTAATTTTAATACCGATTTCTGTGCTTATGACACGAGAACTAAACTTACCAAAGGCATAAGTAGACACCACATAGCTGGCTATGAGCGGTCGCCTCACTATGCTGATGTCCGTTTATATATATATATATATATATATATATATATATATATATATATATATATATATATATATATATATATATATATATATATATATAATCACTATCATCATTAGGCAGATAGTCTCCACCACAGACCAAGTCCTTCGTGTGGTGGAAAACATCACCGAAGGATTTAATAAGAACAAGTCAACTGGTGCAATATTTCTTGACATTGTTCAAGCCTTCGATAGGATTTGGCATGCGGGCCTCCTAAACAAACTTCTATCATTTAATTATCATCCCCCTCTTATTCTGCTAATCAGGTCATACCTGCAACAGATGAAGTACCAGGTGAAACATATGGGAGCCAGATCTAGAACGTACCCAGCCACGGCTGGTCTCCCACAGGGTTCTGCTATCTCCCCTCTGCTGTACAATATATTTGTCGCAGACATTCCGACAGCCCCCTTAAACGTGACATACGCACTGTACGCAGACGACACGACCATCCTCAGCAGCTCCACTCAGCCGAGGATAATAACCGAACGACTTCAGACCGCCGTAGTCGAGCTGCAATAATAGTATAGGAAATCCCTTCTATACATACACCCCGATAAATGTTCAGCTGTCCTATTTTCCAAGAGGAGACACACACGAACACGTTTCATTAGACAACCGTCTAATTCCCTGGCAGGATTCCGCCAAATACCTCAGGGTTTTCCTCGGCAAACACTGCCCCCATGTCGATCACGCCCGAAATTTTTCCAAGGGGAGACACACACCTCACGAACACGTTTCATTAGACAACCGTCTAATTCCCTGGCAGGATTCCGCCAAATACCTCGGGGTTTTCCTCGGCAAACACTGCCCCCATGTCGATCACGCCCGAAAAAAAGCCTCGATGTTCATCTCGAAGCTGTTCCCACTTCTAAATAGAAATTCCAAATTGTCCATGAAAAATAAGTTGCTCATGTACAAAGTCATTATCCGGCCAGCCTTGCCCTATGCATCACCTGCATGGGCCACCGCGGCCGCAACACATATCAAGACCCTTCAAATCATCCAGAACAAAATTCTGAGAATGGTTACCGGAGCGCCATGGTTTGTCCGAAACAGTCAGATTCACTCTGATCTGGAAATGCCTTCGATACTTGAGTTTATAACTCAACTATCCACAACTCAGTTCGCAAAAGCCGCTTCTCACTCAAATGCTCTTCTCAGTAGTGCCACCGACTACGACGAGCAACTTCCACATAAGCATAAGCGTCCAAAGCTTATACTTACCCGCTAACGCCCCCGCGGCAAAAACAGAATGGAAACATTCATACCCAAAAAGTCATTGTGTGAAATCTTTACGGAGGTATGGACTAAGGTCCGGTACTTCCACGGAGGGGGTTTTAGTGAGTACAGTCTCACAGTACCTCGATATCGCACGGCACCTACGGGGCCGAGAATGGGGTCTGCATGAGCATTTCCCTCTTCTGTATCCGAAAAAAAAGGCAGATAGTCAATGTTAACCAGTTTAAAGGCCGGCAACCGCGAAAGAGTTTTTATTAAGAAATGGCTTTTATTCTACTCATAAATATTTGACGTTTAAATTGTAGTGTGTTCTCTAATTGTGTCTTAATTTTAAGATGGTGCATCTGTTTAATTTATATCAACACGCTGTATTTTTTAATTTTGACTTTTGTACTGGACTACCTTTGGCTAGATAGTAATATTTTAATGCCAAGAATCTACTGCTGCTCTCTGTACTCTTACTTTTGGACCACCCTATATTTTTGTATGTGTTAAGGAACAGATCATAGCTTAACGATTTTTTAAAACATTTTTGTTTTAATAACTGGACACTTGGAACTTTTTTAAATTTTATTTTTAGCGAAATTTAATTTTCTGTCTCGTTTTACTCGCTAGTTTGTCATGTGTTGACTGTCTCTCGTTTTCTAACATTTAGCTGCCTTAAATAAATTGGTCAGTAGACTTGAAAATGAAATAATTACTTAAAGAACAAAACATAATTATCTATTCTTTCATCATTTGCCACGATTTTTACAAGCGTTTGATCAACGTCAAACCAAAACCACCTGGTCCCATTATTCATAATTAGTTTTCATTTTTCTCGTGTCGCTTTTGAAGACGCTAATCAATTACAACGTTTTCCTCTAAGAAATGACATTTTCATTGATATATCCAACAGTCGTTGATGTGTGCCGGGGGACTTTCAACGATTGCCAGCTTTGCGATCTAAATATGAAGCCAGGACCGTATTGAAAATAATAATAGGGACACAGAGAAAGTTAACTGTTGTAATACAGCTATACAATATAATATACATTAACTTTCGGTTACATGAAACATTAGCTTGATAATTAACGGTGATTAACTTTTGTTTCTCAAGCTGTCAAATTAAAATAGATCATTGACTGTGTAATCTTGTATTCTGAACAATAGTTAAAAGCTTTTATTTAACTTTACCTTTCTGTTAAGGTCAAATCTTGCAAATCAGTTTTGATTAAAGTGCTTAATTAACTAAATGAAAGGTATCCCCAAAGATGGTGCGCCGCTCGCTTTCATTTAAAATCATCATATAAATAAAAAACGGGCAACAATTAGTTTATTCTTTGATTGTTGTTGCCCTTACTTGGTGAAACTTGTCCATACTACATACAGACTTGGAGACTACTTCTCTGGCTTCACTGTTGGTTTTCGTTGGTGAAGGACGTAGCCAGCGCGTAAGCTAACTGGAGCAAGTGGCCCTACGAATTCTGGAAGTTCTAGGAAGTTCTTTAACGTTTCTGTGACTATAGTTTCGCTGCTTGACAGCATTTTCAGACAGATTGAAATTGAATTAGTACTAAATCATGACAACTACAAATAAATATCTGTTGCTATGTTATGATATGATGTTTTGATCAAAAAAAATTTTTATCAAATTGAAAATAAAAATGAAATACAGATGACAGATGAGGTTTTCAAAATGAAAACCAACAGTGAAGCCAGAGAAGTAGTCTCCAAGTCTGTATGTAGTTTATTCTGTTTTTGTTTAATAATCTGTATACTCGCTTGGCAATTTCTTAGTCATTAACATCGGCGTAGTTAAAACTCTTTTTTAAAAGACCTCGAAAAAATCAATAAACACAAATCGCTTCTTTTTACTCTCTTTTAAAATAGCTTTGAAATATTTCCACAAGGTGTAAAAACATGTTTCACGAAGATAGATGCAAGCGACTGGCATTACTATTCCCCTCTCGCCCTTACGACCCCCCTACTCCTGGGTCGCCTCTAACATACAACTTAGAGGGCACCTCACAACCAATAACTGGCTAAATCAGTTGACTTTATGACCGAGGGTCGAAAGTCTTTAGGGCCAGTAACATTTTTATTTGTTAACGATTATCGAAGTGTCCTGGGATTCCCTATGAAAATAGCCAGGCCCTTAAATAGCCAGGCCCTTTTCATTTTTCTCAAACACTATAGAGCTGTTTTTGTATCGAAGTTTTTATTAACTCGATGAACACCTACCACCTGGCGTTCTCCACTACCGAATTCTCTAGAACTCCCAGACCTTCCGATTTTTCTCTGATACCGGCCAGCTTTCCTTTGACCTAAGACAACTGCGGCTCTCCATTTTGTGGAGGATCATCTGATAGATGGGGAGCATGCGGCCAGGGACCAGATAACTACGTGTACTCTCAGGCAGTTAGGCAATACTAAATACTCTGAAATCTTTCAAAACCGAGTCTAAACTAACCGGACACTCCAAAAAAATCCTTCAACTGACTACGAACCACAAAGTAACTTTGATGTGTGTCTCAAAGCATGAAGGCATTGAAGGAAATTGGAAAGCAGATACCTTTGCAAAAAGAGCAGCAGGAACCCCATTCTATGGTCCAGAGCCCTATTGTGCACTAACAGAAAGCCATGTAAGAAATAAACTTGACACTTGGGAGAGGAACCAAGTGCTATCATACTCAAGGAATGCGCAGGCTTAAGGCAGGAGGCAAAACGGTTCATCACCATATGAACAGAAAAGTTTTTTTTTTAAATCGAACAGGAACGACTTGAGAATAATCACATGACTTTTCACAGGGCACTCCCCAGTGAGGTATCACCTTGTGAAGATGGGAAAGGTGGATATTGAAAACAGCAAATACTGCACTTGGGCAGCAGAAACAACAGAACATTAGTATGCGACTGCATGGCTCAGTTCTGCAAAAGGCTCGAATACCTTATTTATTTCGATTATGGGTCTTTATTCGACGGCACTGGTATTGGAAAATTTTCATGTTCGTTGTAGTATATTTCAGCAGCTGATTGCTGTTCATTTTCTGTGTGGTGTAATTCTTCCGTTATGGCATTTTGTCGGGAATTTTGGGGTTGAAAATAATTTAATTTCTGTTGTGAGGACTGTTGCCTAGTAAAATTTGTAGTTCTTGTATCTGCACTTGGCTCCATGGGCTTTGGATAATTTCTATGATTGCTATTTGGATGATACGAGGGTCTCCTTATATGATTTGAAAAGTTATTTTGTTGAAAATTTGGACGGGGTGTTTGCTAATCTTGTCTTGGTTCGAAATTATTGTGATTGTTTTGATTCAAATTCCTATAATGAGGTTGGAAAGGTCTTTGAAACTGAACGTTAATACAGTTGTTTTTTTTTTCTCTATTGTACGCCTGTTTTGTGGTTATTATTGATATTGGTTTTTTGTATTTTTTTGTCCCTGTAATCGTAATTTCTTCAGAAAAAATGAATTTAACCCTTTTTCTATACTTGTTGGGGCGGTAGATCTTAAAACCATTACAACTGGATTTCTTAGTCTACCTAGGAACGCTTTCAGAGTTTGTTGCTGATACATACTTTGCTTCAGTACCTGCACTGCGTCGGTATTTTCATTAGATATTAAATTATAAATTAATAGTTGTCCTATGTGACGGCACCTATTGTCAAAGGCTAAATCTTCTTTATTTTGTTTCTGTTTTAGGCTTAAGAGCTCACTTAAGCTTGTATCGTCTCTCTGATCCGTAAAATTTTGAACTATCGCACTTTGTAAATCTGCCCGCGGGTTAATGATTTTAGTATTAATTATCAGTCTAGCTTGTCCTGTTAGTTCAGTTTGAACACAGTTGAGTAAAAAAGGATTTAAATACAGGTTCCGATTTGCGTTGTAAAACTGGTTCATTACCAGGTCGCATGACTTTAAAAAGTTCCATACATTGGCGGGTTGCCCATCGAATTCAGGCACTGCCTTTATGTAAAATTCTTGAAATCTGCCGGCCATTGTATTATTATAATTTACACTACACTCTTCAATATATTTTTCAGAGGTGATATTATCACTAATGCTAATTTGCCTTAAACGGTATGTGTTTTTTTTTTGTTAGGAAAATATACGAGAAGACTATTTTCAAAAGTTTTCCGCCAAGCTTGATAATTTTCAAGACCTAAATTTTACCGCAAGCAGCGCATCTATTCACTAGAGCCAAATTGGGATACATTATTACGTCCACATCGTCAATACGTGTGGAAGTATGGCGTCGGTGACAGTAATTTCGAAAAAAAATTTGGCCTACACGTCGTAAAAAGTGTCAAAACGTATATAGAAAACATGATTTGGGAACGAAATGTTCTGTCTGTCTGTCTGGATGTCTGTCTGTTAGTAGCCACGATAACTTTAGAACGAATTAATATATCGTCTTCAAATTTGATATACAGTTAGCACCCTACAAACGAAGGGTTCGGATCCAGGGGATAGGGGATGATGGGGGGGTGATTTTGGTTAAGATTAACCTTTTTAGTGAATTTTCTTAAAAAAAATTCACTAATGAGGAGATCCCGACTTTTGAATTTTGAAAAAATTTCTTCAAATGAGCGCTAATTAGGCCCCCCAGAACACATATCCGGGGTCGGTTTAAATTTTTATATGTTTATATATATATATATATATATATATATATATATATATATATATATATATATATATATATATATATATATATATATATATATATATATATATATATATATATATATATATATATATATATATATATATATATATGTATCACACCGATAACTCAAAAAATAATGGACCGATTTTGATTAAATTTGGTGAATAAATTCCTTTTGCAAATGGCTTGGATAAGTTCGTTAGCCAGGAAAATCGGTCCAGGTTTTCCCGGAAAATTTTGTGTTTTCTTTCGAAAAAAAATTATATCTCCAGAATTAACAAAGTAAGGGCAACCAAATTTCATATGCGGATTTATATCATTATAGGCAAGTTACCTACCAAAATTTAGCTCCGTAGGTTAAAGTATAAAAAAGTTACAGGCATTCAAAGAAAAATAAATTTGGATTTTCCTCAAAACGTCAAAATTGCGATTTTAAACGTCAAGATTGGTGAGTACATTCCTTTCGCAAGTCGCTTGGATAATTTTGTTAGCCAGGAAAATCCGCCGAGGTTTTCCCGGAAAAATTTGTGTTTTCTTTCGCAAAATATTTATATCTCCAAAATTAACAAAGTAAGGGCAACCAAATTTGGTAAGCTGGTTTATATCGTTATAGGTATGCCACCTACCAAAATTTAGCTCTTTAGGTCAAAAGACAAAAAAGTTATGGGCATTGAAAGAAAAATAAATTGGGGGTTTCCTCAAAACGTCAAAGTGACAATTGAAAACGTCAAAATTCGCAACATTTAGGCAAATAACTTGAATCTAATACGATCTATGGAAAGAAAATGTCTCAAGAAGAATGATTTACATACACCGAACTCTTAGTTTCAACCGTCATTGTCCTTCATTTTACTAAAATATTTCCAGAAAATTCATTTCTAATAGACCCTTTCTCTGATGCTTGGCTGTAGCCTTAGCTATAGAGTTTATTGTTTAATGGTATATAATTTTTGTCGAATTTTCGTAAAAAATCAATAAAGCTCAATATATTCGTTATTATACAAGATATGAAAAAATATTGTATACATTAATTATACGGTGTTTTGAGCTACATCTTAAAAAATTAATGCGACAATCACAGGCTGGCCCATAAGTCGTTGGTGATACAAATATTATTTTTTTGTCGAAAACGCCTTATTTTTTTGCATTTTCCATCGAAATATAATGCATGTTTGTAAGTTAAGAAATTCTGGAGGCAACAAGTGCGTTGTGGTTGCGAATTTTGATTAAATGCTTCATATTTGAAAAGCTCAATTTGCTATTAACCTATAAGGTTGACCAGGAAACGGATTTTTTCAGTAACACTTTTGGTTTACTTTTGGAAATTTCTGTACGTTTTCAAACAATCAAGTTATTTTGATGAAACATGGCACATTGTTTTTACTATATATGTTATACTGGTAATCAAATTTGATGCCTGCTTTTTCTATATAGGTTATACTGGTAACCAAAATTGATGTCTGCTTTCTTAAAAAGAAAACACACATATTTGCAATAAAAACATTTTTATGAAAATTCACTACCATAACGCACTTGCTGCGTCCCGAGATTTTTTTTCCATTAAAACTCGAGTAATATGACGTTTTAGGGTTTGTTTATTAGAAAACTTTTAACTTCATCAAACATCTTGTATTCTGTGCCTAAATTCAATGAGGGTAGAATGTGTAGATGTGGAATATCGGTGACAGAGATTTCGATTTTTTTTTTTGCTAAAACGCCGTAAAGTCTCGAAACATATAGAAAACTTGATCTGGAACGAAATTTTTTGTCTGTCGGTCTGTACGTCTGTCTGTTAGTAGGTGCAATAACTGACAAGATCACCTTGGGTACAGGAATACGAATATTTTCTTTGTAGTCAAGTCATGGACCCTAAATTCATTTCATGAGAATGTCTTCCTGAGGAGAGTAGATTATCACAGGTATGTGGAAGTTATAGTTCAATATGCAGTAGTTTTCAAAGTGTTGTAGAGAATTCGTCAATCAAATAAACTTCTTTTTTTAATGTTAATTTTTGCAATACGTTTTAAAACCATAACATTTTTGAAAAAAGAATTAGGAGGTTGACTGCATCACTTTACAGGATGTCAATTTTTAATTTGAAATTGACGTGTTTTGGGAATTTTTTTATTCCATTTGCAACTATCTTTTATCGCTATGAAAAACCTGTACTGTACTGTACCAAGAAGATTATAAATTCAATTTATCACTTTAACACCCTGTATATCTTGTAATTTTGACTTTCGAATTTTGATGCAGTTTGTAAATTTGGCTAGATCGTAATATTTTGTGGCCAAGTACCCACTGCTGCTAGGTGTGCCGTTACTTTTAGACCACCGGTATGTTGCGTCATTTTCAGGTCTGTTTTAAAATAATTTGGATGAATTTGATGTAATCCATCACTGGAGTGTCTGCATTGGGAAATTGGGGGAATTAGAGAGAGAAAGATATTAATAAATCTGACCGAATCGGCGCACTCTGGATGTGACGAATTAAGATTAATGATTTCCGCGCCTAATTTAGAAGATATTGGATGTATTAATTACATACTGACATAATACCACTAACTAGTTTTATATTGCTCGAGTCTTCCACTGTTTTTATTCTCCTTTAATTACAGAACGTAATTGATTGTTACGGCGAATATTACTAAGAGGCAATCGATGGATAAACGTCTTGCTTTTTTTGATATGTTTTTATTGAAGATGCTTTACGAAAGATATTCGTGTAATTTAGCAAAATCCTAGGTTTATTCTTTAAAATAAGATAAAGCATACATCATTAATAATATAAAAATGTTCAGGACGCAGCAAATGCATTATAGTAGTGAATTTTCATAAGAATTGTACACTAAGTAAGATATATTATTAAAACTAATTCTTAAATTTAAAAGGACCTAGGAGACCAGTTAGCGATTATTTGAATAAGTTTCAATTTTCTATGGAGCTAGAAAATTATCGTTTGGTAGAGATATATGCAAGTGCTGCAAATCTCTTTAAAAAAATTGTGTTACAAATTTCATTAAAGTCACAAAAGTTTTCTAGAAAAAAAATATTTATTTACAAAGGGAATGTACCTGCCAAATCATAAATATGACAGGTATTTTTCCTGTTAATTGCTTGCAAACAAAACAACAACAAATGTTTTTTAAAACCAACTTGTAGATATCCACGTAGCTCATTGTTTAATTACGTTTTGTACTGATGTACCACATTTTATTTGTGTTTGTTTCTTGATTAGCTCGAAGGACCTGATTATGTTTTGTTAAATTAAACGCTGATTTTAGTAACACTTAACGTTTAATAACAAACTGTAAAGTTATACAAAATTACTTACATTATGGTATGCTTTAGAGTCCATGAGAACTCTACGAAGTGAGTAGTGATTATGCTAGCACAAGCGTGTTGCTTGTTTCGAGTCTATAGAAGAACTGCTATGAATAAATATCGAATTTTCCTACGCTATCTACCTGAGATAAGTTAGCAGACTTATGGTCAATAGTAAACAAGAAATGACCCTTGTTGGGTTATTCCTAATTGCCTTTAAAATTGCATTATACAGATGGTAAATATTATAACAAAGAAGGTTACTAAGAAATATGTACATTTGAGAGGTCTAATCCTCCAGACGAGACGCCTTAACACTCATTATGTTATTTTTCTTTAATTTAGTACCCGGGCTGCGTTTACATAGGTGTTACTATGGTTCAAGATTGAAGATTCTAGCTCAATAGGAAATTGAGTTATCGGTTTTCAAATATTTTTACAAAAACTCTACCATAATGTGTTTGTTGCACCCAGACCTTTTTCAGCACTTAGGTTTTAGTCAACTCAATCGAAACTGCTTCTGCAAAGAAAATAACAAAAATGGTTTTCTAAAACAAATGTATCGTTGCCTGTGAAGCTCATTGTGTTATTTTTTAAATTTAGTACCCACGCTGCTTTTATATAGGTTTATTCTAGTTTAATGGGAAATTGAATTATCGCCATTTGGAATATTTTAACGAAAATTCGCTGCCATAACGCACTTGCTGCACTTAAACCCTTTTCAACATTTATTTACTATTGCTGTATCCATACTCTTTGAAAATGAAATAAATAAATAAAAACAATTTTAATAATTTACACTGAACATATGTTTATCGGTATAGATTAAACTACTGCATGTTATTATGTAGTTTCATTTACCTTATATTTTCCATATACGACATGAAGAGTAAGTAATAATGAAAATTCACTAAAAACTAAAAGTAAATAATAAGTACCTTATTCTCAGATTCTAAGGTATTAGCCGAGTCTTGGTATTTGTTTATGACGTATGTAAACAAGGAAGAAGAAGAAGATAATCTCGATTCGACTCCTCCCACTGACAGTTTGCAAAATAACAAATGACAATGACAAATAGCTAACTGGCGTTGTCAGATTTAATTAGGAGAGGGCGATGGGTTTTAAATACCTTGAAGTATGGAAAGCTTAATATTTATACATAATAAAACGTAGTTCTAAATTGCCTTTAAACAAATTGAATCACTTTCATTAAAATTTTTATTTATTACTATATATTTTTCTGATATCTTTAAATTCAGATGACAGTTCTGGCAAATGGCAACCCCGTTGATTGTTTATTGTAACATAATATGTAGCCTGTTCGTTTAAAGTATAATTTGGAGTATTTGTTTACAATAGCAGCGTAACCCTGATATATCTGTCTGACCTTGTCTAACACTATAGGCACCCATTCAGAGGTAATTTCAGGTTATATCGTAAATTATTTATTTTTTATTTCGTTATAACTCAGAATTTACTGAACCGATTAAGTTCAAATTTGGTAGAGAGGACAACTGATACGATATCTACGTGCGCGTAAAGTTTTAGCTTCACATTTCTAGTCATTTAAAAGATATTGCGTTTTTAAACAGTTTTTCGCTTTTTTTTTTCTGAAAGTATGTGAGTGTCAAAACTGTCTAACGAACTTAGCCAAGCTGTTAACAAAATGAAGGGAATTCCAAATTTGGTTTCCATTGGTGAAGTATTTTTTGAGTTATCAGTTGGGTACATACATACATACATACATACATACATATATATATATATATATATATATATATATATATATATATATATATATATATATATATATATATAACCAATACCTCAAAAACTAATTTACCGATTTTGATTAAACTCGACACGTATCCTTCTTTCGTTAATAGCTTAGATGAGTTTGTTAGCCAGCCCGATCGAACCAGTTTAAAAAAAAACAATTTTTCTGAAAAAAATTTGTATCTCAAAAAATAACAAAGTATTTTGAGGAAATTAGGTATACATGTTGCCCTAGTGAAATCTTTACTGTATATCAAAATTCAACTTTATATGTTAATAGCAAATTAAGTTATTGAAATTTGAAGCATTTATTGAGAATTCGCTACCATAACGCACTTGCTGCGTCGATTTTTTTTTACTTTTTCACCACAAACTATCTTTCTTTAAGTTTTATTAATTATTTCAGTAACAAATTTTTATGGAAACCCATTCTTATGTAAATTCGCTACCATAACACATTTGCTGCGTCCGGTTTGTTTCAGATTTTGAAATGTTAGCCCTAAAAGCTTCGTAGAATCGTAGAACTACGGAAGAGACACCACAGTGTTCTATTATCGCTCAACAAAAAGTCTTTAAAGGCTTAACAAAAGTTTTCCTGTGACTGTAGCGTTCACCGTCCACCAACTTCACAGGTGGGTTGTCTTAACCTACTATTTCTTGTATTAGAGATGCACAGATGTTTTCAACAATATACAAAAGACCGTAGGCTACGTGCATATGCAAGAAATGTGGGCTTTCGTCACAGCATAATAATAAGATTGCTTGATTATGCTGTGCTTTCGTTCTGTAGTAAACATAAAGCAACTAAACGAATGAATGAATTGTTTATATTAAGGTTAATTAATATTACGAATATCCCTCCCACAACCCACAGGTGGGACGAACCTGAGGAAAAGTCATTGTTCATTTAATTTTGTATACACCATGGCACAAAGATAATGTTTTATGTTACTGTACTGTAATAATGTGTTTTTTTAATTTCGTAGGAGGTATTAGCATAAGTAGAATCGCGAAGATCTTCTTTGCAAGATAGATGTACTGTTATGTACAGGCTGTCTTATTTTCGTTGTAAATGTGGAGTATCTCAGTTATTATTGAAGATAGAGACAAACGGTTTTCGCAATACTATGCTCGATATTTATGAAACGAAAAATGGCAGTTACAGAAAAGTCGCCGCCTTCTTAGTTTCGTATATACAGGGCGCTTTTGAAAAGTTTGCGATTTGGGACCCCACTTGTATTTTCATTATTCAACAAGATATCGAAAAGGTGAAAACCGATTCTGGGAGAACTTTTGCCGTAGAATAAACGTATGTATATTCATATATTTTCAAAAAAAAAATTAATATTCGAGAAAAATGTCAAAGTTTTTTTTTAACGGGACACCTTATATATTGTTAGCTATTTTAATAGCTCTAATTAAGGTGATTCCAACGATATGAGGTTTGAGATATTTATCTTTACTAATTTTCGAAAAATTAATTAGAAACTGTTATTTTCCATAACGTGCAATGTTAGAAAGAGACAAACTAACAAATAATGCAATGCAACATTGCGCCTTATGGAAAGAAACGTGTTTTTATAATTATTAATTTAAATCAAACACCGTAGTTTTATATGTATTTTGAATTGACTTTTACTGGGCTTTTAAAGAATGTAGCTTTTATGTCATATTCTAAAATCCAAGAAAAGCCTAATTCAAAAAAGTACGAGACACGGCTAGTGCGTTATGGTAGTGAATTTTTATTAAATGGTTCAAATTTGAATCTCAATTTTCTATAAACCTAAAAAGTTTAATTTTGGTATGTAGTAAGGTCTATTCTAAGGCAAGATATCCATCAAATTTCATTAAAATAAGTTTGTAATTTTCGGAAAAAAATTTTATTCGAAATAAAATTCAAAATTTGATTAACTCAATTCTCTATAAACGTAGAAAGTTGAATTTTGGTACGGAGTAAGGCCTCTGCTAAGGCAATATCTCCGTTAAATTTCATTAAAAGAGCGCTCTAATTTTCGAAGAAAAAAAATTGTTTCGAAAGAAATCTCAAAATTTTCCCGGAGAACCTCGTCCGATTTTCCTGGCCAACGAACTCATCCAAGCCATCAATAAAGGAAAGCCACTAGCCGAGTTTAATCGAGATCGGTTAATTATTTTTTGAGTTATGGGATATATATATATATATATATATATATATATATATATATATATATATATATATATATATATATATATATATATATATATATATATATATATATATATATATATATATATGTATAAACATATAAAAATTGAAACTGACCCCGGATATGGGTTCTAGGGACCCTAGTTCACGCTCATTTGAAAAATTTTTGCAATGTCTCACCATCGATGCCTCTCTATTAGTGAATTTTTTTTAAATAAAAATTCACTAAAGCGAAAAATACGAATATACCATTTCAAAAAAGACTATCTTTATTTTTAACGTATAAACAGCGATTAACACATAAAGAAGGTGTTCAAACTGATTGCCATTTTCTGTCATACATTTATAACATACTTTCATAATTCTGTATAATGCATTTACGATTACTATTTGGCGTCTTTGTAATTCTGCATATGCCCGATGCGTAGTATCAAGCAGGATCTGCAAGTGTGTTGCGTCGAGTACGTTGAATTAAATTTTAGCGAATTTTCATTCAGAAACAGAGAGGTCACGATGAAAAGCTTTTGAAAGAATTTCTTCAGATGAACGTGAATTTGGGTCCCTAGAACCCAAAACCAAGGTCCGTTAAAAATTTTATATGTTAATATATATATATATATATATATATATATATATATATATATATATATATATATATATATATATATATATATATATATACATACACGTATGTATCCGAGCGAGAACTCACATAATACTAAACTGATTTCAAACAACCTTGGCAAAAATCTTGTTTGGGCGAAAACCGAGGTCGAGTTCGTTAATCAGCCTTTATTTAAGTTTTTCCGGTAGAAAATCGGGGAAAACTTTTTGAAAACGCTATATTTGTATATCATCGTAACTGGAGTGAGACTTTACATGTGGCTAGAAAAAGTGCAAATAAACCTATGTTGTGAATTTTAAGTAATTTGGTTCACAACATTTAGAGCTTTTTTCAAATTAAAAATAAAATCCGAAAGGCATGCGTTGAAACGACTTAGTGGTTAAAGTCTAATGCCTGGCAGACAGAGTATTTAACTGCTACGCGTAGATTAATTCATACAACTTTTTGAAAACGCTATAGTTTTGTAAGTATCAGAACTGGAATGAGACTTTACATGTGGCTAGAGATAGTGGAAATAAACATATATTGTGAGTTTTAAGCAATTTGGTACACAATATTTAGAGTTTTTTCCAAATTAAAAATAAAATCCCAAAGACATGCCTTGAGACGACTTAGTGGTTAAAGTCCAATGCCTGAAAGACAGAGTAGTTAACTGTCACGCGTAAATTGATTTATACAACGGTAACCGTACTAAATATATACCAGGCACAAAACATACTACCCGAACCAACAATCGTGAAATCTCGGCCGCAATTATGGAAAATGACAGGCGACATTAAATTTAAAAAAACTCTGGACGCAGCAAGTGCGTTATGGTAGTGAATTTTCATAAAAATGTTTCTAATAGCAAATATGTTTTTTTAAGAAAGCAGGCACCAAATTTGGTTACCAGTATAATTTATATATTAGAAACAATGTACCATATTTCATCAAAATAACTTTATTGTTTGAAAATGTACAAAAATTTCCGAAAGTAAACTTAAATTTTTCCCGAAAAAAACTGGTTTTCTGGTCAACCTTATAGGTTAATAGCAAATTGATTCACAATTTGAAGCATTTAATGAAAATTCGCTACCATAACGCACTTGCTGCGTCCCGAATTTCTTTTCTTACAAAGATGTATTATATTTCGATGGAAAATACAAAAATGCAATAACATAGGGCGTGTTCGATTAAAAAAATTCACTAAAAAAAAAGAAAATTTGAATCACCAACGACTTATGGGCCACCCTGTAATTGTGGAAATATTTTTTAAGATGTAGCTTAAGACACCCTACAATTAATGTATACAACTTTTTTTCGTAACTTGAATAATAATGGAAATATTGCGCTTTAATGATTTTTTAAGATAATTCGACAAAAATGATATACCATTAAACGATAAACTCTATAGCCAACACTACTGCTAAAGTATCAGAGAAAGGGTCTATTTGAAATGAATTTTCTGGGAATATTTTAGTAAAATGAAGGACAATGACGATTGAAACTAAGAGCTCAGGCTTTGTAAAACATTATTCTTGAGACATTTTGCTTCCATAGATCATATTATTTTCAGGTTCATTGCGTAAATATTAACAATTTTGACGTTTAAAATCGCGACTTTGACGTTTTGAGGAAAACCCAAATTTATTTTTCTTTAAATGCCTGTAACTTTTTTGTCCTTTAACCGACAGCGCTAAATTTTGGTAGGTAGCTTACATATAACGATATAAACCCGTGTACCAAATTTCGTTGCCCTTACTTTGTTAATTCTGGAGATATAAAATTTTTTCGATTTTTTTCGAAAAAAAACACAAAATTTTCCGGGAAAACCTCGACGGATTTTCCTGGATAACGAACTTATCCAAGCCATTCGCGAAAGGAAGGTACTCACCAAATTTTATCAAAATCAGTCCATTATTTTTTTAGTTATAGGTGTGACACATAAATATATAAACATATATATATATATATATATATATATATATATATATATATATATATATATATATATATATATATATATATATATATATATATATATATATAAACATATAAAGTCTGAAACCGACCTCGGATTTGGGTTCCAGGGGTCCTAAATAGCGCTCATTTGAAGAAATTTTTTCAAAATTCAAAAGTCGAGATCTCCTCATTAGTGAATTTTTTTTAAGAAAATTCACTAAAAATTCTGGACGCAGCAAGTGCGTTATGGTAGTGAATTTTCATAAAAATGTTTTTAATAGCAAATATGTGTTTTTTTTTTCAGATAGCAGGCATCAAATTTGGTTACCAGTATAACCTATATAGTAAAAACAATGTGCCATGTTTCATCAAAATAACTTTATTGTTTGAAAACGTACAGAAATTTCCGGAAGTAAACTTAAAATGTAACCGAAAAAATCCCTTTCTTGGTCAACCTTATAGGTTAATAGCAAATTGAGCTTTTCAAATATGAAGCATTTAATCAAAATTCGCTACCATAACGCACTTGCTGCGTCCAGAATTTCTTAACTTACAAACATGCATTATATTGCGATGGAAAATGCAAAAACATAAGGCGTTTTCCACTAAATTTTTTTATTTGTATCACCAACAACTTATGGGCCATCCTGTGATGGTAGCAATAATTTTTTAAGGTGTAGCTCAAGACACCGTACAATTAATGTATACAATATTTTTTCATATCTTGTATAATAACGGATATATTGAGCTTTATTGATTTTTTACGAAAATTCTACAAAAATTATATACCATTAAACGATAAATTCTATAGCTAAGGCTACTGCCAAGCTTCAGAGAAAGGGTCTATTTGAAATGAATTTTCTGGAAATATTTTAGTAAAATGAAGGACGATGACGGTTGAAACTAAGACTTCAGGGTTTGTAAAACATTCTTCTTAAGACATTTTCTTTCCAGAGCCCGTATTAGATTCAAGTTCTTTGCCTAAATGTTGCGAATTTTGACGTTTTCAATTGTCACTTTGACGTTTTGAGGAAAACGGCAATTTATTTTTCTTTAAATGCCCATAACTTTTTTGCGTTTTTACCTACAGAGCTAAATTTTGGTAGGCACCTCACATATAATGACATAAACCAGCATACTAAATTTGGTTGCCCTTACTTTGTTAATTCCGGAGATATAAATTTTTTTTAAAGAAAAACCCAAAATTTTCCGGGAAAACGTGGGCCGATTTTCCTGACTAACGAACTTATCCAACATATAAAAATTGAAACTGACCCCGGATATGTGTTCTGGGGGGCCTAATTAGCGCTCATTTGAAGAAATTTTTTCAAAATTCAAAAGTCGGGATCTCCTCATTAGTGAATTTTTTTTAAGAAAATTCACTAATATTCCAATTGATTGTTATTTAACTGGGGGATTCAATGAGTTATTAAAAGACACTATATTTGTAGCTTTATGAACGGCCTCAAATACAGTTTTAGCGCAGCATGGATATGTTATGCTGTCGTATAATATACTGTAAATGTAAACAAAGTCAAGCCAAGTCTGTATAAAAATGATTATAAAATAGTTTCTTTTATCTTTAAACTCAAACATAAGACGTAATATAAGGCCGAAACAGTCGTGGGATGTGTTTCAATGGTAATTCTGCTAATTCTGTAATTAGTTAAGTATACTTTGAATATAATATCCCGAGCATGAAGCTGATCTAAAGTATCACGCAAATAAAACGTTGATTGAAGTATACTTAGATGGCGCAGGAGGTATTGCCCTTGCCTCTTAAGCAGAAGGTTACACGGTTGAATCCAGCTTGTTTAATGTAGTTTCTTTATGTTCCATTTTGACATTTGGAGAAACAATAGTGCACAGAGCTATAAGGCAAATTTGTCGCAAACAACCCCCAAGAAAGTTAAGGGACCAAGAATAGGGGTGCTTGGCGGGGGGCAATATGAGCGGAAAATGCTAACAAAAACCATTTAGTCGGACTTTGAAAAGATGCCTTTGTCACATTTTGCAGCAATACCGCCGTTAAACCCTGTCTACCCTGCACAACACTAATATTCGCCCAGGTCCAGTAACTTTCTTGGGGGTTGCTCCAAAGAAATTTTTTTTGTGCTTTATGCTTTGAAAGTAGTTGTATGCATGCACAAGGGGAAGGAGGACCCCCCGTGTTTTTGAGTGAGGGGACAGAAACCCTCTTCGTCCTGGGGTTCTTCTTTGCCTAAGGCATGCATACAATCACCCTTAATGCATGAACCACGGTAAAAAAATATGTTCGGCTTTCTGGTGTATTTTTGTTGAGTATATTTCCTGTTTATTAATTGTTTTTTTTTTTTTAGTTTTGTATCCAAATTACTGTATATAAATAGTTATGTTAGAGATCATGTTTTTACTTGCCCGTCTTTACCCAATTTTTTACTGTTACCAATTAAATAAAGTAATGTTTAATAACTTTTAATATAAGGCTAATCAGTATAATATATTATTCTTATGAAAATTCAATACCATAACGCACTTGCTGCGTCCCGAACATTTTTAACCAGTCTAGTTAAATGGCTGTCGATCCTAATACCGAGGTATCTAACTAATCAGCTAGAGCAAATTGCAGCAAAACGGTCATTATACTAAAAATGTGTTTCCGTAAAATTAGGTAGGCCAGACCTATAACATGTATAAGGTGAAAAAACCATCTTACTAAAGTTCAATGTTAAGAGCTTGTCACCGAAATAATCCAACACAATAAGAATCTCGCGATATATTCTCTGTTGCAAGGCAGACCACTCTTCACTCCTGTAGACAATGACTGTATCATCGGCAAAGCTCGTTATTTTGCCTGAAATCGGTATTTCAAACAAGTCATTTATAAACAGAATAAAAGGTACAGGCCCAAGAACTGTTCCCTGCGGAAGTTCAAAACGTACATTATTTCTACTACTTCATTTGTCACCAATCCTAACACACAACATTTATAAACAGAATAAAAGGTACAGGCCCAAGAACTGTTCCCTGCGGAAGTTCAAAACGTACATTATTTCTACTACTTCATTTGTCACCAATCCTAACACACTGGTCTCTGTCAGTAAGATAGTTCTCAAACAAATCATAAGCGGTTCCCCAATTCTAATATTTTCTAATGTTGTTAGTAAGTCTGGATGGCTAACTATACCAAATGCTTTGGCCAAGTCGACGTAAATACAAATTGATGGTTTACCTTCATCCATAGCCTTATAGCTGATTATGCAGCAATTGCATCCTGCGCTGACCGGCCTTCTTGAAATCCAAACTGGTACTCAGATACCAAATTATATCTGCCTCTAAAACTATTCAACTTGTTCTTGATAAGTTTCTCAACTATTTTAGGTATAACTGAACCAATGAGATGAGGCCTGTAGTTGGACATCTCAAGCCTACTCCCAGACTTATAGACGGGTTTTATCACAGCAGTTTTCAGTATTTTGGGAAACAAACCAGTTTACATATATATATATATATATATATATATATATATATATATATATATATATATATATATATATATATATATATATATATACAGGGTGTCCCTCTAACAATGGGCCAAACCCATATATTCGGATAGAGCATCAAAAATTAAATAGACTTTCATCAATACGTTTTGTCCGATTGTTGCTTGTTTTCAATATACAGTGTGTTAAAATTGACTTTGAAAAAAATTAAATCGCTCGTTTTTCTGCTAATTACTGGAATATTGATTTGGAACTTTGTAATAGGGGGTTATCGAGGATACCGCTTCCAACCGTGATACCTATTTTGAGCTACATCATAGTTGGCGCCACCTACACTAAACCCGAATGTTTTACAGGGGCATAACTTTTTCGATGATCAACTTTCTGCAAATCTGTTCAGAAAAACTGAAAACTACTAATTTTTTGTTCGAAAAAGGTATACTTAGTTGAAACTCATAAAGTGAGTGGTTACCGAGATATTGCGGTTTTAATAATGGTGTGCATTGAAAATCTCTCAAATCTGAAATTTTATTAACATTATTATTATCACTAAATTATAAGAAAAAATTGACAATTATCGAACAATTCACTTAATAAGATTCTCAAAATGGCTCCGCCTACTGCAATACATTTTTCTAGTCTCAACCCAAAATTTTGCCTCACCTTAAAAAAAGTTTGATAATCGTTTTTCGATATATCACTGGATTCGATTATTCTAGCCCAAAGTTCATCTCTGGAGTTACAAATATTCTTGTATACTAATTCTTTCAAGTGACCCCAGAGGAAGAAATCTAGAGGATTGAGGTCGGGGCTACGTGCAGGCCAAGGAAAATCTCCACCTCGACCTATCCATCGGCGCGGATAATTTTGGTTCAGAAATTCTCTGAGAGGAAGTCCATAATGGGCAGGTGCCCCGTCGTGAATGAACCATAATCTCCTGCGCACGTCTAGAGGGACATCTTCCAAGAGAATAGGAAGTTGATCTCTCAAGAAAATTGAATAATTCTCCACATTGAGCCTTGCAGGAAGTTCTATTGGTCCCAACAACACGTCGCCTAGTATGCCACACCAGACATTAATGGAGAACTCATGTTGAAAATGGTGTTCTCGCGTCAAATGAGGATTGCTGCCGTCATATGTGTGAGCATTTTTGAAATTGAAAACTCCTCTTCTTGTGAATGTCGCTTCGTCAGTGAATAGAATGTTGTTGAAGAAAAACGGATCGTCATTCTGATACCGACGAATGCGTTCACAAAAATCCAATCTAGATAGAAAATCTAGAGGTAAAAGATTCTGCACTGGTGTGAAGTGGTAAGGATGTAACTTTTCTTTTCTGAGAAGTCTACCAATACTTGATTTATTTATTCCAGTTGCTGCAGAGAGGCGTCTTACGCTTGTTTCCGGATTTTCTGCAAGGCGTACTAATATATCTTCCTCTTGATGTACAGGACGTCTTGGTCCACCAACTTCCGACTTCGAATTGAAAGAACCAGTTTCACCTACGAATACATTAGGACGAGATGATACGCATCCGTGTAACAAAATGTGTATTTCACGATTTTCCAGCCCTCAGGTGTGAATTTTGTCAAAACTTTCGTTTCAGAAATAATCAATGGCAATGAGTGCATATTACTCTTTTACATACCTAATTTATCGTATAATCTTCTAAAGGTCTTGTGATCTGGTTGTCTACGACTAGGATATAATTCCAAGTATCTGGCGGCGGCTTGGTGGCTACGGAAGTTTGATTGCGCATAAACGCAGATCATATCTCTCTTCTCAATATTGCTAAACTCATTATGGCGAGGCATTTCAGAAATAATAACTACCTACTGCTCTTAATTGAAAAACCATGTGCTTGTCAAAATTGACAGATTATGTTTATTGTGTTACGCAAATGACATCCCTATGAAAACGAAAAACAAAAGATATTTCATCTACTTCATTGACAGTTGTTGACCGGCCAATCAACTGCTATAGTTATTAGCGCCGTGATATGTCCACAGGAATACATCTTTTATTTGCCAAAAACATACTTATTCTATGAAATCGAATTAAATCCAGAGAAACTTCCCAATTTTTAGGAATTGATTTAGAATTAGAAAATT
The DNA here is from genome assembly GCA_964006375.1 of Tillus elongatus. Classification (NCBI taxonomy): domain Eukaryota; kingdom Metazoa; phylum Arthropoda; class Insecta; order Coleoptera; family Cleridae; genus Tillus; species Tillus elongatus. The sequence continues at coordinate 32,028,893 of OZ023268.1, forward strand.
ATGATTAAAATACACCGACCTCAATCCTCTAGAATTTTCCATTGGGGTTACTTGAAACAACTGGTACATACACAATAATGTTTGTAACTCCAGAGATGAACTTTGGGCCAGAATAAAATTTCAGATTTGAGAGATTTTCAATGCACACCATTATTAAAACCGCAATATCTCGGTAACCACTAACTTTATGAGTTTCAACTAAGTATACCTTTTTCGTACAAAAAATTAGTAGCTTTCAGTTTTTCTGAACAGATTTGCAGAAAGTTGATCATCGAAAAAGTTATGCCCCTGTAAAACATTCGGGTTTAGTGTAGGTGGCGCCAACTATGATGTAGCTCAAAATAGGTATCACGGTTGGAAGCGGCATCCTCGATAACCCCCTATTACAAAGTTCCAAATCAATATTCCAGTAATTAGCAGAAAAACGAGCGATTTAATTTTTTTCAAAGTCAATTTTAACACACTGTATATCGAAAACAAGCAACAATCGGACAAAACGTATTAATGAAAGTCTATTTAATTTTTGATGTTCTATGCGAATATATGGGTTTGGCCCATTGTTAGAGGGACACCCTGTATATATATATATATATATATATATATATATATATATATATATATATATATATACTACTTGGTAGAAAAATAACTATCTTCGGTCCAGAATATTTTTTGAGGATGTCATTATTTTCCTTATAGAGCTGTAGAAATCCGTCGTAGAACTCCAGTATTCTACCGAAGTCTCTATCACTAAGCTTTTGGACATTTAAAAACTTGAATGTCTTTATATTTTCTCAAACCTCTAAACTAAGGTAACCTAACACATTTATTTGATTTTGTTCAGTAAGGACAGATAAATGATTATAACATTTTTTAACATTCGAGACAACCCCAGTATTTGAAAATGCTGTAGCCAATCTTGAAGACGAGCTTTAAAGGAATTCTACGTTCAGGAACCTTCTTATATAACTTTTGCGATGGGCAGTTTACTCTGATTGTTTGCTAAATATGTTTGCACTAAATCACTTCATTCTCGAACAGGGAACTTCACAAAAACGATTTTTACTGAACAAGCTTTAAAATAAATTTCTTCAGAGCAATATGCAGTTATCAAGTTATAATAAGTTCAACAATACATGCGTACTGCTACTGTTTCGACACCAGCTAATTACAAGTCTCACAGTTGCCAAAAGAGCATTGTTGTATTTTTTCAACGACCTTTGCAATTTAATAAAATGCTTTTAGGTCCTGCATAAATTCGCCAATAATTAAACACCGCCTGAATTTTAAGTCTCAAGTGTGCTACATCGTTGAACTCAGAATGAAATGCTGCATTCAAATATCTAAAAATATATGGGGTGTTTTCCTAAAAAATATGCAAGTTATATCGGTAAGTTCGACAGATGATTTTCTTTTGTTTTTTATTAATACGTGAAAAAAAACTTCAAAAAGAACCCTGGAAGTCAATTCCTGTCCCATTTATATTTCTTGAAAAGTTATGTTGATTTGAAATATGATCAAGTTCCTTGGGATACACTGTACATCTTTGATAATAATTCCATATTGTAATTCCTGTAATAAGCAATAATGTATTCACTGAAATTTCTGTTCTTGTATGCGCACTCACCTTCCTCTTATTTTTCCTAACTGAATGCCTCTTTGTAGTTGGGCTGTAAGGTGTGAAAACAAGCTCCGTCTGTCTCATTATAAAATAAGAATAGCTACAATACGAATTCCGTAATGATTTACGACACCCCGTATCTAAATGAAATCGTTTACAAAACTGGTTGGTAGATAAAGGAACTACTACCTGCGTCGTCTGTGTACTATAGAATAATATGCACTTTCTTGTATACCTTGCTGCTTTTGTACCACCTTGCTCCACCTTAAGATTGGATAAAGTGTTTAAAATGCATTCAATCATGCTTTTTAGTTTGAGAACTTACGTTATCCGTTCAATTTCATAAATCTCAAGTAAAATAATTACTACACTAAAATTCCCTCTCGTTAGCGAATCTTATAGGTTTTTTTTCACAAACTAACCTAAAAACTCAGTACAATAAACTGCTCGATATATCAAGTGGACGAGTTAGTATTTTGACAAAATTTATTACGTCATAACTTTAGTTATGGGGTTGCGGTTTGAACGAAATTGTAACAAACTTTATCAGCAATGAGCTCCTTTGATTTCCCTCAATTTTGGTCGAAATTGTATTTATACAGGATATAGACTAAGACTGCAAAAATTACGAAATTTCAATCGATCGGAGACTGTTTGTGGGTGAATTGAAAAGTTATAGGAATTTAAAGAAAAAAATTTGGATGCCACTCATGACCAGATAAACGCTCACAAACAAAATATTTTGTGTGGATAACAAAACCTACTGTACGTTACAGACAAAGACTAAGTTTTTTTGCGCAAAAAGGTTAACAAATGCCAGAAAAATTACTTTGAAAATTTTATAACTTTTCCTTTTAAAACGTGAAAATTGGCAACTTTTAGGCAAATAACCTAAAGCTAATACGGGCTATGTAGAGAAAATGTCGCTATAAATGTGTTTTACAAGTCCTTAAGTTTCAGCTTCAACCGTCATTGTCCTTCATTTTAGTGAATTTTCTTCAAAAAAATTAACTAATGTGGAGATCCCGACTTCTGAATTTAAAAAAAATTCTTCAAATGAGCGCTAATTACGCCCCCCAGAACACATATCCGGGGTCCGTTTCAATTTTTATATGTATATATATATATATATATATATATATATATATATATATATATATATATATATATATATATATATATATATATATATATATATATATCACACCGATAACTAAAAAAATAATGGGCCGATTTTGATTAAATTTGGTGAATACCTTCCTTTTGCAAGTGGCTTGGATAAGTTGGTTATCCAGGAAAATCGGCTCAGGTTTTCGCGGAAAATTTTGTGTTTTCTTTCGACCAAAATTTATATATCCCGATTTAACAAAGTAAGGGCAACCAATTGGTACGTGGGTTTATATCGTGATAGGTAAGTTACCTCCGAAAATTCAGCTCTGTAGGTCAAAAGACAAAAACGTTATAGGCATTTAAAGAAAAATAAATTGGGGTTTTCCTCAAAACCTCAAAGTTTCGATTTAAAACGTCAAAATTGGCAACATTTAGGCAAAGAACATGAATCTTATACGGGCTATGAAAAGAAAATGTCTCCAGAAGAATGTTTTACAAACCCTGAAGTCTTAGTTCAATCATCATTGTCCTTCATTTTACTAAAATATTTCCAGAAAATTCATTTCAAATAGACCCTTTCTCTGATGCTTGGCAGTAGCCTTAGCTATAGAGTTTATCGTTTAATGGTATATAATTTTTGTAAAATTTTCGTAAAAAATCAATAAAGCTCAATATATCCGTTATTATACAAGATATGAAAGAAAAAATTGTATACATGAATTATAGGGTGTCTTGAGCTACATCTTAAAAATACTTCTACAGTCACAGGATGGCTCATAAGTCGTTGGTGATACAAATTTTTTAAATTTTTTTTTCAATCAAACACGCCTTATGTTATTGCATTTTTGCATTTTCAATCGAAATATAATGCATGTTTGTAAGAAAAGAAATTATGGACGCAGCAAGTTCGTTATGGTAGCGAATTTTGATTAAATGCTTCATATTTAAAAAGCTCAATTTGCTATGAACCTATAAGGTTGACCAAGAAACGGATTTTTTCAGTTACACTTTAAGTTTACTTTCGGAAATTTTTGTACGTTTTCAAACAATAAAGTTATTTTGATGAAACATGGGACATTGTTTTACTATATATGTTATACTGGTAATCAAATTTGATGCCTGCTTTCTGAAAAAAATACACACATATTTGCTATTAAAAACATTTTTATGAAAATTCACTACCATAACACACTTGCTGCGTCCCGAACTTTTTATTATCTCAGCGCATCGATTGTGTGCCACATTTGATACATTTTAAACCCGTACGGGCTACACTTTTACACCTCTTGCGCGGTTTTGGAGGAGCTCTTAATTTTTCCTCTGCTTCACTCGACGTCATCGTGACAATAAATAAGTAAATACAAAATAATAATAAAACACAAAAAAGGTATAAATTAAAATAAAAGAAAAAGAAACCAATTACATAAAGTAATTATAACAGAAAATCAAATAGACATTTATGTACCTTAATTTAGTAATTACAAGTGGTTTTAACCCACTTTTTTTGGTGTGTAGAATCTAGTGTCCTCCTCTTGCTTTGAGCTGTCATTGCCTAAAGTGACCAGCCACGGTTAAGCTGCGCTAATGGCGCTATATCTGCTAAAACAGAAAACAGACAGATATACCTTCAGTATTTTGTCAATTTAAGTCTTATAAACGAAGTATGGTTTTAATACCTGTAATTTTACTCAGTCTTGTGGAACTTATACCGAGACATTTCATTATAATTAACAATCCTATTATGTCCGAAAAAAATAAAATTAAATTAACAACAGGTAACAATTTAAACCTGATTACAAAGACCATACCAATAAATAATCGAAATGAAAACGTCTTTGCAATAATAGAAGATAAATTAAATTTATATTCTTTTACACATGGACCCCTTACAAAAAATCTCAAATCCTTAAGGGGAATCCACAACATCCAAGCCCGGTCTATGGCACATCTTTTTTTTTATTTGTCTTTCATCTCTCTCGTCCTCACTATATACTGGGGCCCAAAAATAATGTTATCCATATATTACCCCAGATATTACTAAATTTTTATTTCTCACTTTTTGCGATGTTTTTTCCAAAGAAAATGTAATAAAAATAAGTCATAGAAGGACAAACAGTTGAATTTTTACTTTACAAATCCTCAAAATAGCTTAAACGACGTGTGGTTTTAAGATAACAGTAGGCAAATGCGCGTAGGTAAGCAATAAGATGGGAAAATCCTAAAAATTGCAAATTGTAGCAAGAAACTTAATGAATAATGGAGGCGCTCCAGATAAAATACATATTGTAGTTGCCGCCCATGGCGATGTTTAACATCGACCTTTCAGACGTTCAGTCAACCATCAGGAAAACGAAAAATTGGCGTTCTCCTGAACCGGACGGCATGTGCAATTTTTGGTGGAAGTACTTTCCGGCAACGCACATGGCACTCTTGCGGCATTTCAGACGATTCATCGGCACCCCGAAATCCATACCACCATCCCCGACAGGGGGTCTCATCTACTTGCTGTACAAATCCGGGGATCAGTCCGACCCAAAAAATTACCGCCCAATCACTTGCCTCCCTACGGCATACAAAATATTCACTTCTATTCTGGCCGGAAAAATTAACGATCACATCATTGAGAATCAGATTCTCGCGACAGAACAAAATGGATGCTGAAAGAACGCACAGGAATGCAAGGAGCTTCTCGTCACTGACAAAATTATCACATCTCAAGTTAAAAAAAATATAAGCGTAATATTTCCATCGGTTGGATCGATTACCGCAAGGCATTAGATTCTGTTCTGCACACTTGGCTACTCTAGGTGCTGCCACTATACAGGTCGAAGCATCTCTCATAGGAGCCCTGGAAGCATGCATGCAAAATTGGCATACACACCTTATGATCCGAAGCCCGTATGCTACAACCCCCTCGGTGTAACTCCACATCAACAGATTCTGTTTCGCACACTTGGCTACTCTAGGTGCTGCCACTATACAGGTCGAAGCATCTCTCATAGGAGCCCTGGAAGCATGCATGCAAAATTGGCATACACACCTTATGATCCGAAGCCCGTATGCTACAACCCTCTCGGTGTAACTCCACATCAACAGATTCTGTTCCGCACACTTGGCTACTCTAGGTGCTGCCACTATACAGGTCGAAGCATCTCTCATAGGAGCCCTGGAAGCATGCATGCAAAATTGGCATACACACCTTATGATCCGAAGCCCGGATGCTACAACCACCTCGGTGGAACTCCACATCAACAGAGAGATCTTACAGGGGGACAGTTTAAGTCCTCTCTGGTTCTGTCTAGCTATGAACCCGTTAAGCCATATGTTAAACAAGACTTCCTACGGATATAAGATCTAACAAAGTAATGTATGACGGGTTACTCACCAGTTCTACATGAACGATTTGAAGCTTCACTCGAGGAATGCTGGCGAGTCTGAAAGCATGATGGAGATTGTCAAGGGCTTTAGCGACGCGATCCATATGGAATTTGGGCTAGACAAGTGTGTAGTTATCCACATTAAACGCGGCCGATCAGCAACGGAGCAGGATATGACGCTAATGTCAGATGAAATTCAGGGCCTCGCCTCTGATGGCGCCTATAAGTACTTGGGCATTCAACAACTTCTCTCTGTAAAGACAACAGAGATGAGGCAGGCTGGAGAACAAAGTATTGGCCAGGGTGAGGAATGTGTGCTAAACTTACCTGTCCGGCAGAAATAAAATGTGAGCCATAAACACTTGGGCAGTCCTTATTGCTACCTACATTTGTGGCATCCTCGACTGGTCAACAACTGCTCTTCAGGAGTTTGACAGAAAGATTCGGTTCGTTATGAAAAACCTCGAATGCTGCGTCCTAGGGCTTGCTTACACCGTTTGTACTTGACTCGAGACATGGGGGGACGTGGACTCCTCTCGGTGGAGGTAATGTATGACAGAGGATGCACGCGGCTCGAAAAATACTTCTGGGGGCATATACAACCGCTGGTGCAGTGTGTGCAGAGACAGCAGATACGGTTGGACTCTTTCGACCTCAAGCAGCCTAATCAACATCACGTCCTTACTGTTGTTTCGAGTGTGGATGGAGCTGCATGGACGCTTCACCCTATGCCTAACGGCACCTCACGTTAGCCTCCGCGCATGAACGGAATGGTCAACAACAGCAGGCTTGTTTGCTGAAACAGAGGGATTTCTATGCGCGATACAAGACAAGATCGGGTTAACACGCGCGCGTACCAGTGGCACATCATGAATCGGGATGTCATCGACCTGTGTAGACTCTGTCAAAAAAAGCCGGAAACCATTCAGCATGTAGCGGGCGCTTGTGATTATCTGGCGCAGTCAGATTACAAGAAACGCCATGACACCGTGGGCAAGGTTATTACGGCGTTATCGAGTCTGAAGCCCACTACTATAAATGCCTGAAGGTGTAGTTCAAAACGGTCAGGTCAGGCTGCTGTGGGACTTCCCGCGGGTCACCAACAGAGCAGTTGAAAGCCACAGGCCTGACATCTTGCTCATTGACCAGGGAGACCGGAAGGCTTTCATTGTGGACATTGCCGTGCCACTCGACGACAACCTTGTTTCGAAAATAGGGAAGAAGCGACAAAAGTACCAACCACTCGCAGTCGAGTTTGTCGACTTGTACAGACTGAGAGAGGTGCAGATCATCCCAGTGGTCATATCAACAAATGCGCTTGTAACACCAGACTGGCAGAAACTTACCACAGTTCTCCCACTTACTACTGCTCATTTAAGTACAATGCAGAAAGCAGCTATCGTTGTGACATCCTACATCGTTAGGAAAGTCCTATCCCTGTAACCGTACGAAAATAAAATGTTATGTATACCGCTATAGTCTCCGGGTGGACAAAGATGAACGTGATGCAAATCTCTTGTTCCGTAACGGACAGAGTGCGCGACGAGTAGAAAGAAGAGAATAATAATAATAATAATAAAAATAAAACTTTGTCAGAATTTGCCGATCGCATGACGCCGTGATATGTGGTACATGCATGACGGTGCATCACCCCATTTTGGACGCATTGTGAGGGATTACCTTAGTAAGCAATTTCCCAATAAATGGATTGGCAGAGGTAACGATGCTTCTGTTCCTTGGCCAGCACGTTCACCAGATTTAAATCCTTGCGACTTTTAACTATGGGGGCAGATAAATACGTATGTTTACAATGAGGAGATAAATACCGAGGAGCAATTGTGGGATAGAATTGAAGAAATTGAAAATTTAGAGCGTATAAGTTTTAATTTTTGACGTAGACTAGAAGCTTTAAGGCGAGTGAATGGTTGCCATATTGAACCATTAATGAGTTAGATTTAATTTGTTTCAATTTAAACTTTACACGAATTTTACTTTTCTTATTGTTTCTATGGTTAATGAATAAACATTTTATGAAGTATCGTATTTCTCTATCAAACTTCAACTTAAAAGCTATTTTGCGCAGAAACTAAAAGAGTAAGCAAAATTTTACAAAAGCAACAAAAATCTGAAAAAAGATCGGTCTTTGAAAAAAAAAATGAACTTGTTATTTATCTAACAGCCAGAGAAATAAATACGATAAAAAAAAGTTTGAGGTGGGGGTAGTTTACACCCTTGCAGGCGTGTAATTGCACTAGTTCTCATAACGACTAAACCACTTGCTCATTACAATATTTCTGTGAAATTTGAGTATGATCGGATTACCTGTTTAGGAGATAGGTAAAAAATAGAAAAAAATTAATAACTTTGACGCCCTCTGGCGGCTAAACGGTGCAACTTTGTATAGAGGTGAGGTGAGTTGATCTTAATCGACCTAATTTTGGCTAAAAATATGTGGTAGGTCGGTTGTACATTGAATTCCGGGACAGTGTGTATAATATACCGTGTAGGTGTCGCATAGAAATAATTAGGTTTGATAGTGTACAGCCAAAATGGACCTATAAGTGAAAATAATTTTATGTTATAGGTACTTCCAATGAAAAATATTTTCTCACATATTTGATCCTAAATAAAAGTCAGTTTAATATTATTTGATATATTTTTACAATGTCTTTGAGCTCCAGTATATAACTGTCTCCTCTGCACTGCTGCGGCTGAAGAATCATAAGTTATTGCTTTCCACGGTGGATTAGACACCCCGCTATCACGAAAGTGTTGCCACTACAAGATATTTTAAATCCTCTATGTTAGGGTCTTATAAGGCTGAATTTCGATTAACATCATCTTTATTGTAAGGTGTTATATGTGGGATGTGGCCCACAGATGTTTCATGATGTGTCTTTTGTAAAGCAAAAATGTTGAGTCGTTTGTAAAGTTTAAAGTATAACCACAACCATCCAGGTTCTCTGGAAGGTAATGGAGTGACAGGTTATAGGGGTAATAAGATTATTTATGTGGTTTTTTATTAGCTAGACATTTATTATGTCCTGTAAGGATCTTAAATGTTAAAGGAATTATTGAAGAAATATTGGAAGATAATGTTTTGTTGTCAAGTGGAATCGTGGGACGTACCTCGCCCTCTCAGTATTTATTTGGTGTATGCCCAGAGAATACTTTTTTATTTTTGTTATTGTAAAAGCCATTAGTTACTTTAATGTTAACGCATTGAACTTTTTAAAAGGTAGCAAAGGAAAATATATCCATGATTTTTTGAGATCACGACTTTTGAATTTGGAAAAATGTCTTCAAATGAAAGCCTGAAGCACTGGAACCCATATCCCAGTTCAGTTGTTATATATGTCTCCCGAAATTAAACCGCCATACTTTACGGATTCTTCATTAAAAAAAAATAGTTTGCTAAACAGACTATCCCAAATATGACGCCGTTGGTTTTGTGACCTTATTCAAGTGAAAACAAACCTAAAATTATGGGTGGAAAAATTGCTGATTGTGTTTCGTTATCGAGTTCTTGATAAAAAAATCTCGGGACGCAGCAAGTGCGTTATGGTAGTGAATTTTCATAGAAATGATCTGGCACAAAATATTTTGTTATAACTTTTTTTATAACATAGAAATCTAAATTTTGGTGTATAGTTTACTTTTTATATCGTAAACCTACCTACCAAATTTGGTTATCATAGATTTTTTATTTTTTAAGATAAACAATTTTTTCAAATGAAAACTCAAAATTTTCCCGGAAAACCTTGTCCAATTTTTTTGAATAACGAACTTGTCAAAGCCATTTACAAAAGGAAGGTACATGCCAAATTTTATTAAAATCGGCTTATTACTTTTTGAGATATGAATTTTTTTCAAATGAAAACTGAAAATCTTCCCGGAAAACCTCGTCCGATTTTCCTGACTAACAAATATGTCAAAGCCATTTACAAAAGGAAGCTATGTGCCAAATTTTATTAAAATCGGCTTATTACTTTTTGAGATATGAATTTTTTTCGATTGAAAACTCAAAATTTTCCCGGAAAACCTCGTCTGATTTTCCTGACTAACGAACTTATCCAAGCTATTAACAAAAGAAAGGTACATGCCAAATTTTATCAAAATCGGCCCATTATTTTTTGAGTTATCGGTGTGATACATACATATATATATATATATATATATATATATATATATATATATATATATATATATATATATATATATATATATATATATATATATATATATATATAAACATATAAAAATTGAAACTGACCCCGGATATGGGTTCTAGGGGTCCTAGTTCGCGCTCATTTGCAAAAATTTTTTCAAAATTCAAAAGTCGGGATCTCCCCATTAGTGAATTTTTTCTACGAAAATTCACTAAAACGGACATTTAACATTTCATAATTTAAACGTTATTACAAACAAATGGATATTTAAACAAAACAATGTCCTGTTGTTACAACAGATGTTAAAACAAATCGCCTTCTGCTTCAAGGCAGACATTCGCGTGATTTATCATGTTCATCTACAAATCCACCTCTTCTTCATTGACCACATGCTCGTATAAACTTTTCCTTTAAAGAGCACCAGAAAAAAATCCAAAGGATTAAGATCGGGAGATCTAGGAGACCATGATATGGTTCCACCTCGTCCAATCCACCGCTTAGGGAAATTGTAATTCAGGAAATTCCTCACTTGTATTTCATAATGGGCCGGGGCACCATCATGTTGAACCCAATAATTTAAACTATGGGGTCCGTACTCGCTTCGGCGGTACATATACTAAAATTGGAATGATACAGAGAAGATTAGCATGGCCCCTGCGCAAGGATGACACGCAAAATCGTGAAGCGTTCTACATTTTTCATATTTATATATTACCCCAATAAGTATTGTTCAGACAGATATATCCCGGAATTTTTTTTTAATCAGAAAAATGTGCGAATGGCAACCTGCCGCAGCCATATACTGCCCTAAGAACTAAGTAACCTATGCGGTAAAGGAACTTTATCGAGTAATGGTAGAGGTAAATTCTCATTTAAAAATTAAAAGTAAATACGTGAATTTACGTCGGTTAGATAGAATGCGTGGACTAATGATATTGTTATGTAACAATCCAGCCCAAATGTTTAATGACCCGTCTTAAGATATTTTGCGTGTGGAGTGGGGGTTTTCATTTCTCCATTCAAGTTATGAGTGTTTCTGATACCTGTTTCAGTAAATGTGGATTCATCACTCCAGAGAATCTTCTTAATAAAATGTGCCAACCGTCTACAAAAATTTACCCGAAAGTCCCGATCCCCGTCGTGCAAAACATTACCCTTTACAGGCCTAAATGGATACATACCATTTTCTCTTAATAATCTATGAATTGTATTCTTTCCAAAATGTGTTTGGGTTGGTGTAATTCGAAGGCTCTCAAGAATTTGCTCTTCTTGTTCGACGATTAGTGTGCGATGGCGTCCTCTCTTATTTCTTCGGTGATCTAAATGACCTGTCTCCAGGTTTCTTCCACCCATCGTATAGTTTTTGCGTCATGGTCCCGATGATTTGGATAATTTTGCAAGTATGTCGTTGCTACAGCGGTTGCATTATCATTACAGTCGCCCAATACTTTCAACATCTCGACGCATTCACGATTCGTGTAGTGTCGTTCCATTTTAAACTCATACAAAGTATCTGGGCCACATTTCTTCCCACAAAGGCTTGATGGTGAGGCTTACCTACACTTTTTACAAAGTAATCTGTCCGTTTTGTTGGAAAACGTTCATACTGCAGTACGACGTCCAATCTGGCTACTGCATGACGGTGCACTGCCTCATTATAGTTTAGCGGTGAGGGAGTACCTCAATGAAATTTTTCCTCGGGGGTGGATAGGCCACGATGGATTCATAGATTGGGCTGCCAGATCGCCCGACTAGAACCCGATCGACTTTTTTGTTTGGGGCTATGTTAAGTCACTGGTATACAGCACGCCTATCAATAACGTGGAAGAGCTAAGGCAACGAATTTTTGGCAGTTTTGCAATAATGAGAGCAAAGGAGGGCATATTCTTTAGGATTCGTCGCAACTTTCCGAGAAGGATTAACTTCTGTGTCGAAATGGAAGGACAACATTTCGAGAACTTATTGTAAGAGTATGGGCTAAATGTACATTTAACATGTTATGCACTTTATAGTAATTAGCAAAAATGTTACTTAATAATGTAGTTAGTGAAAAAATTTTGTGTTGAGACTGTGAAAATCAGTTTAAAGCAGCGTTAAAGCATGAAAATGTTTGAAGTCGTTTTTCTCAGAATCAGTTCATTATATCGTATCGCAACAAGAGATACTTTTTTGTATAATTTTTGATGCTCTTTAAAATGATGCTGTTTAAATTCATAAGTTGGTGAAAACAAAAAAGTTGTGAGCCACATATCGAAGGTTAGGGTCAGGTTAGGCCTTTTGGCTCTGGAGTATTTACATCATATTTAAAACAAATCTACAAGGGCGCTGGTAAGACATGTGGAAGATTTGAAAAAATCAATCAAACTAATAAAAATTTTATTAGTTTGTTTGATTTTACAATAACTAATAAAAAAAATTATCTGAGGAAAACTAAAAAAGAATATTTTTTTTGACACCTGTATCTCTGTTAATATTGAGTTTTCGAAAAAATGTTATAGGACTGTGTGGCTTTAATTTCTTGTGAGGAATCACCTCCTGAAGACTTGACGCATAATTTTCGGACATCTTGTATAGTGTGGTCTATTTAGATGGAAACACCCCTGTAACTTTTGTATTTATAATTCGATTTTGATGAACAAACGATCAAAGGTATAAGATTAAAAACTTTATTAGTGCTGTGAAAACTGTACTCCATGTCACCTGCGAACAAGGCATGTTAGTGCAGTTTTTCTATGTCACAAATTGGGAAAAGGGTTAGGGCCATTTTTAGGAAGAAAATAAAAACGTCACTGCATTCGGCATCCCTCAAAATAGATATATACCAAATTTCATCAGAAAAATAAGAATTATTAACCATTTCAGAGAACTTTATTTGTGTGGCCGTTCCAATATAAACAACCCTGTAACTTTTGGATTTATAACGTAATCTTTTTAACCAGATTTTAAAAGATAGAAGATGAAGATTTCTATAGAGTCTGTAAAAATTGTTTCGTATGTCCTTCGATTACGGCCTACTAAAACTATTTTTATACGTCAAAAATTATAAAAATGGTTTACGGTTGGTTTTAGGGGAAAAAAAAGTACGCCACTGGATTCTCCATTTTCCAAAACTGTTACATATCAAATTTCATCAAAAAATAACTATTTTGACGAACTATGAAAGTAAACATCTCAAAAGTCGAAGAAAAATATTTATAAATGTAACATATGAAAATAGTTTTAGTAGGCCCTGATCGAATGGCAAAGGGAGTGATGGAAAAGTATATAAACACCGAATTACTAAATTTAAAAAAAAAACACAGTCTAATCCACAACAGGCAGTATGGTTTCCGTCAGCACAGATCAACTGCCGACCTCCTTTCCTTTGTCACCCATTCTTGGAACAAGTCTATGGAACTACACGGTGAATCCCAGATTGTCGCTCTAGGTATATCCAAAGCATTCGACCAGGTCTGGCAAGCAGCGCTGCTTAATAAACTTCCAGCCTATGGCCTACCACCAAAACTCTGTACCTGGACAGCAAATTTCCTCTCCAACCGGAGCATTTCTATTGTCGTGGATGGCCATTCCTCTAAACTGTATCCAATTAATGCAGGAATCCCTCAAGGTTTAGCTTTAGCCCCTACTTTGTTTCTTCTCCACATCAATAACCTCCACTCTAGCACATCCAACCCAGTTCACAGTTACGCCGACGACAGCACCCTCCACTCAAATACACAATGTTCTAAGCCTGTCTCTTTAGCCCAATTAGATGAGGATCACATACTCATGGAGGGTTCTGTCTCTGTCTGTCTCCAAAAAATATTAGACTGGGGACGTAGAAATCTGGTACAATTCAACTCCACCAAATCCCAGTCTTGCTTTCTATCTCATAAGACATACACCAGTCCTAGACCCATCACAATGAACAACCAAGTTATTCGAAGTAATGAGTCCTTTTCACTTGTTGGCATTTCTGTGGATCGAAATCTCAATTGGCACCAACATGTCACATCAATTACAGAAGCGGCTGCTAAGAAATTAGGTTTCCTCTTCCGGGCTCGCAAATACTTTTTACCAGCTAATCTCTATACCTTATATACTTACAAATAAGGCCAAACCTCGAATACTGCTCCCACATCTGGGGTGCCGCTGCCGCTTCTACACACGCTATCCTGGACTTCATTCAGAAGAGAGCTATACGTCTCATCGGTGACCCTACCTTCACCCAAAGGCTGCTTTTCATTGCCCACCGACGTGCCGTTGGTGAGCTCTATTTCTTATATAGATATCTGCACGGACACTGCTCAGAGGAGCTTTCTTCCATAATTCCTCCACCTGCTGCCCCCAACAGAGCGAATGCACCCTTTTACTGTTCAGGTCACCAGACATAGAACATCTTGTTATGCCCGCTCTTTTGTCCCGAGGACTTCCAAGTTGTGGAATTCCTTGTCGGCAAATGTTTTTCCTTCTCCTCCGAACCGCCAAACCTTCGAGTCCAGTATTAACAAGTTGCCTCTTTCCTCCTTGTCGACACCCACGGTACGATAGTATTTAGGCTGTAAGCCCTCGTGGTGTGTTGTTGAAATATGTATAAAAAAAGGAAACATAGGAAAGGATCTGTAGACTTCTTCATTTTCTATCTTTTGAGATCTCGCTAAAAAAATCGCGTTATAAATACAATAGTTCCAGGGGTGTTTCCATATTAGAAGGGTCACACAGATAAACTTCTCTGAAATGGTTAATAACTCTTCTTTTTTGATGAAATTCGGTATATATATATATATATATATATATATATATATATATATATATATATATATATATATATATATATATATATTGTGGGATGCCGAATGCAGTGGCGTACTTATTTTCTTCCTAAAATGGCCCTAAACCTTTTTACCATTCTTTGACATAGAAAAACTGCATTAGTAGGCTTTGGTCAGGTGACATAGAAAACAATTTTCACAGCATTTATAGAATTTTTCGTCTTATATCTTTTTATCTTTTGTTTATCAAAATCGAATTATAAATACAAAGGTTAATGGGGGGGGGGGGGGGTGTCCATCTTAAATTGACCACACTGTACATAAAAATATACAAAAACTGAACCTGACCCCGGATATGGGTTCTAGTAGTGGGTCATCGAGTTCGCGCTCATTTGAAGAAAATTTGTCTCAAAATCGCGATGTTCTCAAAAGCGAATTTTTCCTACGAAAATTCGCCGAACTAAAGATCATACAAACGATTATGTAATTACAGACTGTTACTGTTTTAAGTGAGACAGACTGTATAAAGATATCAAAATATGAGAGACGATTTATTAAAGTTTACCTTCCCGCAAACATTATTTGCTCTGAAAGTATGTTATAATCACGGAAACACACTTAAGATGTGCAAAACATGTAATAAATTCCTCAATGATATTTGCATTCAGGTAGACTGCGTTTGCTTTTCAATTACACCAGTTAATTATTATGATATATTATACCCTTAACGTATAAAAAGGTGTATTGCGGTTAAATAAGCAAAACCAATGATAACATTATACCGAATGGTATTTATAACTCTTGCATATGAAATTACAGGATATTCAATACAGAAAAACATGCCACATTAAGCCAGTTTATTAGGATCAGATTTCAGCACATTTTATGTGTAGTAAGCAGATATGGATTTGCGCAAGATAAGAGTTTTATTACGAGTGTTGCAGAACTTTCACGAAAATTAATGCTGTCGTTGTGCTGGTATGCATAGATGATAATTGCAGACGCCCACTTTTATCTAGAAAATGCGTATATTATATTACCATGTCAACCTGTTGACGCAGCATCTGTTTCGAAGAACAATAAACTCAAACAGACGTGACATTTGCGACTGTGGAAATAGCACACGGGATCAGCAAGTTTACAGTGAATGGATAAGTAAATGAAATAATATTTATAAAATCGTTGCTGGACAATCAATTCAGCATATTCTACCTGGGCGGCCGCCACATTCTTAAGACCATGTTTTTTTAACAAATATATTTCAACAACACACCACGATGGCTTACAGCCTAAATACTATCGTACCGTGGGTGCCGACAAGGAGAAAAGAGGACACTTGTTAATTCTGGACTTGAAGGTTTGGAGGTTTGGAGAAGAAGGAAAAAGTATGCCGGCAAGGAATTCCACAATTTGGAAGTCCTCGGGACAAAAAAGCGGGCATAACAAGATGTTCCATGTCTGGTGACCTGGACAGTAAAAGGGTGCATTCGCTCTGTTCCCCTGGGAGATCTGGTGAAGGAATATGGAAGAAAGCTCCTCTAAGCAGTGCGCGTGCAGATATGTATAAAAGAGAGAGAGAGAGAGAGAGAGAGAGAGAGAGAGAAGAGAGAGAGAGAGAGAGGTCACCAACGGCACGTCGGTGGGCAAGGGATGGCAGCCTTTGGGTGAGGGTAGGGTCACCGATGAGACGTATAGCTCTCTTATGAATGTAGTCCAGGATAGCGAGTGTACAAGCGGCAGCGGCACCCCAGATGTGGGAGCAGTATTCGAGGTTTGGCCTTATTTGTGAAGTATATAAGGTATAGAGCTTAGCTGGTAAAAATTATTTGCAAGCCCGGAAGAGGAAACATAATTTCTTAGCAGCCGCTTCTGAAATTGATGTGACATGTTGGTGCCAATTGAGATTTCGATCCACAAGTGAAAAGGACTCATTACTTTGAATAACTTCGTTATTCATTGTGATGGGTCTAGGGCTAGTGTATATCTTATGTGATAGAAAGCAAGACTGGTATTTGGTGGAGTTTACTTGTACAAGATTTTTACCCCAGTCTAATAGTTTTTGGAGATCCACAGAAAG
Organism: Tillus elongatus; assembly: GCA_964006375.1. Classification (NCBI taxonomy): domain Eukaryota; kingdom Metazoa; phylum Arthropoda; class Insecta; order Coleoptera; family Cleridae; genus Tillus; species Tillus elongatus. Next base: position 32,045,998 of record OZ023268.1, read on the forward strand.
AGAACCATCCATGAGTCTGCGATCCTAATCTAATTGGGCTAAAGAGACAGGCTTAGAATATTGTTATTTGAGTGGAGGGTGCTGTCGTCCGCGTAACTGTGAACTGGGTTGGATGTGATAGAGAGGAGGTCATTGATGTCGAGAAGAAACAAAGTAGGAACTGAAGCTGAAGCTTGAGAGACTCCTGCATTAATTGGATACAGTTTAGAGGAATGGCCATCCACGACAACAGAAATGCTCCGGCTGGAGAGGAAATTTGCTCTCCAGGTTTTTGTGGTAGGCCATAGGCCGGAAGTTTATTAAGCAGCGCCGCGTGCCAGACCTGGTCGAATGCTTTGGATATGTCTAGAGCGACAATCTGGGATTCACCGTGTAGTTACATAGTATTGTTCAAAGAATGGGTGACAAAGGAAATGTGGGCGGCAGTTGATCTGCGCTGACGGAATCCATACTGCCTGTCATGGATTATACTGTATTTTTTAAGAAATGTTAGTAATTCGGTCTTTATATACTTTTCCATCACTTTAGAGACGACAGAAAGGAGAGAAATAGGCCTGTAGTTGCTGGGAAGCGCTTTGGATCCTTTCTTGGGGACGGGTTGTACTCGGACAGTTTTCCAGTTACTAGGGAATATGCCTCTATTTTAAGATGTCTGTTTCAGATAGTTCAGAAGTCAGGACAAGAGCAAGTTCTGGTTCCCATTATTTTTAAACAATTGCTGGGATCTCGTCAAGGCTAGAGGCTTTCCTGGTATTGAGAGAAGAGAGCATCCTTTGTACCTTTTTAGTTTTGAAAATGATATCCGTCATTTTATGCGCAAGATTGCGGATTGTTGGTGGTTGATGTGGTTATTAAATGAGTTTTTTGCCTAGAAAGAATGCGGACATAGCGGTTTCTTGCGTCGTTAAATGCTTGACGGTTTTCTTGACTGGGATTGTGTAGAAGCGTTTTGTGAACATTGACCTTTTCAAGTCTCGCCTTGTCACAGGATTTAGATAATCGGGGCTTTGGAGTGGCTGAAGAGGTATCTGTGCACGTGGAATAAATAATTCCATGCGAGCTTGGATAATTTCGGTGACGTTTTGTGTGATATCATAGGGGTCCATGGAAATGAGGAAAAGTAATCCCGGATTGTGTCCCAGTTGGCGGAGTTGTAGTGCCAAACGATACGTGGGTGTGATGACTGTGTGAGTTCGGGTTGCATTGCGCAGGAAGCAGTGACCATGCCGTGGTCTGACCGACCAAGGGGGGCGGTGACTGATGTCTTATAGCATTCAGGTTTTGTAATAAGAAGGAGATCCAAGAGATTTGAGCTGTGTGTTGGGATGTGAGGAAAGTAAGTAGGTTGCTGAACCATATTGGCTAACAAAATGTAACAAAACTCAAAAAATATTAAAGACTTTTAGTGAGCGTTAACTTAAAAGACACCGAAATCCCGCAGGGTCCGTCTATTAGTGTATATATTTGTTATGCCACTTGAGCATTATATTTTTTAAGAATGTTGATAAAATATCAGTAATTGGACATAGATATTTCTTCTCATCGCCAGAGTACAAAGCTTCCTTGGTCAACAGCTCTTTCATTGGGAATTATACTTGCGTGCGCTTTTACCCATACTGAATCCACACATCTCCCTTCATTTTATAGTATTGTAATTGTATTAATTATGTTTGCGATGATATAGTACAAGTTTTGTTCAAAACGTCGGAGCACACTCTGTAACATTTCTGGAGTGATTTGGTGACATTCGTTTACCATACGCTGGCGTAAATCTTGGAAGGAATCGGGTTGAGTAGAGCAAATTGTACTTTTCTGTGACCCCACAAAAAGAAATCCAGGGGCGATAAATCTGGCGCTCCTGCGGGCTATTTTATAGAACCTCTTGCCCAACCCACCGATTTGGAAATCTGTGTTCGAGGTATTGTCAAACAGCCAAAGCGTAGTGCGGAGGAGCTCCATACTGCTAAAATACCGACTGAGCTTCGAGATAATGCTCATAATTCTCGATAATGTCAGTCAGCATTTGATCAATGGTGTTTTCCAACAAATGCAAGTACATATCTCCAGTCAGATTAAAAAATAAGACACTGTTGTAAAGATATTTATTTACACCGGCTCTATAATTATGTGCTACTTGACCCCCTTGTCATTTTATAGAACCTCTTCCCCAACCCGCCGATTTGGAAATCTGTGTCCGAGGTATTGTCAAACAGCCAAAGCGTAGTGTGGAGGAGCTCCATCCTGCTAAAATACCGACTGATCTTCGAGATAATGCTCATCATTCTCGATAATGTCAGTCAACATTTGATCAGTGGTGTTTTCCAACAACTGCAAGTACATATCTCCAGTCAAATTAAAAAATAAGACACTGTTGTAAAGATATTTATTTACACCGGCTCTATAATTATGTGCTACTTGACCCCCTTGTCATTAAGAATTTTAGGGGTGGATCGCACCACCACTTAAGAGCTGGTGTTGCGATGTTGAAAAGGCCAAGAAGTCTTCCCCCTTAAAAGCAACATTTATTTCTTCAAGCGATTTTCAACAAAATTATGATAAGTGTGCGCGTGCGTGTGAATGTGTGTTTCGTTTCCGGTTTGCCAGGGAATCGGTTATCAGGTGCGGACTAAATTTAATTTTAAATGAAATTTCTGTTTGATATTACATTTGTATGTACTTATTGGGTGTTCCTCTCTTGACCAAAACGGTTTATTACAAATCTTAACTTTAATCAAGAACGAATAAGTTTTGGTTTCTGTGTATTGAGATTTTTTTAAGGGGGTGCCATACTTCAGAAGGCGTATTAACACTACATATTATAAAACAAGTAAGACAAAGAGGGTACTTGATCCAAGAATTAAAGCAAACCAGTGACTAACCTCGTACTACGTATATTGTAGTTTGTACATAATTGCATGTTGCGCACGCGCTAGGGGTTTGGTATAAAAATGGTGACAACATTTAAGGACCGATCAACTTTTTGTTAAATGATTATTTATTAATACGTAATAGAAAGGCTGGCAAAGTAGATCAGACGGGTAAGCCATGTACAAAAGCCAGTTTGTTTATATATACACTATTAATCTTATCTTTTTTATGTAACAAGTCAATAATTTCACTGGAAAAATGAATTACAATCATGAGTACCTGCTAGAATCGAATGATTGCGATGTTTTAAGATTCTCCGTTGTTTAAGTGTGTAAATATGTTTGTTTTAAAATGAGTTTATCACACCTACAGGTACTTAGCTGCTATTTTCATATCTGTGAGCTAAATTATTATTAAATCCTTTGTTTGTGCTATTAAAATAAGTGTGAAACGTAATTTAATTTTTACGGGCTTATATTTCACCTCTGATCAGAAAAATTCCAGGTTTTATCTGCCAATAATAAAATTTGGGTAAATGGATCGTGTATTGTTTACATATATATCAGACATACTGTTAAATTTAAGACAATAAACGATATTGTATACTGTATTTAATTTATAAATATAAAAAGTCTGGACGCAGAAAGTACGTTATGGTAGTGAATTTTCATAGAAATGATCTGGCACGAAATATTTTTTTTCTTTTAACATAGAAATATAAATTTTTGTAGATAGTTTCCCTTTAATATCGTAAACTTATGTACCAAATTTCATCACCATAGCTTTTCTATTTTTTGAAATAAAAATGTTTTTCGAAAGAAAACCCAAAATTTTCCCGGAAAGCCTGGTTCCGTTTTCCTGGCTAACGAACTTATCCAAGCCACTTACAAAAGGAAGGTATATGCTGAATTTTATCAAAATCGGTCCATTATTTTGGAGTTATCGGTGCGACACATAAAAATTGAAACTGACCCCGCATGTGTGCTAGGGGGCCCATTCGCGCTCATTTGAATAAAAAGTCGCGATCTCCTCATTGGTGATTTTTTTTAAGAAAATTCACTACAATCGGAAAATTCAAAAAAATATTACCAACACTAGAGTCTGTATGTATAGCAGGTTGTTCAAATTGAAAAAATTGAGTTAGGGACAGTTCGAATTTTTACAAATTCAGTCACTATTTGAGAGCGCTCTGTATACGGCATCTCGTTTTTTTTTGGCAAATGATATTAAACATACATATATATATATATATATATATATATATATATATATATATATATATATATATATATATATATATATATATATATATATATATATATATAAACATATAAAATTGAAACTGACCCCGAATATGGGTTCTAGGGGTCCTAGATCGCGCTCATTTGAAGAATTTTTTTCAAAATTCAAAACTCTGGATCTCCTCATTAGTGAATTTTTTCTAAGGAAATTAACTAAAAACGTAGTAAGCCTCTGTTAATTTTATTTATTCTGTTTGCTCCAGTTGATCGGAATTTCAAGGGGTTATCTCAACTAGAGCTTTCAATTTTAATTTAAAAAAGTTAAGTTGTGTCTATATCGGTTAAGTATTTTTGTTGCTGTAAAGGTGTAAACGCGCAAAATGAGTTATTTAAAACTAACGCTAAGAAACGTGATTAGATTTTGGACAATATAAGGCAATCACTAAAAATTATACACCAACGTATGATTGCTGTATATACCGAAAATTGTCCATCATATTTTCAAATAGAATTCCGCCCAAAACTGTTTAAATGAGGAAGTTGCATATAATTTACTTTTGATGAAAAACGTATTTAAACTACAGCAAAATAATCTAAAAATATATGTCTACAAGTAAACCCCCCTTAAAGTGAACCACTAATTAGCAATTAATTATTGAAATATTAAATATAATTCAAAAAGACATGGTGGGTGAAAACGCGATCTGATTGGTGAAGAAGTTTGTGACGTCATGATCCGGTACATTTGCTTGTTTTCGTTTGTGTTTGCAGCGAATTCTGAGCAGTTTTACTATAATTTTAAGTAGCTTTGGTGTTTAGTGTATAATATAGGTTCAAAGGTAGTAAGTTGTGTGTAATCTAGTTTAGTGCGTGACTCTGTGATGGCTTCAGCACATTCAGAATCACAATACGAGAATGCGAAAGACATAACAGTTCGTGGACATAAAATATTATAAGTGATGTATAGTGCCCAAATGTACTTCTACAACAATAACTACCCCCAACAAATTATTCTTTAATGTACCTAAGGATGAGAAAATCAGGAAGAAATGGTGTATATTTTTCTTGTAGATTATTTATTTGAATGGAGAACATTTTGAGGTTATGCTTCTATTTACATTATATTTTATAAGAAATTACTACATAAAATCCAACAGAGATATTTACAGGATAAAATAAGGTTCATATCAGACACATACCTCCCAGCTTTCACTCCTTTTAGCTCACCACCCATGAAATGCGGGTTGTTTTCTAAAAACGCAAACATTGCTAGTGCATCAATTTTTGGTAAATTATTAGATTGTCCTTGGACAAATCCAACTTCTGTAGTCATACTATAAGACTGTACAGTTTTTAAAATAATTAAAATGTAATTTTTGGTCTCGTAAAAAATTTACAATTTCGGCAAAATATGGGTAGTTGAGAAAGGTTTGCAGTTGGAAAAGTATTATGAAGTGATTGGTATTAATTGTAAATGGAGGTATCAGGTGAAACATTAGAGGGACGAAATGGAACAGGAAAGAAAGTTTTTGGAATGTCAAAATTTTAAGGTTGTTGAATTTGGAGTGTTGTCAAGCAGTTTTGGATGCAACTATGTATAAAATTATGTTAATATTCACCTCAAGTCTTAGATTTATTGAATAAACATGTTGTATAATTTTAAGCAATAAAGGTATATTAATATTAATTAATAATACGAGTATATAGATATTAACAATAATATAAGTTGATAACAATAACTATCCGGCACACGTAAAGTGGCATAAACACTAATGGTTAGATGGGGATCTCTGTGTGAGTAAGCGAGACTCGTTTGGCCGATACCGGATCGTGACGTCACAGTAGGCTGTCTTTGTTTACGGCTGCGTTTTGGCGCAGAGACAATTATTTTGATTTTCTATATTTTTTACAGGAAAACTATTGGTTAAAAATTTAAATTTTATATGGCAATTGATTTTATACAATGTGGGGAATTGTGTAAGATGAGAATAAAAAAATGTGTAAATTCCTTATTGGGCAGAGAATCCATTCGATATGACTCTTAAATTGGACTATTTGTGGAAGCAAGAGCCGAAGACAACATCAATCAATAAAGTGGAAGAAATGGTATCGACGACTCAAAGTTTGGATTATCGCCCATAAAATAAGAGTCTGCGAAGCAACCTTGTTCACAGTTTTGCATGAATATTTGGGGACGAATAAATTGCTAGTGTGCTGATTTCCGTGGATACTGTCTACTAAACGAAAGATGTGCCTACAGGAAATATGCGACAAAAACTTGGTTGCTGTGACTCTTGACCAAGACATTTTCTGCATAAATGTAACTCTTGATGAAAAGTAGGTATTTCAATGAGATCGCCAACAAAACAAGAATAATAAATAGTTGAACAAAGGATCTTGCCCACCCAAAAAAGCAAAGATCGGCAGGGAAGCTGAGGGTGACAAATTTTTAGAATAATGAGGTCATTCTTTGGATTGGGTATATGCAACGGGGTCCACAGTTATTGCAGATGTCTACAAAGAAACGATTAAAAAATCAAAGTTGCTATACTCCAAAAGAGGCACAGGCACATTTAGAAAAAGTCTGGACGCAACAAGTGCGTTATGGTAGTGAATTTTCTTTAAAATCTTTTTAATAGCAAATATGTATTTTTTTAATGAAACCAGATATCAAATTTGGTTACCAGTATAACCTATATAGGAGAAACAAACAATGTACCATATTTCATCAAATAAGATCTTCGACAAAACTCCCAAAACAGTTCTTTGCATAAAAGTTTACAAACAATTTTTTCACGAAAATCCGAAAACATTTTTTAAAAATAACTTGTTAAACATTTATTATTATGTCATTCACTTCTGAAACACAAAATACAGGCTGTTCTATTTGAAACAATTGATTTATGACAGGTTTTTTTAAAATTCAGTCACTATTTGAGAGCGCCATATGCATGGCATCTCGATTTTTTCATAAAATAGTATAAAGGAAAACCTCTCTGAATCCGTCACTTGCATTAGACTCAGATTTTTGTTGGTAAAAACGCCGTATCACAATTTTTAAGATGTGCCTCGAAAACAAACATGCATAACACTTCGATGGAAAATGCAGAAATGCAATAATATAAGTAAGGGGTGTTCGATTTAAAAAATAAAATTTGTATCACCAAAGACTTGTGGGCCACCTGTAATTGTCAAAATATTTGCTGCGTCCCGAATTTCTTTTCTTACAAACATGCAATATATTTTGAGGGAAAATGCAAAAATGCAATAATATAAGGATGTTCGATACAAAAAAAAGAAAATTTGTATCACCAACGACTTATGGGCCATTCTGTTATGGTATAAATAATTTTGTAAGATGTAGCTCAAGACACAGTATAATTAGAGGCTCGGTGGTTCAGGGGTAAGAACGTGTGCCTCTGAACCGAAGGGTACTGGGTTCGATCCCAGGGTTCTCCTTTTTCTTTTTCAGTACAAACTGTAACATTAACATCAACCGAGGTTCTGGCATTGTATTTGATCAAGTTGAATGTCTGCACGTTTCCCCTTCGGAGGGGGTGTAAAGCCGTCGGTCCCGTGTCCATGCGATGTTGGGCTCGTTAAAGATCCCTACCCCCCTTACAGAAAGGCAGGGATTCGGCAAAATTTCCAGGATAGTGAGGTGAAACTGCTCCCTGGCGTCGTTGATTGGCCATAGTCGCGGAAATAGGCCGACGTTAAAGAAACAAAACACACACACACACACACACACTTACACAGTATAATTAACGTATGCAATTGTTTCTCATATCTTGTTTAATAACAGTGATATTGAGTTTTACCGTAGAAATGCGTCACCCTGTATATACGTAACCAGATAAAAACAGAAACTAACCCCGGATACGAGTCTTAGGGGACCTAGTTCGCGCTCATTTGAAAAAGTCTTTTTAAAATTCAAAAGTCGCGTCTTCTACGAAAATTATAGAGAATTAAACCATAAATAACTAAAACTACTGCTAAATCATCGGAGAAAGGGTCTATTTGAAATAAATTTTCTGGAAACATTTTAGTAAAGTGAAGGACAATGACAGTTGAAGCTGAAACTTAAGGACTTTTAAAACACATTTCTTGCAACATTTTCTGTACATAGCCTGTATTAGCTTCAGGTTAAATTTTGACGTTTCAAATCGCGACTTTGACGTTTTAAGAGGAAAAGTTGTCAAGTTTTTAAAGTAATTTTTCTGGAATTTCTTGACCTCTTTGCGCCAAAAAACTTAGTCTATCTGTAGCATACATAGAATTTTGTTATCCCCACAAAATATTTTAGTTTTGTGCGTTTATCTGATCATCAGTGGCACCCAAAATTTTTGCTTTGAATGCGTATAACTTTTTTCCTTTCACCCTATTAAATTAAATATTAAATTTTGGCACACAGGATACTTTGTATGACAGAAACCAGCGTGCCCAGGTTGCCATTACTTTGTTATTTCCGGAGATATAATTTTTTTTCAAAAGAAGATTTTGTATCTTCCGGGAAAAACTGGGCCGATTTTCCTGACGAACGAACTTATGCAAGCCCCTTGCAAAAATTACCAAATTTGATAAAAATAGGCCCATTATTTTTTGAGTTAACGGTGTTAATGCCAGAGGTATAATTTTTTTTTCGAAAGAAAATGCAAAATTTTCCGGGAAAACCTGGGCCGATTTTCCTGGGTAACGAACGTATCCAAGCCACTTACAAAAGGAAGATATTCACCAAATTTAGTCAAAATCGGGCAATTATTTTTTGAGTTATCGGTGTGGTATATATATATATATATATATATATATATATATATATATATATATATATATATATATATATATATATATATATATATATATATATATATATATACTATACAAGTCCTAGGACTTTCTTGTACTAACATGTGTATAATTTTCAGCAAATAAATAATAATTATTATTATTATTATATATATATATATATATATATATATATATATATACATATATCACCCTGTGGTGACGCTAACTTTGTTAGTGAAACGATCGTCGGGTCTTTAAAAAGATGCGTGGTGGTGATTTGTGTTCTCCAAGTGTACTTCAGTGCTCATCACAGGTTCCAATCTTTACTTAGTGTGTATATTTTTTTGATTCATTTATTAGTGAATTTTCATTAAGGAATTTTTTTCAAATGAGCGCGAGTTAGGACCTATAGAACCCATATCCAAGCTCCGTTTGTATTTATATATATTTCATCTTCTGATGACGCTAACTTTGTTAGTGAAACGATCGTCGGGTCTTTAAAAACATACGTTGTGGTGATTTGTGTTCTTCAAGTGTACTTCAGTGCTCATCACAGGTTCCAATCTTCGCTTAGTGTATATGTATATATATATATATATATATATATATATATATATATATATATATATATATATTTTGTGTGTGTGTAGGTATGTGTCCGAGCGATAACTAAAAAAATACTCAACTGATTTAGACGAAACTTGGCACATGTATTCATTTCGTTCAGACTGCGGATAATTTCCTAAATCAGCTAGAGTGACATTTTTTCACGCAAAAATATATAAAAGTATTTTTGAAAACGCTTTATTTTTTAAAGTATTAGAGGAACTGAAATAGGACTTTGCGTATAGCTAGAAATGATGAAAATAAACCTCTGTTGTGAATTTCAAGTAATTTTATTTACAAAATTTTGAGTTTTTTCCAAAATAAATATTAAATCTGAAAGACATGAATTGAAACGACTTAAATGGTTAAAGTCAAATCCCTGACAGAGACAGAGTAGTTAGCTCCCATGCCTAAATTAATACATACTACAGGATCAAACAATACAAATAACACGGGTAACACATACTACCCGAACTAGGGATCGAGAAAAGTTTGAAGTAATAATGTTTTTAATATGCCGTACTAATAGTGTACAATTCTTATGAACATTCGCTACTTTAAAGCACTTGCTGCGTCCCGAAATTGTTTATTTTATCATGTTTGTAATTACTGTAAATATTTACCTGTAAATAGGTGTGGTGAAAGTTTGTAAATTTTATACATTGGTTTGAAAGTTTGTAACGTAGATACTTTGAATAAATGGTGTATCGTAAAAAAAAATCGTCCGACATGATGAGTTCCGTGATTTTTTTTGTGCGCATATATATTTTTTCATTTGCGTGAACAAGATCTCTTATTAATCCACGCCCTTCTGCGACTTCGAGTTCTCACGCGTCGTGGGTGGTGCAGATATGTAATTACCACTCTGGTTAATTGGCTTAAATTATAAACATTTGAGCATTTTTATGGAAAAGTCGCTACATTACCGCACGTGCTGCACCCATTGTTATTCTTGTATATTTAATGCCAAAGCCAAACGCTTAAAGAATTAATAGTCTATTACGATTGATTACCGCTCGATATAAAAGGTGCGCAAAAATGTGTCTGTTAACCACAACAGACAGACAGAAGCCATCTCATAGATAGGCTGCGTTATAAAAACGTCCATCGAACGAAACGAGCTGAGACAAGGGATAGAAAGAGAAGCCGACCCGAAGTGACAGTTTTGGTCGGTACTGGTTTTTGTAGTGTTGTTGAACAAGATGTGTTTAATTTGGAGACACTGTCGGTGAGATAGCGCACACCATTAAATGAGCCAGCGGTTGGTTAGGGACCACCGCAGCTTCATTTACTGGAAATTCAACCACACACCAAATCTCAAATTCAAATCTGTCTTATTTAGTAGTGTCGGCCGTTATTAAAAAAACAGAATACGTGTTTCTGGTTAATTCTTATTACAGATTATGTTTCGTATATATTTACATGATTTTCTAAGAACATTGGGAGATGTATGGCAGATTCTCCATCACGTTCGGGACAAGAAACTAAATTTTGGACGACACAAAATCTTACAACTAAGCTGTGTATAACTAGCCAGAAGTTTTTAAATCTTGAGCTTATTTAGTATATTCCATAATACAGGGAACAATGTACAGTGCATCCCATTGATCACATTTCAAATTAGCATAACTCCGGAAGTTTTGACGAAAGAGAAATGGGACAAAAACTGACTTCAAGCGTCCTTTTCCAAGTTTATAATGAATTTTCTTTATAAAAATTCACTAATGAGGAGATCCCAACTTGAGCGCTAATTAGGCCCCCTAGAACACATGTCCGGGGTCAGTTTCAATTTGTATATGTTTGGTGCGCGGGTTTATACCATTATTGGTATATTACGTACCAAAATTTAGCTCTCTAAATTAAAAGACAAAAAAGTTATAGGCATTTAAAAAAGGGGTTTTCCTCAAAACGCCAAACTCGCGATTTAAAACGTCAAAATTGGCAAATAAATTTTCTTTATAAAAATTCACTAATGAGGAGATCCCAACTTTTGAAAAAATTTGTTCAAATGAGCGCTAATTAGGCCCCCTAGAACACATATCCGGGGTCAGTTTTAATTTGTATATGTTTGTTGCACGGGTTTATACCATTATTGGTAAATTACGTACCAAAATTTAGCTCTCTAAATTAAAAGACAAAAAAGTTATAGGCATTTAAAAAAAATTGGGTTTTCCTCAAAACGCCAAACTCGCGATTTAAAACGTCAAAATTGGCAACATTTAGGCAAAGAACCTGTAACTAATACAGGCTGTGGAAAGAAAATGTCTAAAGAAGAATGTTTTGCAAACCCTGAAGTCTTAGCTTCAACCGCCATTGTCCCTCATTTTACTAAAATATTTCCAGAAAATTCATTTCAAATAGACCCTTTCGCTGATGCTTTGGCAGTAGTCTTAGCAATAGAGTTTATCGTTTAATGGTTTATAATTTTTTATCGAATTTTAGTAAAAAAAATCAATAAAGCTCAATATATCCGTTATTATACAAGATACGAAAAAAATTTGTATATATTAATTATAGGGTGTCTTGAACTACATCTTAAAAATATTTTTACAATCACAGGATGACCCATAAGTCGTTGGTGATACAAATTTTCTTTTTTGTTTAATCGAACACGCCTTTTGTTATTGCATTTTAGAATTTTCCATCGAAATATAACGCATGTTTGTAAGAAGAGAAATTCTGGACGCAGCAAGTGCGTTATGGTAGCGAATTTTCAATAAATGCTTCAAATTTGGATAATTCAATTTGCTATTAACCTATAAAGTTGACCAAGAAACTGTTTTTTTCGGGAACACTTTAAGTTTACTTTCGGAAATTTTTGTACATTTTCAAACAATAAAGTTAGTTTGATGAGGCATGGCACATTGGTTCCACTATATAGGTTATACTGGTAAACAAATTCGATGTCTGTTTTCTTTAAAAAAAACACACACATATTTGATATTAAAAACAATTTTATGAAAATTCACTACCATAATGCACTTGCTGCGTCCAGACTTTTTCTCATATATTAAAAAAAGCGAATAATCTGTCGAACTTATCGATACAACTTGCATATTTTTACGTTGAATATTCTGTATACACTAGTCGCCTTTACCACTCGGACATAGAGAACATACGAACTGGAGCATAGGTCCAGTTATATTTCCCGACCATACTCACATAAGGTCATATGTGAATTTTCTAGTACCTATGTGCCAAAATCGCCTGGATTCAATCTAGCAGGTTACAAGTAGAATCGATGAAATAAGTAGTTTCTGTTAAAATACATGGCAAAATGGATTTAGAAGACACTAAATAAAATATCAGGAAGAAACGTCAAAATTTTTGCAGTCACTGTAATAATTTCGTATCCATAACTTGGCTTTAACATGGTACTACATTAATTGTACACTGGCCATTATACAAACATCAGCTTTCTTGCTTTGTATTTTATATAATTAATGAAACAATTAAATAATTAAAAAATCTCGGGACGCAGCAAGTGCGTTATGGTAGTGAATTTTTATTAAATGCGTCAAATTTTAATAACTCAATTTTCTATAAACTTAGAAAGTTTAATTTTGGTATGTAGTAAGGTATTTCCTAGGACAAAATATCCACCAAATTTCATTAAAATAACTTTGTACTTTTCGGAGAAAAAAAATTTTCGAAAGAAAATTTAAAATTTGAATAACTCAATTTTCTATAAACTTAGAAAGTTGAATTTTGGTACGTAGTAAGGGCTCTCCCAATGCAACATATATAGTAAATTTCATTAGAGCAGCTTTGTTATTTTCGGAGAAAAAAAATTGTTTGAAAGAAAACTCAAAATTTTCCCGGAAAACCTCGTCCGATTTTCCTGGCTAACGAACTCATCCAAGCCATTAATAAAAGAAAGGCACTTGCCGAGTTTGATTGAAATCGGTTAATTATTTTATTATTTATGAGTTATCAGACGGATACATACATACATACATATATATATATATATATATATATATATATATATATATATATATATATATATATATATATATATACACACATATATATATATATATATACATATATATATATATATATATATATATATATATATATATATATATATATATATATATATATATATAAATTGAAACTGACCCCGGATATGGGTTCTAGGGGTCCTAGTTCGCGCTCATTTGAAAAAAATTTTTTCAAAGTCTCACCATCGATACCTCTCTTATTAGTGAATTTTTTTAAATAAAAATTCACTAATAATAAATAATAATCATATTAAATGTCTCTGTTTCTTGCCCCTAACCGTTCACACATGCCTACATACAGTCACAATTCCCGCGAAAAGTTATCAACTTTTTTTCATTTAAACCTTTTTCTTTACAATCTTAAAAACAGATTATAATATGTATTTTATATATTTTATGAGCAAATTTTCGTGTAAAAATAATTTTTCCTAAAAAAAAAAATATATATATATATATATACACATATATATATATATATATATATATATATACATATATATATATATATATATATATATATATATATATATATATATATATATATATATATATATATATATATACACACATATATATATATATATATATATATATATATATATATATATATATATATATATATATATATATATATATATACATATATATATATATATATATATATATATATATATATATATATATATATATATATATATATATAAATTGAAACTGACCCCGGATATGGGTTCTAGGGGTCCTAGTTCGCGCTCATTTGAAAAAAAATTTTTCAAAGTCTCACCATCGATACCTCTCTTATTAGTGAATTTTTTTAAATAAAAATTCACTAATAATAAATAATAATCATATTAAATGTCTCTGTTTCTTGCCCCTAACCGTTCACACATGCCTACATACAGTCACAATTCCCGCGAAAAGTTATCAACTTTTTTTCATTTAAACCTTTTTCTTTACAATCTTAAAAACAGATTATAATATGTATTTTATATATTTTATGAGCAAATTTTCGTGTAAAAATAATTTTTCCTAAATTCGCTAATGAGGAGATCTTTATATATATATATATATATATATATATATATATATATATATATATATATATATATATATATATATATTTCAACAACATGCCACCAGGGCTTACAGCCTAGATACTGTCGTACCGTGAGTGTCGACAAGGAGGAAAGAGGCAACTTGTTAATTCTGGACTTGAAGGTTTGGAGGTTCGGAGGAGAAGGAAAAACATGTGCCGGCAAGGAATTCCACAATTTGGAAGTCCTCGGGACAAAAGAGCGGGCATAACAAGATGTTCTATGTCTGGTGACCTGTAAAGTAAAAGAGTGCATTCGCTCTGTTCCCCTGGTAAATCTGTTGGGGGCAGCAGGTGGAGGAACTATGGAAGAAAGCTCCTCTGAGCAGTGCCCGTGCAGATATCTATAAAAGAGAGAGAGAGAGAGAGAGAGAGGTCTCCAACGGCACGTCGGTGGGCAAGGGATGGCAGCCTTTGGGTGAGGGTAGGGTCACCGATGAGACGTATAGCTCTCTTCTGAATGGAGTCTAGGATAGCGAATATGTTGTCACGCCAGCTCCAAATAACACAAAGTCTACGGTTCTAATTGTGGCGAGAATACATCTAGCCTTACATACTTTGTCCGTATATTAGGGTAGAAATGGGCCAGGGATCACAATTTATTAAATTGTTAGTTGTATACAGTCTATTTTTTAACACTTTGTGTTATTTGGAGCTGGCGTGACAACATACTACTTGGTTCCGCAACTAGGTGGCGGCACGTTGCTGCCTGTCTCACCACTCACTTAGTGTTGGAAGGCTGGCTACCATAGCCGTTTTATTTTATAGGTTTATTTTCGCTACAATTAGTATGCCGTACAGAAGAGCTCTAATGAGAGCGAAACCGGTCTACGGTTCTAATTGTGGCGAGAATACATCTAGCCTTATAAGATTACCTAACCAATATTTGTTGAAAAAATGGCGAATTTTCGTGAAACAAACTGTAAAACTTTTATGTAAACATTTTTTACGTCTGTCAAAAGGCTTTCTGCGAATAATTATATCTTGGATGGTGTAGTTTTTGTGTAGATTGCTTGGATAGACTCGTTGGCCAGGAAAGTTAGACCAGTTTTTTTTATATATTTCTGTACTTTTAGAAACAAAAAGTTATTTTGATGAAATAAGGTACATTTTTTCTACTATCAAGGTTGTACTATCTACTAAATTTGATGTATTTCTTAACAAAAAAAAAACAACATATTTATTATTAAAAACACATCTATGAAAATTCGCTACCATAACGCACTCGCTGGGTCCAGACTTTTTTAGTGTTTTCGTAAAAATTTGTTGTAATTTTTTTTGCGAAATGTTAGTAATTAATAATAATTAATGTTTAATAAGCTATTTACAAAAAATGTTGGCGAGTTCACGTGAAAATGGTTGTTTTCAAGTTTTGGTGCAAAAATTGGTTTAGCAAATATTTTCGGAAAAAGAATTTTATAAAATTATCGTGTAACATTACTTGACCTAATTTTTGTAGAATAAGAATGGCGAATTTTCGTGAAAGAATTTGTCTGCCAATTTTCACGTAAATTCTTTTTTTTTTGTATTTTTTGTTTAAAGAGCTTTTTGTGAATAATTATATCTTGGCAGGTCTAGTTTTTGTGCAAATAGCTTGAATAGGTTCAATGTCTAGGAAAATCAGCTATCTCGTGAAAATTGTAAGTTTACTTAAGGAAAATATTTGTACTTTTTCAAACAATAAATTTATTTTGATCAAATATGGTACGTGATTTTTCTACTAGGAAGATTATACTATTTACCAAATTTGTTGCCTTTTATTTAAAAAAAAAAAATACATATTTGCGGTTAAAAACATTTTTATGAATATTTGGATATTCGCTACCATAACGAACTTGCTGCCTGCACTTTTTGTTATATAATTCACTTCGTTAATTAAGTGAACATAATTTCCAATTTGGTTATTAATTAATTATGAATTATTTTAACGTAGCAGAAATTCCCCAATGGATGTGGGTTTGGGTTTCTTATTTCTGAGCCGACAAACATCTGGCGTCTTCATCTTTGACGGTCCCTTATTTGTCTAAGTGAAATGCAGTGAATTAGAAAATTATGATTTTAAGGATAGTCATGTATCTATTTACCTACATTATAAAGACTTGTTATTTAGACGTTAGATATTTCTTGCTTTTTAGTTTGTCTTGTAAAACTACTTGGTAGGTTAGTATAAATATAGAAAATAATATGTAAATATAGCAGTAGTGTAACAGAAATGTGTAATTATTAGTTTTTAGGTGATCCTCTGCCTCTGCACCTTTGTAAACCTTTTGTTGTTTTCCGTGGTCCAGTCAGTTTGTCTGCAGTCATCCTGAAGGGCCTGTGTACGCAAAAATGTCCCTGTCTATCCCATATACATGATTTAAAAAAAAACGAAAAAAAAAACGAAAAAAAAACAAAAAAAACAAACAAAAAAAAAACAAAAAAAAAAGAAAAAAGTAATAAAAAATAAATAAAGAAAAAATTCTGGACGCAGCAAGTGCGTTATGGTAGTGAATTTTCATAAAAATCTTTTTAATAACAAATATGTGTGTTTTTTTAAGAAAGCAGGCATCAAATTTGGTTACCAGTATAACCTATATAGTAAAAACAATGTGCCATGTTCCATTAAAATAACTTTATTGTGTGAAAATGTACAAAAATTTCCAAAAGTAAACTTAAAATGTTCCCGAAAAAACACGTTTCTTGGTCAACCTTATAGGTTAATAGCAAATTGAGCTGTTCAAATATGAAACATTTGATCAAAATTCTCTACCATAACGCACTTGCTGCGTCCAGAATTTATTTTCTTACAAACATGCATTATATTTCGATGGAAAATGCAAAAATGCAATAACATAAGGCGTGTTTGATTAAAAAAAGGAAATTTGTATCACCAACGACTTATGGGCCACCCTGTGATTGCAGAAATATTATTTTAAGATGTAGCTCAAGACACCCTATAATTAATATATACAAATTTTCTTCATATCTTATATAATAACGGATATATTGAGCTTTATTAATTTTTTACGAAAATTCGACAAAAATTATATACCATTAAATGATAAACTCTATAGCTAAGGCTACTGCCAAGCATCAGAGACAGGGTCTATTTGAAATGAATTTTCTGCAAATATTTTAGTAAAATGAAGGACAACGACGGTTGAAACTAAGACTTTAGGGTTTGTAAAACATCCTTCTTGAGACATTTTATTTCTATAGCCCCTATTAGATTTAAGTTATTTGCCTAATTTTGACATTTTAAATCGCCACTTTGACGTTTTGAGGAAAACCCCAATTATTATTCTTTAAATGCATATAACTTTTTTGTCTTTTGATCTACATAGCTAAATTTTGGTAGGTAACTTACCTATAAGGTTGTAAACCTGGTTGCTCTTACTTTGTTAATTCCGGAGATATAAATTTTTTTCGAAAGAAAACACAAAATTTTCCGGGAAAACCTGGGCAGATTTTCCTGGCTAACAAATTTATCCAAGCCATTTACAAAAGGAATTTATTTACCAAATTTAATCAAAATCGGCACATTATTTTTTGAGTTATCGGTGTGATAGATATATATATATATATATATATATATATATATATATATATATATATATATATATATATATATATATATATATATATATATATATATACATATAAAAATTGAAACTGACCCCGGATATGTGTTCTGGGGGCCTAATTAGCGCTCATTTGAAGACATTTGGTTGCCCTTACTTTGTTAATTCCGGAGATATAATTTTTTTTCGAAAGAAAACACAAAATTTTCCGGGAAAACCTGGGCAGATTTTCCTGGCTAACAAACTTATCCAAGCCATTTAGAAAAGGAATTTATTCACCAAATTTAATCAAAATCGGCCCATTATTATTTGAGTTATCGGTGTGAGATATATATATATATATATATATATATATATATATATATATATATATATATATATATATATATATATATATATATATATATATATATATATATATATATATATATATATATATATATATATATATATATATATATATATATATATATATATATATATATATATATATATATATATATATATATATATAAATTGAAACTGACTCCGGATATGTGTTCTGGGGGGCTTAATTAGCGCTCATTTGAAGACATTTTTTCAAAATTCAAAGTCGGGAATTTTTTTAAAATAAAATTCACTAAAAAAGAAAAAAACAAGCAAAAAAAACAAGATTCATTAAAAAAAAGTAAAAAAGAAAAAAAAAAGAAAAAAAAAAAGAAATGGAAAAAAAAAAGAAAAAAGAAAGCAAAAATAATAATATAGAATAGAACTATGTAAAAAGCTAGAAGACTTGCAAGAAGTAGCAGCAGAATATCGAACAGAAAGGAAGATATGAAGAAATTTTTAAGTAAGACAAACGTTTGGCAGTTTAATTTAGATAATTAAGTGGATGAAATTATGTGATTGCACAAGCGAATATTTCTTTTATCTAGTTCGTGCTCATTTGCCAGTCGGGATCTCCCCATTTGTGAATTTTTCCTACGAAAATTCACTAAAAGAGCAAAATTTTCGCGAGCTACGCTTTGAGTGTCGAGTAGTTCAATATAAACTCGTCGAACGGGTAACACTCTCACTTTTAGCGAGACAAATTTGCCAATGACAACACCACGACTTCAAAACTTCTAAAAATTTCTTCAAATGAGCGTGAACTGAGATCCATAGAATCCGTGTCTAGCATCATTTTATTTAATTTTTTAATCCTTTATATAAATATATCATTGTTTTGTTCCAAAGAAAAAAAAACAAGCATCAGTGAAGCCGGAAAAAAGTCTCTGGATCTGTATTTCTTACGGAATGGTTTTACTAAATTCGAGCAACAAGAACAATCGATTAGTGGATATAGGTAATGATGTTTTAAATAATTTGGGCAAAGCATTTTAAATAAGGACTGAAGATGCTTTCCAAGCAGACTTTAATTTGTATCTCACAGTGGTAGCCAACATTTAACACCTGACCATGATCCATCGATTTCTATCTCACAAGGGAACCTTACTCCTACAATATACAAAAGAGGCAAAGAATAATAATAGAGAATTCATCCGAACTCGCACCTTAAGCCGTAGTTCACAGCATGCCGCCAGTAAACCGCGCTCTAAGTCCAAGTTCCATCAAAACTGCTGCTCACTTATTTAGTACAGTGTTGCCACATCTGAAGATAAACGACACCAAACGTAATTTTTAGTAAAAGCTGTCTGAAAAACACCTACACATTTTAAAGTAATTAAACTCTCACAATACTTAAACGTTCTTAAGCTAATTAAAGAAATACAATACAATACACTCAGCAGCTAAAACACAATTTAAAGAAATTATTAGAAAATATACAGGGTGTAAACAAATAAGTGAGAAAAAATTCACGGGGTGATTCCTTGTTGAAAATTAAAGCGGGTCTTTCATATAAAAAATTCATACACCCCCTTCTGTGAAGATACGGTCGCTTGAAGGGGGTGCCAAAAAAGTTGTTAATAATTTTTTTCTTAAATATAGAAGAAGTGACAGACATTAAATTAAGTAGATGTCTGCTATCGGGAAGATACACTATACCTAGTTATGCTCGTTCCAAATATGACTTGTATTTTTCCCTGCCTCTTTTCGTTTTCGAGTTATTTTGAAAAAACAAAATTTGTTGATTTATTTCTTCTTCAATATCTAAGTAGCCGTTGATCTGACATGTCTAAGACTTGGACATTATCAGGACACTTTTTACAGAGTAACCTTTTTGTGCTATTCTCAACTTTGTATTGTCATTTGTTTTTGAGCTACAGGTATCATCGTTTGTTTTTATTATGGCAGCCATATTGATTTTTTTGCTCATGTGATAGCTTGTGAAAAGAGCTTTCCAATGATGTACAGCATGCTTGAGAAATCTTGTAATTGCACTGACAATGCTGAGAAAAACCGTTTTGAGGATAGTAGGCTATGAAATCCAATATCAGAAAACAAATGACAAAAAAAAAGTGTTAAAAACCAGTAGGCCATGGAATCTAACAATAGACTTCTACTTTTAACATAATTTTCCGTAATGATTCGCGATAAAAGAATATGGTGATTTAATTTAAAATATTTAATTAGGTAATAATGCTAGGTGGCAGCTGCCCGGGAGCGTGGAATAGAGGAGACCTGCTGCAGGTGGATCGGTTCCATGCTCAGGGACAGGGCGGTGTTCACCTCACTCGCGGGAGGGACTCTGCTGGCGGGGGTCGCGGCGGGGTGTCCGCAGGGGAGCGTTCTGTCTCCCTTGCTCTGGTGTCTAGTCGTGGACGGCCTGCTGGGGAGGCTCTCGGGAGGGGGGTATGAGGTACAGGGCTATGCGGACGACATTGTCATCATAGTCCGAGGAAAGGTCACACAGGCAGTGTGGGAGCGTATGCAGACTGCACTGAAAGTGGTGGAAGGGTGGACGGTTGATCAAGGGCTCGGGGTGAGCCCCGAGAAAGCAACCGTCGTGCCGTTTACGAGGAGGAGGAAGTGTGAAAGCCACAGAACTCTCACTCTATACGGTAGGAGCGTTCCAATGGCCAGGGAGGTAAAATATCTTGGGGTCGTATTGGACTCTAAGCTAACCTGGAATGGTCACATTGGAAAAATACTGCGTAAGGCAGTCATGACCTTAGCCGTCACTAGGCGGCTATATGGAAAAACGTGGGGACTAAGACCTAGTATGGCCCACTGGCTGTACACAAGGGTGGTCAGACCATCGTTAACATATGCGGCACTGGTCTGGTGGCCTAAGGTGACACAATCCAGTGCCAAACAAAAACTAGGCAAGATCCAAAGGATGGCTTGCCTAGGCATCACAGGGGCCATGTCTTCAACCCCAACAGCCGCCATGGAGGTGTTGCTGGATCTACCCCCCCTACACTTCGTTATTATGGGAGAGGCCAGGGTAGGACTATACAGACTAGCCTGCAATGGTAGACTGAAGATCAACCCAGGCTTCAGGGGCCACTGCAAAATTCAGGAGATCGTGAAGGAACCCATGCTTGAAATGAGGTCAGACTTCGCGAGCCCGCGAATGTGCAGGGAAAACAACTTCACAGTGGAAATCCCTGATCGCGGGGCATGGCGGGAGGAGACACCGGGCATACCACGGGACGCGCTCGTCTGGTTCACGGACGGATCTGGCGGGGAGCGTGGGACGGGGGCAGGTGTTTACTCGGAAGGACCGAGGGTAAGTCACAGTATTTCCCTCGGAGCCCATGCAACGGTGTTTCAGGCCGAGATGTACGCCATCCTGCACTGTGTGCGGGAGAACAAGAGGAGGGGCTACACCAACAAGCGGATCCTCATAGCCACAGACAGCCAGGCAGCCCTTAAGGCACTAAGTAGCCCACGGGTAAATTCCTGGCTGGTGAGTGAGTGCCGAGACGAGACGAGCGACCTGGCTGGGCAGAATGAGGTGACCCTCATCTGGGTGCCGGGTCACTCGGGGGTCAAAGGCAATGAAGAAGCTGACAGTCTCGCAAAGAGGGGGTCAGCAGAACCATTTATGGGACCAGAACCGGCTCTGGGCGTGTCAAAGAGCACTGCCAGGGGAGCCATTAAGTCCTGGGTCAGAAACCAACACAAGGTGTACTGGGCGGACTGTCCAGGGCTCAGACATGGGAAGTCAATAATTGACGGACCCAGTTCAAAGAGAGCTGTGGAGCTGCTAAACCTTAGCAGAGGACAGCTCAGAAACACAACAGGTCTCTTGACGGGACACATGGCCGTCAAGAAACACCTACATAAAATGGGGCGGTTCGAAGGGGACCTCGCATGCAGACTCTGCGGCGAGGGGGAGGAATCAGCCCAGCACATCTTGTGCGAGTGTATAGCTCTGGACCGGAAAAGACAACTGATCTACGGTCACTCTAGACCGGAGACAGAGCAATATAAAACTTCACCCTACCAATCGCTGTGCAGACTAGTTCAAGGCACAGTGATTTTGGAATGGGTGGAGTAAGACTAGGGGTATGCACAATCAACCAAGGGTTGCGGTGCTATCGGGGCGGCAAGGCCGCGGACGAGCCCTGAGGGAACAAAAAAAAATAAAAAATAAATAATGCTAGGTAATATGCGAAACAGTTTAATAACGAAACCCGGCAATAACAAATAGAAACTTAAACTCCTCAAAACAACACAGTTAGAAACGGAACTCAACAAATCATAAAATAGAAACTTAAAAGTACATTAAATAGAAAATTGTTCAATATGGCCACCGTTTTGTTCAATGCACCTTATACATCTTTTTGAAACATGCCTGCAAACTATGGTGAGGGTGTTTTGGTTAATATGATTTATAGATTCCGTGATTCTGTTTTGTAGTTCATTGATATTTTGTGGTGGATCGAATTTAATCACATCGTTCTTCAGAGTACCCAAAAATAAAAATCCATGGGTGTTATATCAGGACTTCGAGCACACCAATGAACCGGCCCATTGTTGCAAATGACACGATTATTAAAATTTTGGTACAAAATTCTTTGACGATCCTAGCATTGTGAGCTGGACAACCGTCTTGTTGGTACCAAATCTCGTCTAAATTATCATGAACTCTTCTAATTGTTGGCAAGATATCATTTCTCAATAGACTAAGATACCTTTCCCTAGTTAAATTATTTTCAAAAAAGAACGGACCAACAATGAAGTTACCTGAAATTTTTCAAAATTAACTGTCTAATCTACAAATAAAAATAACTGTTTTTTACCTAATAAGCCGCACCAAACATTAATACTAAATATGTCTTGCAATCGTCTTTCTTCCTTTAGATGGGGATTTTCATTTGACCAATAATGCCTATTATGGCGATTATACACACCACAATTTGTAAATCTGGATTCATCAGTCCATATTATTTTCAAATGAAAATTTTCATCTTGCTGACATTGCCCTTGATTTCATGTGCAGCATTGAAGTCGCTTAGGGTAATCGTCAACATTTAAGCCTTGTACGTTTGTAGGTTTGTATGGATGGTAATGACTTTGTTTTAATACACGGTGTACCGTACTTTTTGTAAAGTCAATTTGTTCACCATAAAACCGAACATATTGCGGAGGGTTTTCGTTTGAAACCTGTAAGACGGTATTATTTCTTTCTTCATTTCTAGGCATTGGTAGTTTTTTTGCATAAAAGCTACCGTCGTTCAATAGATTGGTTGTCGTCTTTTTGGGTAGTTGTCTTGATATGAATTTGCAGCTGCCTCAATATTTCGGTTAGAACGAATATAACATTCCAACATGTCAAAATAGTCTTCATTACTGAACATATTGTTGAATAATATTTAAAATAAACAGGAAACAAACTATTTAGTACAAAATTTTAAGCAACGTGTTAAATACACCTCAAATTGTTCAGATAATTAGGAATGACAGTATTCCTAATTGTCGCGATAGTGCTATATCCATAGCAACCTTTCTTCTGTTGTTTTTCAGTTGACTTACGTTTAAAAATCAAACAATTTTCAAAGGCGTTTTCGTAAATCATTAATCTGCTTTTTATTGAGTTCTGTTAGTAAATTTAGTTATTTACTACGTTTACCTATGTAATTTAATTATAACAATTTTTTAGGATAATGTTGGAGTGTAAAATATCATATGTAATAATGGACCGATTCATTGGTGTGCTCAATGTTCCTATTTTTTTAACGTGAATTATTACAGAAAATTATGTTAAAAGTAGAAGTCTATTGTTAGACTCCATGGCCTACTGCTTTTTGGACATTTTTTTTGTCATTTGTTTTCTGGTATTGGATTTCATCCAAACGGTTTTTCTCAAAATTGTTAGTGCAATTACAAGATTTTTCAAGCATGTTGTACATCATTGGAAAGCTCTTTTCACAGGCTATCACATAAGTAAAAAAACAAATATGGCTGCCATAATAAAAACAAACGTTGATACCTGTAGCTCAAAAACAAATGACAATCCAAAGTTGAGAATAGCACACAAAGATTACTCTGTAAAAAGTGTCCTGATAATGTGCAATTTTTAGACATGTCAGATCAACGCCTACTTAGATATTGAAGAAAAAAGAAATCGACAAATTTTGGTTTCTTCAAAATAACTCGAAAACGAAAAGAGGCAGGGCAAAATACAAGTCATATTTGGAACGAGCATGAAATTACACAAAACATTGCTAATTTAACAGTCTCCCTATATCTAATAATAACGGAGATAGCAATACATTTCCATCCAGTTTGGGACACACTGTATAGGTCCGACTAAGCTGTTTTCGCATTTTCGGCACATCTTCCCTACCCAGCACGCCTATTCACTCCTGGTTCCGTTACTTTCTTAGGGTGTTTGCAAGAATTTTTTCTCGTGGTTTGTGCATCCACGTGCTTCTAAGCACGTTTCTGAAAAAAATCTAAAAGCTCCCCGTGGACTTGCAAAATGCCCAAAATTATTATTACGATACGATGTATAGACTTATCTGGCTTCAGAAATGCTTATTTTCTTCTTTGTAACCGGTTATAACTTTTACGGGATCGTCAGATAAGGAAACGTGAATTTATTTACACGCGTTCATCAAAGCTATAAATAAATAAATAAAAATCCGTTGCTACGTTAGGGTATTTGTAAATTTTTATATGATTTTTTTTTTGCTTAGAACCCTCCTTGGATGCATAAACCACAAAAAAATGTCTTGCAGACAACCCCCAAGAAACTAACGGAACCAGAAGTAAATAGGGCGGGGAAGAGGATGTGTGGAAAATGAGAAAAAGACAGATCAGCCGGGCCTCTACAAGCTGCCTTTACCTCATTTTCGTTTACCCACAGGACTAAGCCCCCCACCCAAAAACACATAAGGTTTTCCTTCCCCGTCTGCATGCCTACAACCCCTCTCAATGCACAAACCACAAGACAAATTTATTGGGAACAAGCCAGGAAATATACTGGACCTGTGGCGAATAGGGGTTCTGTGCGTGATAAACGGGATTTTAAGGAGGTGTAGCTGCAAAATGCGATAAAGGCAGCTTATATAGGTCCCGCTAAGCTGTTTTTTTTTTCAAATTTTTCGTTTATAAGTACTTCCGTACTTCCTTTTTATCTTTCCCACCCTGCACCCCCTTTTCACTCCTGGTACCGTAATTTTCGTGTGGGTTGTTTGCAAGGAATGTTGGTAATACTGTATATTAGGGGCCAACCGGCTTTTCGAATTTTTTTTTCAGAAACATGCCTAAAATCTCCCCAATATGCATAAGCAAGAAGACAAATGTTGTGGAAACAAACCAAAATTATCTAAAAATTAAAATGACAGATGACGTCTTTAAAATATCTATGCGAAACCGGTTACAGAGAAGAAAACAAGCAGTTGTGAAGTCAGCGATTAAGTCTCTACATGTGTATTTGGGTTTCATCAATTAAGAGCAACAGCAATTAATGAATATTATTACGATATAAAAAGATCACGAGTTCCATGCTTCGTTATATTGTGATCTTAAAGTGACCAATTCGTTAGAAATTTCCCAATACCCGGCAACAATGCAGAACACAGTCAGCATCCCCAGTCCGAGATCGGAGAGTTCTCCGCCGGTACAACAACAATAGCACCGAGGTCCCCCCCACAATACGACACACCGTCGCTTGTTTTTTTCACAGCCCACTATAACCAACTATAACAACCTGTAATCTCCGCGTTCGAAACTCAGTTACGTAGATGTTGTCGCAGAGTTTGTTGTGTGTACGATTACAACTTACATCTCGGTGCGCCGTGTACGTAAATAACACGTCGCTTAACCCGCGCGAGATGACCAGGTGATCTCTGTGTCTGTGTGTGCGTTACGACATTACTCGCGTAAATGTGAATTATGTCGTTTTTGAAATGGGTTAAGCTGCTGTCTTCCCAAACAGTGTGATAGTGACAGATTTAGGATCGATATTGCGATTATCCTGAAGGAGAAACAAACGCCTATTGAGAGACGATGTTGCCCTGTTTTCACGTAGGAACAGATGTGAAATGAACTGACTATATTCACGAAAAGAACATATGAAAAAGCTAAACACATGTGACAGGAGTTCATTTGTTTAAAGATGAAACGATGTGCTGATTGTTTTGTAGGATATAACTTCGATTACAGAAAAACGTAATAGTACAAAACTACGATTATTATGAATAATTAAAAGTATCATTTTAAAGCAAAATAAACAGTAAACGTTGACGCAAAAGTGAAAAAGGTTTTACTGCCGTTTTATTGCTGTAATTGTTAAATCTAGTTAATAATTGTCGTTCTGAAAAAATCTGTGATATAAGTTTGGGTGATATTGAAAAATATGAGTAACGTTCAAAGATTACGATAACGATACCAAGAAATCCGTTGTTATTTTGTTCATTCAAGTGTTACAAGTTTTCAACGATGACGAGGAGGAAGAACAGGAGGCTTAAAAAACAAAACGGTATGTCTCTTAGTTTTCAGTTCAGTTTTTAAAGTAACTAAGTATGTCTTATGTTTATATTTTCTATTGTACTAAAGTTAGATGTTCCGAGAAATTTTAGCAGAGGTAATATAATTGTTATAGGTATTAGGTACTTGAGCCAGAGGCAAATTGAACAAGTATTTTAAATTTAAAAGGCGGTAAATCGTGGAAAATACTCCCGTTAATGAGAAGTGCTGTTCGGGTAAACTGTTGTCCACCTAAGAATATTTCAGTTTCCAATCCACATTAATCAATGCTGTTTCCAGACCTACTAAAGCAACAAACGTGTACTTTAATTATATGGTAAATTTGCAGATTAGCTCCCGAACGCTTTCCAAAAATTTGTTTTCAGAAATATTAGTAGGACCCCCCCCCCTGGATGCACAAACCACAATAAAAATTTCTTGTTTACACCCCCCAAGGAAGTTACGGGCCTAGGAGTTAATAGAGGTGCTGGGCGGGGTAGGTAGTAAAAAGGAAATATGAGCAGAAAATGCGAAGAAAAGTGCTTGAAAGCTGTCTATTTGAAGCCATATCCCCATTAAACCCTGCCTACCCCGCACAGAACCCTCTAATCGCCCCAGGTCACGTAACATCCCTGGGGGGTATGAACAAGAAATTTTTCTTGTGGTTTGTACATCCAGGGAAGGGGGGTGGTCTAGGCAGGTTTCTGAATACAATGTTTCGTTCGGGAGCTAATCTGCAAATTTACCGATTTTTTCCTGTCCGTGGTTGTTTTCAGTACCAGCACAGCTTCTCCAGTTCTTCTGCTGGGTAAGTACAGATAAAAGTACACTCAAATAACCCAGGTCAGGTCTTTAAACTATGTGTTATGGTGATTTGGGTTCTCCAAGTGTACTTATCAGTGCTCATCACAGTTTCCAATCTTTACTTAATGGGTAAATACACTTGGAAAACCCAAATCACACAACGCATTTTTAAAGACCTGACGATCGTTTCACTAACAACGTTAGCGTCATTAGAGAATTAAAAATTCTAATTTTGTTAGTGAAACGATCGTCAGGTGTTTGAAATGAGTTTTGTTTGATTTGGGTTCTCCAAGTGTACTTATCAGTACTCGTCACAGGTTCTAATCGACTGCAGGTTATAAAAGTTTTCAGTTCCTTTGCTCCTTTTCTTTTTTATAGGTACACTCCATTTCTTTCTTGTATTTCCTCTATTAGTTGTTAAACTGTTTTTTTTTAATTATTTCTGCTTGTACCAGACTATTTTCACTATATAACTGCTCCAGGATACTCATGTTTAGCTAGATTTAAACAAATTTCTTACTCAGTAAAAAAGGAATGGTAAATAGCTAACAAATGATAGAGGAAATACAAGAAAGAAATGGAATGTGTAAAAAATAAAAGGAGCAGAGGAACTGGAAAAGTGTAGACACAGCAGAGGACCTAAAGAAGCGGTGCTGAGTGCTGGCATGTAAAACAAGGAAAGGGACTTAGACAAATCAAAGTCCGTTTAAACCTTTGGAGATCTGGAAAGATCATTCGATAATGGAAATGGAAAACATTGTTACCTAAGAATATTAACCTGTCAAGCAAGAGTGTCAAAGTTTTTGCAGTAAGTAAATTGTCATATTTTTGAGAAGTTTCGGTTTGAAAAAGAAACGATATTTATCTTAAATAGATCATAAATATACAGGATTGTAGGTGGAACATTCTTGGGCATTAGAAAAGCAACAAAAGCAGAATTCAATAGGAGCAAAGGAATAATCTTACGAATCTATCACTGACAAAGTCCAAGCTTACAGGTGGATAAGCTGATAAATACACTTGGTGTACCCAAATCACCATAACACATTGTTTAAGGTCTTGATGATCGTTTTATTGACAACGTTAACGTCATCAGAGTATGAAAATTATTACGAGTCTCTGATGACACTAACTTTGTGAATGAAACGATCGTCAGGTCAAGTCAAATAGAAATAGAACTATGTAGTACCACTCACTGAGATAACGACAACCCTAACGTTGATTGCCATTTTTAGCATATTATACCTATTAGTAGTATAATTTATGTCCAGTAAACTGCCGAAATTATAAACATCAATGTATACTACACTATGTTTACAACATACAGACTTCGAGACTACTTCTCTGGCTTCACTGTTGTTTATTTCAATTATTTTTGTATGTCCGAAAGGAACGATAATATTCCTGTAGTTGATATCATACCTAACATACACAAAACGCTATCATTTCTGTTGACTTCATTGAAGTGAATGTCATACCCTGCTTCCTTAAAAAACATTAACATCGCTAACATTGCACGTCTCTGTCAACACAATTATGTCAAATTTACGATGTACTTGTTTCAACGAATACGTTCAATTCGTCTATATTTATATCAATGTTTCTTGTGTTGTTCTGAAATATATCGCCCCTCTGCACCCAAAAGCTTTTTATAATCCCCTATAGGGTCAGCGGGGATGATTGTAAACGTTCAAGTTTGGACATCCGAAAAAATTGTTATAGGGCTTATTCAGGCTTTAATTTTTTACAGGTCCATTATGGGTTAATTTGCAAGATGTACTCATTTTCTATTACGAAGGGTTTTTTTTTTCGTAAGTTTACAATTACCCCGTAGTGTTTACATTTACCCCATGTATTGGGGGTTAATTGTAAACATGTGATTTTGAATCTATCTAAGGTGGGTCTATCTGTCCTAACAGGGGAAATGTAAACAAGTGATTTTTACTTTCACACGTATTGACGATGGCACCGGCGACAAAGGTTTCAAAAATAGTTTTTCCCTTAAACGCCGTGAAAAGTGTCAAAACAAATAGAAAACATGATTTGGGAACAAAAATTTGTTGTGTTTGTCGGTCTTCTTGTAACATTTTCTTTTTATAATCCGTATTTGTTTCACGTTCTTTGCCTAAACATTGCCAATTTTGACGTTTCAAATTGCAAATTTGACGTTTTGAGGAAAACTCCAAATTTTTTTTCTATAACTGCCCATAACTGTTGTGTTCGGCCATAAGAGTAATATGTGTTTTACATTGACATGAATATATTACCCGTCACACTGGGAATCAATCCTACTCTCTAATTAGACGAGCGTCTCGCGACAGTAAAAATTTGGATGAGTTTTTTGTTTTAACGAAATAAAAGACATCCCTAACGTGATGTTACAAAAAAGCCTACCAACTGACTTTTCTGACCTGCCCTGACATCAGTTTGCCTAGTTAAAAGCTAAAAGGAGAAGGAAAATCAACCCTGCCATATATCAAGGTTATGTGAGCATAATGAACTTTTTCTTTGCCTTTTAACTTCTTTTAGCTTCAGATTAGGCAAACTGATGTCAGGGCAGGTCAGTTGGGAAGATTGTGTGTACACATCACAATCAGGGAGGTCTTTTATTTCGTTAAAACGACAAAAAACTAATGAAAGTTTTTACTGTCGCGAGACGCTCGTCTAATTAGAAGGAAGCAATGTTTAATCTATTAATCACATATTATACATACATTTGATCTTTCTGCTCTCCTTGTTTATATGCACTTTAACTATGTCAAATCTCACAGTGCTTCGTGCGCACAATGTGCTTAACAAGAGTTAGGTACAAAGTTTTTCTTCGTGCATTATTACCCTATAGGTAAACCACAGCTAAAGCATCAGAAAAAGGGTTTATTTAAAATTCGTTTTCTGCAAATATTTAAGTAAAATGAAGGATAATGGTGGCTGAAGCTGAAACTTAAAGTTGTATAGAACACACTTCTTACAAATTTTCTGCTACACCGCCCGTAATGTTAGTTTCAAGTTCTTTATTTAGAACATGTCAATTTTAACTCTTTGAATTGCGACTTTTTGACGTTTTAAGAAGCGAAACTTAAAAGCTTATAACTTTTTTTATTTTAACATAGAGATTCAAATTTTGGTGCATGGTTTTCTTTTTATAATATAAATCCTTGTACCCAATATGGTTGCCCTAACTTTGTTATTTCCGGAGATATAAAAATTTTCCGAAAGAAAGCGCAAAATTTTCCGGGAAAAACTAGTCCGATTTTCCTGGCTGACGAACTTATCCAAGCCACTTGCAAAAGGAAGGTACTCACCAAGTTTTATCAAAATCGGTCCATTATTTTTTGAGTTAGCGGTGTGACACATAAATATATAAACACACACACACACACACACACACACACATATATATATATATATATATATATATATATATATATATATATATATATATATATATATATATATATATATATCTATATATATATATCTATATCTATATATATATATCTCTATATATATATATATATATATATATATATATATATATATATATATATATATATATATATATATATATATAGTCTGAAACCGACCTCGGATTTGGGTTCCAGGGGTCCTAAATAGCGCTCATTTGAAGAAATTTTTTTAAAATTCAAAAGTCGCGATCTCCTCATTAGTGAATTTTTTTTAAAGAAAATTCATAAAAGATGATCACCAAATCAAACGCATGTGGCGAAAATCTGGGGAGAAGCAGGACATGATAAGAATAGAGGCTTTAGATACGTGGACACGGAAGATATGACAAAGACAAGGTACATCGGTATAGTAGTATGTATGTATATTTGGAATAGTTTGTACTTTTACAGAGTATTATACAAAAAAGAATTTGTTTGTACTTGTATTGGACACAATTTAGAAAGTATAATTTCAATTAAACGTGGAAAGACTAATAAAAGTGTGCTAGAAGAATTGAGAGAATAATTATTGCCGAAAGAAATTAAGGAAGGTAAATTTATTGGATATTCTGACAAGAAAGTGGTAGACCAAGAAACAAACTTCTGGAAAACCTGGCCCAATTAAAGAAGTGCAGAAATTTACAGGAAATTAAAAGAACTTCTGGAAACAGAAGACCGCTTTTAGACTGTGGTATTGATGAAAGGGCCAAAATGACATTGTCATTTCTAGGGATAAATATGGCTGCTCCGTGCCAATGGTTCTGAGAGATACTTAAAGTTATTTTCACACACATTTTTTATAAAAACAACAAAAAATTCTGAATTGGCATAGGTGAATGAAAACTGCACTTTTAATTTAAAATTATTAATTACACTCTATGGAAACCTTGTTTAAGCGTTTAAATAAACGATTCTTTCTGTTCCCTGTTATATTGTAAAACCCGAGGTAAAAACCCAATTTAAAAATCATTAGAATCTTATCTAACACGCATGATACACGTTTTGTTTTCTCAGAATTGGTATCAGGACTTATCTATACCACTTTTATGATTTTATATATGCCCATATGATAAGACATAATAATGTGTTTGACACCATAATATTTACAGACGAAATTTATCTTTCCCTTATCTAACATAAAATATTAGTCTTATTGGTATCTATCTCAAAATTCGACACATAAGTCTCCTTATCCACTTGAAAAATACCAAAGTTCTCTAGACTAAATATTAATCTAACCGAAATAGATCCATTAAAAACTGATAAAACTATATTCCTTCATTGCTAGACACAATAAATAACAATATGCGTCGGGTTATATCTAATATTAGATTAATCATAAACGGAAATACAAGAAAAAGATATATCTACTTACTGATTCATTAGAAATAACATAGGTTAAGATTAGAGTATTTAAGTATATAAGTATATTTGTGGACGGTAATTCTAATAAGACCACCTCTTCTAATAAAACTACCCGCCATTCCATAATGTTTACTTTTCTGGCTTAAAAAAGGGTTGGCGCAACAAATGCGTTACGGTAGCGAATTTTCATTAAAACATCGGGCATACCACGAAAAAATACATAAATATTTTTTTATAATAGATATTCTAAGATACTAAAGCTGGTTTGATAAAGTTTCGTGCACATGTTCCACTTATATAGATTTACTTTTTTTTTCCCTCAGGGCTCGTCCGCGGCCTTGCCGCCCCGATAGCACCGCATAGATTTACTTACATAGCAAAATTGAATTTTCTACCTTAAAGGAAATTAAGTTGTTAAAATTTGAAAAAATGTGAAAATGCGCTACTAACGCACTTGCTGCATACGAACTTTTACTACGGGTTATTTAGAGTTTAAATACAGACGTAGAGACTTCTTACCTGGTTTCACAAGTGTTTCTGTGGAACTGGTTTTGCCTTTTCCGCATCGTCACTCGTGAACAAGGTGAAACAGGTTGTAGAGAAGAAATCTTTACATCTGTGTTTACTACGGAACAATTTCCACAAGTAAGGGCTGCAACAAAAAAGTATGGACACAGCAAGTGCGTTATATATATATATATATATATATATATATATATATATATATATATATATATATATATATATATATATATATATATATATATATATATAATCGCCTTTATTAAATACAATAAAAACAAGAAATTGCTACAATGAATTAAAATCTTTTCATATGCTGTCTAAACCTAAGGTCCGTATCGAAAGTAATGCCCAAGTTCACGGCGGACTGCACAAAATCAAGATTGGTACCATTAATCATAATATTCAACTCAACATGTTCGAAGAGATGCTCACATCTCCCTTGCTACCAAATATCATCACTATCGATTTTAGAGAATTAAGTTTTAAGCCATGGCCCTCCGAAAAGTCCCTCAACCGCAGCAGCTCGGTATTAATGTCCTGCGACGCGTGAAGAAAATCTATGCTATTAAAATCAAACTGTAGCTGTGTATCGTCAACACATGCTTGAACTCGACAGTGCTCAAGAGACCGAAGTATACTAGATGTATACACCAAAAAAAGTAGAAGCCCCAAAACCGAGCCCTGTGGTACACCTGAAAGAATGGTCACCCCCATCAGACCATCTGCCATTAGAAGACATCAACTGCGAGCGGTTATCAAGATAAGACTCCATCAATCTATGAGGATCATTGGAGAAGCCATAATAAAAACTTAGACAACAAGAGCCCGTGATTTATATATATATATATATATATATATATATATATATATATATATATATATATATATATATATATATATATATATATATATATATATATATATGTGTGTGTACAGGGTGGTCCAAGTACCATGTGTGACTCTTGCGATCTTGGAAACGGAAAGAGTTTCAAGGTCGGTTAAATTAGGGAAAAGTTGTCTTTTTTGAGCCTTTTAATATGACGTTTACAGTGCTCCCAAATTGTTTTTAGTTTTCGAGATATTAAAGATAATGTAAAAATGTCTCAAATTTTCAATGGATAGTATTTCAAAAACTTTCATTCTGAAAAAAAGTTCAATACATAATTTCTGTAACTTTTTGCCAATACCAAAAGAATGGGTGTGTTATTTTCGGATATAAGATTTTTAAAAATATATAAACCAAAAAGTGTTAATTTAAATGAACGCGATAAATTTGTTTATACTATCTTGATAATTTTTTTAAGAAATCAATTTAAATTAGTAAAGATATAAAATACTAATTGCTTTGGCGTCTAGTTTTAAAGTGTTAATGACTGCGTTTTGGCCCATGTAACTTCTCTAATTAACTATCTGCTAAACTTAACTAGACGCTTTTACTACTTTTATTTAGGCTTATTATGATCTGACCATAAAAAGCGAAACTATGCGTAAAATTGACATAAAAATTAATTGTTGGTAAGTGGTACAAGCAATCATGATATAAGCGACTGACAATTCGAATTAGAAGTTTACCAAATTCAGTAAAAAGTACTGCTTTGATAGTACGCCCCCGCTGAGTGAATTTATTTGAAATGCATCTTTTTATCGCTTTTTAGTGAGTTTTCTTTAAAAATTCACTAATAAGGAGATCCCGACTTTTGAATTTTGAAAAAATTTATTCAACTGAGTGCGAACCAGGTCCTGTAGAACACATATCCGCGGTCAGTTTCCGTTTTTAACGTTTATATATATACAGTGTGTCCAAGATAAGGAGGGGATAGCATGGGGAAATCGGAAACCGTAAGAGATACAGGGTGGGTTAAATTAGAAAAAAGTTGCCCATTTTAGAGCTCATTTAAACGGTATTTTGAAATTTTGGACATTCCGATTATTTCCGGAGATATTCGAAAAAAATCGAAATTCTCCAATTTCGGTTTTATTTTTTCCTGACCTTATTTGAGAAGATATTGAAAAACAAAAAACACTTTCTCACGTACACTTTTTAAGCTCTACAAGTTGGTGTTTACATATTTTTTATTCGACGTTTCGTCTCCGAGAAACCATCATCAACTTTAATTTTTTATATACGGCCCTGCAATTTTTATTTCAATACTTTAAACCATTTTCAAATCTAAATTAGAGGATGTATAGTTTCTAATGGTTTGAATATGGTTTCAGCTTGTTTCAGTCAAAAAACAAAATTATTCAGGAATAATCTTCTGAGTACGGCCCTGAATACTCGAAAAGCGTTTATTTCGGTAGGGTCGTACCTTTTAAAATATCAATGAAGTACAACATTTTTAGTAAGATTCTTCAAACTTATTGATGAAAAAGAAACACATTTGTCATAAATAAACCAATAAAATAACTTAAATTCATGAAATGTAGGTACCTTATTAACTAATGAATATTATATGTAAATAGATTATCTGCCTTAATCATAAGAGATGTTCAAACAAATCACCATTATTTTCTAGACATAGGTAAGATCGTCTAATTGTGGAATCCAAAACATTGTTTACTGGTGTAATGGTTTGCAATGCTTGCAAAACCAGTTGACGTAATCGTTCCTCCGTGTGAAAATTTCGTTGGTATACGTAGTTTTTGACATACCCCCAAAAATGGAAGTCAAGATGTGTTAGATCTGGCGATCGTGGAGGTCAAGAAACATCTGAATGCGTACCTATCCATTTGTCAGGAAACCTGTTTGATAGGTATTCTTGAACAGTTCGCGAATTATGAGCCGGGGCTCCGTCTTGTTGAAACCAGATGTTATTGACTTCTGCTAATGGTAAGTGAGCATCGAACCATTCTTCCAAATTATTCTGCAGGAAATTTCGATACCGGTCGGAAGTCAGTGATCCATGATAAAAAAATGGCCCAATTATCCGTGTCCCTAACATCCCCAACCACATGTTGAAACTAAAACGGTGTTGGTGCTTAGACGTTTTGTATAAACGCGGATTCCTTCTGG
The DNA here is from genome assembly GCA_964006375.1 of Tillus elongatus. Taxonomy (NCBI): domain Eukaryota; kingdom Metazoa; phylum Arthropoda; class Insecta; order Coleoptera; family Cleridae; genus Tillus; species Tillus elongatus. Next base: position 32,082,158 of record OZ023268.1, read on the forward strand.
ACCAGAAATGTGTATGTCGCCTGTTGAAGATTCCGTTGTTAGTCACCATACTCTCATCAGACCATAATATTTTATTAACAAAATGTTCATCCTCTTGACATTTTCTAGTGTACCACTCACAAAATTTCCTGCGTTTTATATCGTCCCCGAGCCGTAATCCTTGGCAGATTCGAAATTTGTAAGGATGGTATTTGTTCTTACGCAAAATAAAATTTGCAGTAGATTTTGGAGTCTCAGTTACTCTTTCAATATTTCTAACCGATGTTGTAGGGTCTTGTGCCACAGCTAACAGTACATTATTTTGAGTTACTTCAGTGCATGGTTTGCTTCTAGTAACAATTGGTTTCTTAAATGAACCATACTGCAATAAATTGGTAACTATTCTTCCATATATCTTTCTATTTGGCTGTACTCTTTCAGGATAATAATTTGAATACATTTGCTCAGCTTTTCCTGTATTACTATAGCACAAAATGTAACATTTTAACATGTCGAACTTTTCCTCACAAGAAAAATGTCCAACCATTTTGAACAAATTGAAAGTGCCTGTACCCAATTCCTTGGCAGATTCGAAATTTGTAAGGATGGTATTTGTTCTTACGCAAAATAAAATTTGCAGTAGATTTTGGAGTCTCAGTTACTCTTTCAATATTTCTAACCGATGTTGTAGGGTCTTGTGCCACAGCTAACAGTACATTATTTTGAGTTACTTCAGTGCATGGTTTGCTTCTAGTAACAATTGGTTTCTTAAATGAACCATACTGCAATAAATTGGTAACTATTCTTCCATATATCTTTCTATTTGGCTGTACTCTTTCAGAATAATAATTTGAATACATTTGCTCAGCTTTTCCTGTATTACTATAGCACAAAATGTAACATTTTAACATGTCGAACTTTTCCTCACAAGAAAAATGTCCAACCATTTTGAACAAATTGAAAGTGCCTGTACCGAATTAACTGTATTTAACAAAGTGAAGTAATTGACACTGACATTTATATTTGTTGAAAGATCTCTATTGTCAGTAGAGACAACTTGTTTATTTTTCAAAGCCCTCTATGTTTAGGACCTAGTCTTATAATAGTACGGTGTTACATTTTAATAACGAAGAAATATTACTGAAAACGTTTTTTTTTTTCTTCATTGACTTTTTAAAAGGTACTATTTAGAGAAATAAATGCTTTTCGAGTATTCAGGGCCGTACTCAAAATATTTTTCTTGAAAAAACATCTTTTATGACTGAAATAAGCTGAAAACATATTCAAACCATTAGAAATTATACATTCTCTAATTTAGATTTGAAAATGGTTTAAAGTTTTGAAATAAAAATTGCAGAGCCGTATTTAAAAAAATTAAAGTTGATGATGGTTTCTCGGAGACGAAACGTCGAATAAAAAATCTGTAAACACCAACTTGTAGAGCTTAAAAAGTGTACGTGAGAAAGTGTTTTTTTTGTTTTTCAATATCTTCTCAAATAAGGTCAGAAAAAAATAAAACCGAAATTGGCGAATTTCGGTTTTTTTCGAATATCTCCGGAAATAATCGGAATTTCCAAAATTTTAAAATACCGTTTATTTGAGCTCTAAAATGGGCAACTTTTTTCTAATTTAACCCAGCCTGTATCTCTTACGGTTTCCGATTTCTCCATGCTATCCCCTCCTTATCTTGGACACACTGTATATATATATATATATATATATATATATATATATATATATATATATATATATATATATATATATATATATATATATATATATATATATATATATATATATATATATATATATATACACACTTCATTTGTTTGCTGTACTTTCTGTGATTTGTTATTTGTTAACGTGGACTGCAGTATTCGAACCTTCCCGGTTCATCATCAGCACGCTACCGAGTCTAATCGTTCCTGTGTGTTCTATGTCTAAAATTGTAGTGACGCCTGCGTGTCGAGCTTCTATTGGTCGGTTTACAGTTGTTTGATTGGCTGTGTTTTTGGTCTGTGTCGGTTGTATCGGTCTCCTGTTTTCATTGTTGTGGTATGATAATTTGCCTATTTGTATGGCCTTTATTACATTTTGTTAAGGTTTGTTTAGGCAAATTATTATGCCACAATAATGAAAACGGGAAACCGATACAATCGATACAGACCGAAAACACAGCCAATCAAACAACTTTAGACATAGATCACGCAGGAACGATCAGTCAGTAGCGTGCTGATGATGAACCAGGAAGGTTCTAAACTGCAGTCCACATAAACAAATAAAAAATCACAGAAAGTACAGCAAGCGAATAAAGTGTATATTTAAAAGTGATTACAGTGTAGTGCAACATTCCAAAAGGTCCTATTTACCAAAATTCAGATCTCTAAGTTAAAAGACAAAAAAGTTATAGGTAAGTCTCTGATTAAGAAAAATTAAAACGTCAAAATTGATAATTGTGGTAGTCGTATTAATGTGAGTGAAAAATACGACACGAAATGACTAGCAAGCTCCTAGAGCTGTGTCTAAGTCGTTATTTTCCTGCATTTCGTTAAAATATGAGAAAAAAATCAATTTTTAATCAGAATTGTTTGGTATAAATAATAAAGACGTTCGAAAATTAACATATTAGCGTATGTACCTGCTAGTACATATATGCAGCATGTCGACGGTGGTCCAGTGGTGTAAGCGGTTGCATCAGATAATCGAGTCTTTCATTTCACTTTACAGTTATCTCATCAGATTGTTGTTATTCCGATAATTTTTTAGCGGGTTTTTGTATAAAAATAATTTAAAAGCCTGGACGCAGCAAGTGCGTTATGATAGTGAATTTTCATAAAAATGTTTTAAATAGCAAATATGTGTGTTTTTTTTAAGAAAACGGACATCAAATTTGGTTACCAGTATAACATATATAGTAAAAATAATGTACCATATTTCATCAGAATAACTTTATTGTTTGAAAATGTACAGAAATTTTTCGAAAATAAACTTTAAATGTTCCCGAAAAAACTAGTCTCCTGGCCAACGAACCTTATAGGTTAATAGCTGGCTCAGAACTGACACTGATAGGGGGAATCCGTCTGTCTAATTAAAAGAAAACATTGTTTAATCTATTTCAACTGAGCAGATTTTCCTGGTTAACGAACTTATCCAAGCCACTTGCAAAAGGAAGGTAATCACCAAATTTGATCAAAATCGGCCCATTATTTTTTGAGTTATCGGTGTGACACATAAATAAATAAATATATATATATATATATATATATATATATATATATATATATATATATATATATATATATATATATATATATAAACATATAAAAATTGAAACCGACCCCGGATATGTGTTCTCGGGGGCCTAATTAGTGCTAATTTGAAGGAATTTTTTCGAAATTCAAAAGTCGAGATCTTCTCATTATTGAAGTTTTTTTAAGAAAATTCACTAATAAAGATGAGATGAAAACTTACTTAGCGAAACTGCGCCATATTTAATACAGTCCTACACTTTTGCCGGGGCTTCACAAGTGCTTGTTTTTTTTCTGCAACCGATTTCAATTTTTAGTCAATTTTCTTTAAATTCACTAATTAGGAGATCGCGACTTTTGAATTTTAAAAATCTCTTCAAATGAGCGCGTATAGGCCCCCTAGGACACATATCCGGGGCCAGTTTCAATTTTTATACGTCTATTTATATATATATATATATATATATATATATATATATATATATATATATATATATATATATATATACCGCTAACTAAAAAAGAATGGGGCGATTTTGATCAAATTTGGTGAGAACCTTCCTAAGTGAAGATTGGAACCTGTGATGAGCATTGATAACTACACTTGGAGAACCTAAATGACCACAACACATACCATACACCAACTACCGCCAAGATAGTTTATGGTCTGCATGCCGACAAAAAAAGTGATGGCTGCGATTTTTGGAATTGTGACGGTATTTTTCTCGTACATTTTAAAGAACGCAACACCACACCCAACACCCATATTATGCAACACTCCTGCATAAATCACGACAAATTGTCGGGAGAAAATAGGTGGGAAACTGACCAGAGGCGTGGGTTTCCTCCATGATAATGCACCGTGCTTCCTCCATGATAATGCACCGTGCAAACTGCTGGAATTGCACAAGCCGCAGTTCGTGACTGCGATTTGGAACAAATTAATTACGCTCCATATAGTCCAGATATGGCCCCCAGTGACTAGTATATATTTGGAAATTTGAAAACTGACATTCGGAGGCACCATTTCAGTGAAGACGAAGAGGTGAAAGCTGCCGTTTTGGCACATTTTAAGCACAAACCGAATGAATATTTTTAGGGGTATCGTCTTATTGCTAAAACGATGTAATAAGTGCATCGCTGTTAGGGCTATATCGAAAAATAAAATTTAATTGTGAGTACACCGTTTCTTTCATAGCCGGGCCGGGAAATTTTGGCGCCTACCTCGTACAACTCAAAACTAATGTTTAGTCAATAAAGTCAACTTGAAAGACAAGGGCCTCTGTTCGGAGCAGTTTGAAAGTTTGCGTGGCCTTAACCTCGTATTTTTCAAAATAATAAAGTTGTTTTGATGAAATTTGGTGCAGACGTTGCTTTTGTGGAGACTTGATCATGTAGCAAATATGAAGATTATAGGTACCTAGAAAATGGAGTACTAGAACTTTCAAGGTTCCAATGAAAATTTGCTGCTATAACACTTACCCGCGAAATCTTTTCTTAGTCTCTTTCTATTATACACCTTTTTCTAATAACATTGTTTGCTGTTTTAAAATATCATCCAATAAGTAATAATAATATTGTAGTAAATAAAATTAAAGCTAATTAATATACTAATAACTAATTTACTTGATATATTTCTGACTGGTGGTATGAAAGGCATTTATCGTGTAGGTTTGGCTAAAATGTCCGGCCAATTAGTATTAAAATGACTGCGTATTAGTCAATCTTATGCCTACAGTCGGTTATTAATATCACCAGTCTAATTAGTTTTCCTTGTTTCTTTTTAATCTTCTTTTATTCTAATTGCCCTTTTCTAATTTTAGAATAGCTGAAATTTGTTTTTATTTGCATAGCTATCATTAGTACAGTTAAAATGGAAGGGTTTTCGAACTACTCCTAGAAGCAATAGTCACAAGTACATTGTAGTTTTGTCATTATCCATGGTAAATTATAAGTAATAACTAGTTAAAATTGAGGCATCCTTAGAAGTCGCCCTCTTTATTTTTTAGGGCTTGGGACTTAGGACCAGCACCGGGGAGGTCGTCGCTCTTCATAAGTGCGCAATCCCTCTCATGGCAGGGTTATATTTACCTGTAACATTTTAATTTAAAATAATCATTACACACTTTTGAAAAACCCAAAAGACAAAAACACAACTTGGGAAAATCAGTGATTATTTATGAAATTAATAGTTAAAACTGAAAAATATGTCTTATAAAGCAGTAGGAACTAGATTTAAAGAACATCTTGCGTAATTGAGTTATGAAACAATTTAAAAAAAATCATATGGTGTCTGGCATATTTTTGATGTCATATAAATAATATTTTCTTACATTAAACTAAAGACGTAAAGCATGAACAGCAATTAGTTTCTATGGAAGCATCTTTTTTGTAGAATAGTACAAAAATCGAAGCTTACACTACATTAACAATTCACACAAACTAAAAAAGCTGGGTGTCACTGGTGATAGAAAAACGGACAGGCCCAAAATAGTTTGTGTGGATAACAAAAGCTATTGTATATCACAGACAAATATTAAGTTTTGTCTGCGCAAAAAGTTTAAGAAATACCAGAAAAATTAGGTTGAAAATTTTATATTTTTTCTTAAAATGTCAGAGTCGCGACTTGAAATGTCGGAATTGACATTCTTTAGACAAAGAACCTAAAAGAATCTATTGTATATCACAGACAAAGATTAAGTTTTGTTGGCGCAAAAAGTTTAAGTAATACCAGAAAAATTAGTTGGAAATTTTTATAGTTTTTCTTGAAACGTCAAAGTCGCGACTTGAAACCTCGAAATTGACAGTTTTCAGACAAAGAACCTGAAACGAATACGGGTTTATGTAGAAGAATTGTCGTAAGAAGTGCGTTGTACAGTCTTAAGTTTCAGCTTCAACCGACATTGTACTTCATTTGCAGAAAATTCACTTCAAATCGACCATTTCTCTGATGCTTTAACAGTAGTTTCACTTTTAGACTTTGTGGTTTAATAGTCTGTAATTTTTAGGGAATTTTTTTAAGTGGTTTATAGGACTTTTGTTGATGTGACTTCATTATTCAAAGTTTTTAAGTAATTTATCAAAACAATTTTTATTGCTGTACCAATTAGGTAGGTAATTAATAAAAAGTTTGAACGCATCAAGTGCGTTATAGTAGTGAATTTTCATAAAAATATGTTTAATAGAATATATGTATTTTTGTAATGAAAGTAGGCATCAAATTTGGTTACTAGTATAACCTATATAGTAGGAACAATGTACCATATTTCATCAAAATAACTTTATTGTTTGAAAAAGTACAAAGACTGGTCAGATTTTCCTGGCCAACGAACCTATTCAAGCTACTTGCCCACCTGTCAAGATATAATTTGGTATTACAATTTTCAAACAAAAAAAACTGGAAAAAATTAGAAAAAAAAATTTACACTGGTCCCTACATGAATCATGGTATGCGGCGATTATAAATGTAAATATTTGCAAAACTTGTATAATGTGTATAAAAAAACTTGAAGCAGAGGGCATGCCCGTTACTTCTGAAACCAACATACATGCGTTCTATTTGAAAAAAATGAGTTACATCAGTTTGATTTATTTCCAAATCAGTCACTATTTGTGGGCGGCCTGTATACGGCATCTCGATTTTTTCGACAAATAATATAAACGAAAACCTCTGAATTAGTCATTTTCATGGGACTCCGAACTCTTGGTAAAAACGCCAAAAATTGCAAAACAATTAAAATAACTCAAAAACAATGAACGCTATCAAATTTTTTTCCTCACAAACATGCATTATAATTCGATGGAAAATGCAATAACATTAGAGGTTTTCGATTAAAAAAAAGGAAATTTGTATCGCGAACTACTTATGGGCCACCTGTGATTGTCGAAATAATTTTACAAGGTGCAGCTCAAGACCATATGATTAACTTATGCAATTGTTTTTCGTATCCTGTATAATAACAGCAATATTGAGCTTTACCCTAGAAATGCACCACCCTGTAAATATCTAAACAGGTAAAAACTCAAACTAACCCCTGATATAGGCCCTAGGGAGCCTAGTTGGCGCTCATTTGAGGAAATCTTTTTAAAATTCAAAAGTCGCGGCCTCTCCGTTCTACGAAAAGTCGCTAAAAATTCGAGACAATTAAACCATAAACTCTATAACTCTTGCTAAAGCATCAGAGAAAGGGTCTATTTAAATCTATTTTAATTTTCTGCAAACATTTGTGTAAAATGAAGGACAATGACGGTTGAAGCTGAAACTTAAGGACTTGTAAAATACACTTCTTGCCACATTTTTTCTGCAAAACCCACATTCGTTATTGCTTCTTTGTCTAAATGTTGCCAATTTGAACGTCTCAAATCGCGACTTTGACGTTTTAAGTGAAAACATGTTATAATTTTCAAAGTAATTTGTCTCGCATTTACGTTTTTGCGCCAAAAAAACTGAATCTTTGTAACATACAATAAATTTTATTATCCACACAAAATATTTTGTTTTTGTGCGTTTATCTGGTCATCAGTGGCACCCATTTTTTTTTTTAAATGTCTAACTTTTTTTCTTTCAACTTACAAATAAAAATTTTGGAAGGTATTCTCAATTTTTGTTATATAAATCTAGGTACCAAATTTTGTGTCCTAGCTTTGTTTATTTCCGGTAATACAAAAATTTTACGAAAGAAAACACAGAATTTTCGGGGAAAAACAGTGCCGATTTTCCTGGCTAACGAACTTATCCAAGCCATTTGTAAAAGGAAGGTACCCACTAAATTTGATCGAAAATACATACATACATACATCCTGGCCCATTTCTTCCCAAATATAGGGACAAAGTATGTAAGGCTAGATGTATTCTTACCACAATTAGAACCGTAGGCCGGTTTCGCTTTAATTAGAGCTCGTCAGTACGGCATACTAATTACAGCGAAAATACACCTATAAAGTAATACGGCTATGGTAGCCAGTCTCGCCCCTTGCGCCAGGACTGACAATTTACTAAATTGTTGGTTGGTTGTACACAGTCTCTATTTTTTAACATTCTGTGTTATTTGGAGCTGCCGTGACAACATACTACTTGGTTCCGCAACGAGAAAAAGCGTGACTTACATATCACTTAGTTTTGCGAGGCTGCCTACCATAGCTGCATTACTTTATAGGTGTATTTTCGTTGAAATTAATTAGTATGTCGTACTGACGAGTTCTAATTAGAGCGAAACCGGTCAACGGTTTTAGCTGTGGTGAGAGTACATCTAGCCTTACATACTTTGTCATAAAAGTTAAGAAACCTCTGGTATATTAATGAGACGATCCCAAAAATATATAATCTGCGTTTTACAGTTCCAACGATAAAACGCTTAGTATTTCTTCCTTAAGTTCTCGTAATTATACATAATCAAGGAAACCCAATGTCTGCTCGCATTTGTTTTCATCATTAATGAAAAAGAGTGGAGTCATCTAATGACAGGTTCAACACTGAAACAGTGGATAATCAAATACAAGATAATGTCATACTAAAAGAATCAGATCTGAAAACGTTGATAACTGTCAATTTAATATGAAACAACAGTAATTTAATCTTAAATTAGATACAATTCTTTTAAACGACCCAGCCCGACCGTGAAAAATCATATAATTTCACTCTCTTGGCACACTTGATCTTACGAACTTGCGACGTTGCCGGATTCATATACTAAAATTCCTGGACACATCAATTTATGTATGGATTTTTCATTATTTGTTTTTCTATTAAAATCAGCTGGTGTAACTGCTATCTCACACCACTTTACGTCATACCTGTCGATTATTAGCGAATTTTTCGTACAACGAAAAATTCACTAATGAGGAATGAGAATGTATATATATATATATATATATATATATATATATATATATATATATATATATATATATATATATATATATATATATATATATATATATATATATATATTGTACCGATAACTCAAAAAAATAATGGGTCAATTTTAATGACATTTAGTACGTACCTTCCTTTTGTAAGTGGCTTGGACAAGTTCGTTAGCCAGGAAAATCGAACCAGTTTTTGTGCGAAAGTTTTGGCTTTCCTTCAGGAAAATGTTTGTATCTCCGAAAATAACAGAGCTCTGACAACCAAATTTGGCATATACGTTTCTACTATCAAACTCACCGTTCACGACGAAATTCAGATCTGTAAGTTTAACAAAAAAAGATATAGGCATTTAAAGAAAAAACTGAGTGCCACTAGTGATTAGAGGAAAGCACAAGAACAAAATATTTTATGTGATTAAGAAAACCAATTAAATATTACATACAACGGTTAAGTTTTCTTGATGCAAAAAGGTCAGGTCAGGTCAAGTAGCTGAAAAAATATTTTGAACATTTTATAATTTTTCTTCTTAAAACGTCGTGATTTAAAAGGTCAAAATTTGCAATTTTGAGACAAAGAATCTGAAACAAATATGGATTATGTAGAAGAAATGCCGTAATAAGTGTGTTTTTTTACAAACCATGAAGCTGAAACTTAAATTCAGCTTCAACCATCATTGTCCTTCATTTCACTAAAATATTTTAGGAAAATCCATTTCAAATAGGCGCTCTTTCTGGTGCTTTCGCAGTAATTTCAGCTATAGAGTTTATAGTTTAATAGTCTACATTTTAGTAGAAAAAATTCGTTATTGAGAATACCGCGACTTAGGAATTTTAAAAAGATTTCTTTAAATGAGCGCGAACTAGAACCCCAAAAACCCATTTACGGGGTCAGTTTACGTTTTTGTCTGTTTACACATATACAAGGTGACGCATTTCTACGATAAAGCTCAATATATCTGTTATTATACAAACCTTGTCCGATTTTCCTAGCTAATGAACTCATCTAAGCCATTAATAAAAGAAAGGCACTTGCTGAGTTTCATCCGAATCGGTTAATTATTTTTTAAGTTATATATATATATATATATATATATATATATATATATATATATATATATATATATATATATATAAGGTGAGTGGTAAGACACGAAGCACCGTGCCGCCACCTCGTTGCGGAACCAAGCAGTATGTTGTCACGCCAGCTCTAAATAAGACAAAGTGTTAAAAAATAGAGACTGTATACAACCAACAAATTGTGTAAATTGTCAGCCCTGGTCCATTTCTACCCTAGGGACAATATAGCCATATATATATATATATATATATATATATATATATATATATATATATATATATATATATATATATATATATATATATATATATATATATATATATATATATATATATATATATAAACAAATAAAAATTGAAACTGGCCCCGGGTATGGGTTCTAGGGGTCCTAGTTCGCGCTCATTTGAAAACATTTTTCCAAAGTCTTACCATCGATACCTCTCTATTAGTGATTTTTTTTTAATTCACTAAAAATCGCCTATAAGAAAAAAGTTAACTCCTACATCTAGGATATATCGAGAAGTGATTTTAGGTTCTTTGTGAAAAAAGTGTCTTCACAATATTTTAGTTAAAAATGTACCTTTTTTAAAAAAAAAACCAGAAATTGTTTTTTTTTTGATAATTTAAAAGAGGAAAAGATTTATTTGCAGATAATCGATCACAATAAAACTGCGTAGATTTACCCTAATTAAAAAAATTCGTGCTAGAAAAGCGAGCACCCGGTCTACGTGTAACCACAGTTCAGAAAATTCAGCGTCCCTAATTTGTAGGTATTGAGTCCCCACGTGGCAACACCGCGCAGCGTAGTACTCGATTGTTGCTGTTGTGGCCCTCAAGGTCACACGTCTGATGCTGTAGCCTGGAAGTCGAAGACCTTTTCTGTCTCACTTTATCGATCACCGATCTTAAATCCCTAACGTACAAAAGAATAAAGATAGAAAGAAAGAAACAGAATTGGAAACGGAACCACAGGGTATAAGGCTAAATCATTTGTAAGTCTGACACTTAATTAAGTGTGATGGGGTCCCTTAAACAACACCACCGTCCATGCGCCCATAAAAACATGGAATTTTTAATCAACATTGGGATTTATTTCAAATTGCCTGTCAGATGGAATTGAAATGGCCTCTTGATGTCTCTCATTACTTCCCCAACGCGTTTTAACGCCAATGATTGATAACTGTCATCAATACACATCAGAAAAACAATTGATAGGGGTTGGGGGCTTTTCGGTTTAGTACTTTGCCGGATTAAAAAAGCTGACACAAAGTGTTTTATTCGTCAGTTTTCTCTTGCTGTTGTTGCGATTTACAAGGGCTGATCTTTATGTCACTTGCCCTATTTATAGGTACAGGCTGATTCTTTATAATGTCGCCCTCCTTTAACTTTGTTATTTTAAGTGTCCCAAAAAAATTGAAAGTATGGTTATGTAGGTGCTAAAAAATACTTTTTTTCTACGTATAAAAAAATTTGAAAAATGATCAGTATACAGGGAAAACCAAAAAGTTCATTTTTTTCAATGGATCACCCTATATATGAATTTATTTTTCGATTCCTGGTAAAATTCTAAGCATAATTTATATAACATACCGTATACTTAAAATGAATAGTTTTTGAAATATTCGCATTTGAAACGTTATCAAATATTTTATTAAACAACTGTTACAAATCAAGAAGTCCTAGGATACCACGCTTTTAATTGAAAACAAATAACTGACAGTGACATTCTGTCAATATTGTTGTAGTTGTATTGTTTAGTAAGTAAAAATGCCGTACTCAGGCAGAGAAAGAAGAGTTATATTAAGTTATTATATTAAAAATAATTTAAATTGTCGCGCTGCCATTAGAAATATGATACAAGATAATCCCGGTATGCATGTCCCAATTCGAAAAACGTTCACATCTATATATAGGAATTTTCAAGAAACGCCAAATTTACAAAGGAGAAAAATAACTGCTGCGAATGTAGATGAAAATGCAGAACTGAATATTTTACTTGCTAGAGAAGAGAATCCAAACAATTCCATAAGAAACATTTCAAAAACATTACGAGCAACACAAGAAAATATTCAGCGAACTTCATACAGTAAAGTCCAAAGAACGTTAAGAAAATGGAAGCTAAAGGCATATAAGATTAAACCCACTACAAAGCTTACCCAAATGCAAAAAGATGATCGGGTCGCATTTTGTCAACTGATTCTAGACAGAACAAACATAAATAACAATTTTTTGAAAACAGTTCTATGGACTGACCAGTCTACCTTCTCTACTAGTGGCCTGTTTAAACGAAAAAATACCAGACGATGGGCAAGAGAGAATCCACATTCTTATAGGGAATTTAAGTTTCAAGGTTTGTGGTATCCTGGGCGATCGAGTTATCGGTCCGTATTTTTTTGATACTGTTTTAAATAGAGGCCGCTATTTAGATTTCTTGGAAAACGAGTTCTAAGAATATTTAGACGAATTGCCTTTAAGTATATTACAAAATATAATTTTTCAACAGGATGGAGCACCCCCTCACAACATTCGTGCTGTGCTTAATTATCTAAATGAAAGGTTTCCTGAATGGATCGGAAGAAATGCCCCAATTAAATGGCCTGCAAACAGCCCCGATTTGACACCTATAGATGCGTTTCTTTGGGGTTATATCAAAAACCGTGTATACGACCGCCAAATTGAAAACCTCGATGCCTTAAAGATTTGATACGGAACGAAATTATTAATTTAAATGAAAATAACCCAGCATTCATAACAGATTCATTAGAGAAAATGCGAAGAACGCTTATACAATGTGTTGAAGAAAATGGAGTCCCGGTAGAGCATCTTTATATTTAATTAGAAACTGTTTTTCTTATATTATTTATTGTTAGATTTCTTGATTTGTAGGAGTTGTTTTGGTTTAATAAAATTTGTGATGATAACGTTTCAAATGCGAATATTTCAAAAACTTATCATTTTAAGTATACGGTATATTATATAAATTATGCTTAGAATTTTACGAGGAATCGAAAAATAAATTTATATATAGGGTGATCCATTGAAAAAAAAAGGAACTTTTTGGTTTTCCCTGTATACTGATCATTCTTCAAATTTTTTGTATACGTAGAAAAAAAGTATTTTTTAGCCCCTACATAACCATACTTTCAATCTTTTTGGGACACTTAAAATTACAAAGTTAAAGGGGGGCGACATTATAAAGAATCACCATGTACAGGGTACATAACTTAAATCACAGAGAACCTACGCCAGCGTGGAATTAAAGTGTAAAACATAGTCAGTGGGTTAAGGCGGTTTTAATTCACGTTAAAGATTATTATTATTAAAATAAATGTTATCTGATATAAATACGTTTCAAATATTTAAATGCAATAATTATTTAATCCTAAAAATTTATTCCTGTCATGTCACCTATACCATATCATTATCTGAATTGCGGAAAGCTTGCTTTGGGAAAGTAACAATGCCAGTTCTGTTTGTTGACATCCGTTGCAGCTTTTACTTTATTGCATTTTCAAAGTCAGCTTTCATTTCAAGCAATTGATTTGCTTGCCTAAACTTTCGGAATACACGGGAAATTTCTTTAAGTTGTCTGAAATTCACCAAAAATGCCCCGAAATTCCATGCAATCTCCAAAGCGCTCTTGAAATTCCCAGCAACACTCCAAACTGTTTCAGGTGTAATTCTGTATTAAAACGCAAATAAATACATTTATACCCGTGAATAGGATAATCTAATAGAATAATAACACCAGGGTAGACAAACTCCGCACCCAGCAGTCTTGACGTGCACGGGGGGAGCTGACATACACATATAGACAAAGGCCTTCCAGCCTATGGCCTACCACCAAAACTCTGTACCTGGACAGTAAATTTCCTCTCCAACCGGAGCATTTCTGTTGTCGTGGATCGCCATTCTAAACTGTATCCAATAAATGCCGGAGTCCCTCAAGGTTTAGCTTTAACCCCTACTTTGTTTCTTCTCTACATCAATGACCTCCTCTCTAGCACATCCAACCCAATTCACAGTTACGCGGACGACAGCACCCTCCCTCAAATATACAATATTCTAAGCCTGTCTCTTTAGTCCAACTAGATGAGGATCGCAGACTCATGGAGGGTTCTGTCTCTGTGGATCTCCAAAAAATATTAGAATGGGGAAGTAGAAATCTTGTACAATTCAACTCCACTAAATCTCAGTCTTGCTTTCTTTCTCATTAGAGATACATCAGCTCTAGACAACCAAGTTATTCAAAGTAATGATTCAACCTATCGAAGGCATGATCAACAGTGAAAAATATCAAGAGATGTTAGAAACGTATTTGTCAGGAGAACTGGAAAAAGTTCAACCAGTTGGCACACCAATCTTCCAGTAAGATTCAGCACCATGTCATGTTTCCAAGAAGATGGTGAAATATTTCAAGGACAAAAAGATTACCCATCTAGACTGTCCTGTAAACCCATCGGACATTAATCCTATTGAGAGCTTGTCGTCTATAGTAATTGCCAGATTGCTAAAAATGGATTGTACAGCGAAAGGTATTATATTATTAAGGTCGTGATTCAGATGTTTTTCGAGGTAATAAAATCAAGGAGAATTGCAAAAAAATTATTGATTCTATGCGAAAGCGAGTTGAAGCTGTAATAAAATCCAAAGGGTATCATATACCCTACTGAATAATATTAAAATATTTATAAACTAGTACTGTTTGATTTTTTTTTTTTCGATAAACGATATTTAACGCAAATCTGCTTATGTTCACATTAATATGCACAATCCTGTAGGTTAGCGACGGAACATGATTCACTCTCGTAAAACGAAATTTTATTAAAGTCTAAGCTATTTTTATTTTTGCAATTTTACTGAAACTCATTTGTATATTTAATACAAATTTAAGGCATTTTATCTGTCGGCTATCTTTATTGCATGTCATAAACTTAAAATTATGACATTACTTACCTTTAACTTAGTTTCGAGCAAATATTCACCAGGTTTTTGAAATAACGAGCACTGCCTGTTATTTATATACATAATGAATAGGTGGATTTGTTTATATACTGTGCACGTTGTACTATCTGCCAACGTAAACACTGAACAGCTTCAATGGCAGCCAAATTAATTCATTCTTTGCTTCGTTAACACCACCAACTGTGAAATTTACAAACAAAAGGAAAAATTTGGCATTGGACGCTCAATCAGTCGATTAATTAACCCTGGAAAAATTCTTTCAGCACGGAAATTTTTATGGTCAGGTGTGCCATATTTTATGTTTAGATTTTTAGTGAATTTTTATTTAAAAAACTTCACTAATAGAGCGGTATCGATGGTGAGACTGCAAAAAATTTTTCAAATGAGCATGAACTAGGACCCCTAGAACCCATATCCGGAGTCAGTTTCAATTTTTATATGTTATATATATATATATATATATATATATATATATATATATATATATATATATATATATATATATATATATATATATATATATATATATATATATATATAAATTCCAAAGAAATTGAATGCCTGGACTGGCATTTTTGGAGACCGTTTAATCGGACCAATTTATCTTGATGGCAAATCGAGTGGCGAAACGCATTTGAAGTTACTAGAAGATATCGTTTACCCTCTACTAATTGACATTGTTGAAAATGATGATCGCTATCAAGAAAATAAATAAGTGCTTCAACAAGATGGAGTTCCTCCGTATTTTCACAACGTGTTAGGGAGTTTTTGAACCGAGAGTTTTCATAACAATGGATTGGGCGTAGAGGTGCTATTGAGTGGCCCCCTAGATCACCGGACTTAACTCCTTTAGACTTCTTTCTATGGGGCCATTTAAAGAGTAAAATTTTCGCAACAGAACCGGAGTCTCTGGAAGAATTACGACGACGCATTGTTAAAGAATGCCGTCTAATAACTCCATAAATGCTCCAGAATATCAGAGCTCGTTTTGAACAAAATTTGTACTTTTGTTGGAAGCTGGTGGTCAACAATTTGAAGACTTACTTAACTGAATAAACATTTTTGAACGTTTGGTTTTGTCTTTTAGTTTTTTTTTTAACGAAAAATTGACTAATTAGTGCATTTCTTATCACAATGAATGAAATACGTTCTTGCAACTCCAACTGTGAATAATTTTTAAACGAGTTGATAAAACTTCCAAAATAATTAGTGTGCTGAATTCAGAAAAGAAAGAGCTTCCAAATGATGTAACACTCGACTCATGTTCCCTATTTAAAATGTAAGGGTTGTTATCACCTCCCTTAAGGGGTTGATGTGACAAAGTTGAGTTTTATGTGAAAACATGTCCCCCCTCAATATTAAAATTGACGTGTTTCAGTGTTTCTTAGAAAAAGAATTTCTCCTGACGCAAATCGGTCTGTTTCGTTTTCAATGCGCCAGCCACACAATGCGCATTGACAACGAAACAGACCGATTTGCGTCCAGAGAAATTATTTTTCTAAGAAACACTGAAACACGTCAATTTTAATATTGAGGGGGACATGTTTTCACATAAAACTCAACTTTGTCACATCAACCCCTTAAGGGTGGTGATAACAACCCTTACATTTTAACAAGGGAACATGAGTAGATATATATATATATATATATATATATATATATATATATATATATATATATATATATATATATATATATATATATATATATATATATATATATATAAATAAATAAATAAATAAATTGAAACTCACCCTGGATATGGGTTCTAGGGGTCCTAGTTCGCGCTCATTTGAAAAAACATTTGCAGTCTCACCATCGATACCTCTCTATTTGTGAATTTTTTAAAATAAAAATTCACTAGAAATGCAGCGCATGCTGTGAAAAATTAGCGGATGTCTGTTGGCTTTTCTCAGTAAACGTTTAAAAGGGAAATGTCCACCAAATATTTAGTAAAAGAGAGCTTAGGTCCTCCTTCTGTTTGGGGCGAAGAAAATAGAAGATCGTAAAACCCATCGACAAATTTCAATGTCATTAGTTTAGTCCCATAAAGAATAAGCTAAGAATAATTTTATATAAACTAAAGCGTTGATTGTGGCGCACCTTATCTCTGTTAACTGTAGATTGGACCCGGCATATGCTGTGTAAACGTTAGTTTCATGCTTTATCTCATATTAGTGAATTTTCTTTAAAAAAATTCACTAATGAGGAGATCCCGACTTTTGAATTTTGAAAAAATTTCTTCAAATGAGCGCAATTTAGGCCCCCCAGAACACATATCCGGGGTCAGTTTCAATTTCTATATGTTTATATATATATATATATATATATATATATATATATATATATATATATATATATATATATATCACACCGATCACTCAAAAAATAATGGGCCGATTTTGACTAAATTTGATGAGTACCTTCCTTTTACAAATGGCTTGGATAAGTTCGTTAGTCAGGAAAATCGGCCCAGGTTTTCCCGGAAAATTTTGAGTTTTCTTTCGAAAAAATTGTAAAAAATTTATATCTCCAAAATTAACAAAGTTAGGGCAGTCAAATTTGGTACGCGGTTTTATATCATTGTACGTAAGCTACCTACCAAAATTAGGCCCTGTAAGTCAAAAGACAAAAAAGTTATAGGCAATTAAATAAAAATTAGCTGGGATTTTCCTCAAAATGTCAAAGTTGCGATTTAAAACGTCAAAAATTGGCAACATTTAGGCAAAGAACTTGAATATAGTACGGGCTATGGAAAGAAAATGTCTCAAGAAGAATGTTTTACAAACCCTGAAGTTTTAGTTTCAACCGTCATTGTCCTTCATTTTACTAAAATATTTCCAGAAAATTCATTTAAAATAGACCCTTTCTCTGATGCTTGGCAGTAGCCTTAGCTATAGAGTTTATCGTTTAATGGTATATAATTTTTGTAGAATTTTCGTAAAAAATCAATAAAGCTCAATATATCCGTTATTATACAAGATATGAAAATTTTATTATATATTAATTATAGGGAGTCTTGAGCTACATCTTAAAAAAATATTTCTACAATAACAGGGTGGCCCATAAGTCGTTGGTGATACAAATTTTCTTATTTTTTTAATCAAACACGCCTTATGTTCTGTATTTTTGCATTTTCCATCGAAATATAATGCATGTTTGTAAGAAAAGAAATTCCGGATGCAGCAAGTGCGTTATGGTAGCGAATTTTGATCAAATGCTTCATATTTGAATAGATCAATTTGCTATTAACCTATAAGGTTGACCAAGAAACAAGTTTTTGCGGGAAAACTTTAAGTTTACTTTTGGAAATTTTTGTACATTTTCACACAATAAAGTTATTTTTATGAAACAGGGCACATTGTTTTTACTATATAAGTTATACTGGTAACCAAAATTGATGTCTGCTTTCTTAAATAAAAAGAAAACAGACATATTTGCAATAAAAACATATTTAAAAAATTCACTACCATAACGCACTTGCTGCGTCCAGAGTTTTTTATATATATTATATTATATATTATATTTGGTAGGGTTAGATTTGAGGGCGCTGTAATTTTTAATTTGTTTTCGTTCCTTCATCATGGTTTTCAAAATAAGTTGCTTTAGACTTGGAATACGTTGCTTATGTTCATTGATATTTATAGATTTATTTATTGACTTGAGAAAATAAAGGTTTATTTTTTTAATTAAAATTTTTATCACAATTTAATCCCTGACTAACCCTATTAACTGTGCGTGGCATCAAAACATTTTAAATTCTTAATTTCGCCAGAAACGAATTTTTCTACAGCAATTCACTAAAAAGTCGCGAAATTCCATATGGGCATGACGTTTTTTTAGTTGTTAGCGATTCTCTTTTTGTGCTATTTCCACATTTCTAGCGTAACTTTAAGGTAAATTCAGGACCCGAATACTGCACGCATTCACCCACATAGCTAGAGGTAGAAACAACAATACAAGAGAGATCTTTCACATACACACACACGCTCACAACATACATAATACATCTACACAAAACACTTTTAAAAAGCAAAAGGAACAAAAGCCCGGTTCATATGTCAGTGCGAGAGGCTGAGGTTCTAGACATGGTGTGTCTTGAAGAAGGCGCCAGGTATACCATCGGCTGGCGAGGCCGGTAAACACATTACCAATTCAATAGTATGAAGAAAAGCAGATCGTCGAGATATGAGAGAGGGATAAAGCGACGAACCCGCTCTTGGAATCTTGATATGGAACTCAGGAGACTGGTCCACCACGGTCCACGGCCAGTCGACTCCGATATATGGGTTTTTTATTTAAAAAATCGCGTTTCTTCTGACATCTATTGTTGTTGATTATTCCGGCCACGTAGGGACCAACAAGAAAAACATGGGATTTTATATAATATATAAAATGGATATCATATTTGGAAAGTAAAAAGTGTAGCAAGTATTTTGCTCTTGGAATGTGTAATTATATTCGGAGATGTTCGAACATTAAATTTGTCAGGGTGAATGCCTCTCAACTTTTATAGATTCATTGAATTCTGAATTAGGAAGTCACAGCTAGCTATTAAAGAAATTCTTATTAATGAGTTAGCACACCTCAGTGTGAATTTTGATAAAAAATATTTTGACAGAAAATGTGAATTAACCAGTTAATAAAAAAACTCATTGAAAGTCTAATAAGAGACCAATTATGGTCCACAAATTAAAGAAAATAAAAAAGTAATACACACGTCTTATCAAATCAAAATGTATTTATAGATAGATAGATAATACATAATAATCGTTAAATAACAAATATATTTCATTTTCAGAACAAACAAGTAGACATAGAAACAAATAACTGAAATAACTAATTATCGCCCTCCTGTTATAAAAGAGTCGGGACGCAGCCAGTCCGTTATGGTAGCGAATTTTCGTAGATATTTTTAATTGATAATGTTTTTTTAATAAATTTAGTAGAAAGTCTAACCTTTATAGTATAGAACCCATATTTCATCAAAATAACTCCATTGTTTGAAAAAGTATAAAAACTTCCCGAATATAAACTATTTAAAAAAAAATCGCATGTACCTTCCTTTTGTAAATGGCTTTGACAAGTTTGTTAGTCAGGAAAATCTGACGAGGTTTTCCGGGAAAATTTTGAGTTTTCATTCGAAAATTTTTTTTATCAAAGAATAATAGGCCGATTTTGATAAAATTTGGCATGTACCTTGCTTTTGTAAATGGCTTTGATAAGAAGTTCGTTAATCAGAAAAAATCGGACGAGGTTTTCCGGGAACATTCTGAGTTTCCATTTAAATAAAAATTTTATCTTAAAAAATAAAACATCTATGATAACCAAATTTGGTTTTCAGAACAAACAAGTAGACATAGAAACAAATAACTGAAATAACTAATTATCGCCCTCCTGTTATAAAAGAGTCGGGACGCACCCAGTCCGTTATGGTAGCGAATTTTCGTAGATATTTTTAATTGATAATGTTTTTTTAATAAATTTAGTAGAAAGTCTAACCTTTATAGTATAGAACCCATATTTCATCAAAATAACTCCATTGTTTGAAAAAGTATAAAAACTTCCCGAATATAAACTTAAAATTCTCCCGAAAAAACTGGTCTCTCTCGAAGCAATGTACACAAAAACTACCTACACCTGCCAAGATATAATTATTCACATAGAAAGATTTTTGATAGAAATTAAAAAGATTGCATGAAAATTTGCAAATAATTTTTTTTACAAAGATTTGCCAAGTAGTCTTACACATAAAAATATCTAAAATTCTTTTTACGAAAATTTAAAAAAGTTTTATACACTAAAATTTGCTAAACAATTTTTTTTCGAAATTCGACAACACTTTGAAAGTGGATTACAAACATTGTTTAACATAACAATAACTTGGCATTTCACAAAAATTTTACAAGAAAGTGCGAATACACTGAAAAATTTTTTTGTGAAAAATAATTGCATATTTTCTATACGAAAAAAGACAACATTTTAATTATATACCTAATCTAAAATTAAATTTGCAAAACAAAAGAAATGGTAAAAAGTTATTTTTTCGGAAATTCGCGGAAATTTAAACCAGTGGAAGTAAATAAAAATAAAAGTGAAAAGTACTCATATTTTCATGTCACAACTGTCAGAAATACGAAGTTATTTAAGTCTGTCACTTTGAAGATTTATTTGACGTTTGGAAAAATAATTTATCATCTAGGTATCTATATTGGGAAAAATGTAAACATATATAATCTTATCCATTTAATTATTTATTACCTTTCTTGTAACAAAGTGAATTTAAATATTTTAATATTTGTCTTTGAATATAAGATATGAACCTCGGTGGTTCAGGGGTAAGAACGCGTGCCTCTGAACCGAAGGGTACTGGGTTCGATCCCAGGGTACTCCTTTCACTTTTTCAGTACAAACTGTAACATTAACATCAACCGAGGTTCTGGCATTGCATTGAGCAAGTTGAATGTCTGCACGTTCCGCCCTTCGAAGGGGACGTAAAGCCGTCGGTCCCGTGTCCATGCGATGTTGGGCACGTTAAAGATCCCTACCCTCCTTACAGAAAGGCAGGGGTTCGGCAAATTTTCTAGGATAGTGAGGTGAAACTATTTCCTGGCGCCTGTGATTGGCCATAGTCGCGGCAATAGGCCGACGTTAAAGAAACAAAAACAAACAAACAATATTAGATAAACAATTCCATGATCTAATAACGGCTAGAATCGAATAAAAAGCTTTTTTCTTGTAACAGAAATCTAAATTTTGGTGTATATTTACTTTTTATATCGTAAACCTACCTACCAAATTTGGTTATCATAGTTTTTTTATTTTTTGACATAAACATTTTTTTCGAATGAAAACTCAAAATTTTCCCAGAAAACCTTGTCCGATTTTCCTGACTAACGACTTATCCAAGCTATTCACAAAAGAAAGGTACATGCCAAATTTTATAAAAATTTGCCCATTATATATATATATATATATATATATATATATATATATATATATATATATATATATATATATATATATATATATATATATATATATAAATATAAATATAAATATAAATATAAATATATATATATATATATATATATATATATATATATATATATATATATATATATATATATATATATATATATATATGATTTCTACATGAATTATGTTATGCGATTATAAATGAAAATACTTTTAAAACTAGAGTCCTTAGGTATAGGGAGTCTTATACAAAAGTTGAAGGATGCCCTTCACGTCTAAAACATAAAATACATGCTGTTCTATTTGAAAAAAAAATGAGTTACGGCAGTTTGAATTTTTTCAAATTCATCTCGATTTTATCGGCGAAAACCTTTTTTTCTCCCTCAGGGCTCGTCCGCGGCTTTGCCGCTCCGATATCACTGCAACCTATGGCTTATTGTGCATACCCTTAGTCTTTTTACTCCACCCATTCCAAAATCACTTTGCCTTGAACTAGTCTGCACAGCGATTGGTAGGGTGAAGTTTTATAATGCTCTGTCTGCGGTCTAGACTGACTGTAGATCAGTTGTCTTTTGCGGTCCAGAGTTTTACACTTGCACAAGTTGTGCTGGGCTGATTGCTCCCCCTCGCCGCTGAGTCTGCATGCGAAGTCCTACTCGAACCGCCCCATTTTATGCAGGTGTTTCTTGACTGCCATGTGTCCCGCCAAGAGACTTGTTATATTTCTGAGCTGTCCTCTAGTAAGATTTAGCAGCTCCACAGCTTTCTTTGAACTGGGTTCGTCAATTACTGACTTCCCATGTCTGAGCCCTGGATAGTCTGCCCTGGACAGTCTGCCCAGTACACCTTGTGTGAGTTTCTGACCCAGGACTTAATGGCCCCCTGACCGTGCTCTTTGTCACGCCCAGAACCGGTTCTGGTCCCATAAATGGTTCTGCTGACCCTCTCTTCGCGAGACTGTCAGCTTCTTCATTGTCTTTGACCCCCGAGTGAGTCGGCACCCAGATGAGAGTGACCTCATTCTGCCCAGCCAGGTCGCTCGCCTCGTCTCGGCACTCTCCTGCCTGTCATTTACTCGTGGGTCACTTAGGGCCTTAAGGGCTGCCTGGCTGTCTGTGGCTATGAGGATCCGCTTGTTGGCGTGGCCCCTCCTCTTGTTCTCCCACACACAGTGCAGCATGGCGTACATTTCGGGTACATACGAACATGAAAATAAAAGAGAAAAGTTCAGCATGTAAAGATAAAAGTTTTGTACATGAATCTAACCTACTAGAGCTAAAAGCTGTTATCGGTTTACTATGTATGGCAGGTGTTTATAAATCTACTACTGGATTTCGAACTCAAAACTTGGAGGACCTTTGGCGAACAGATGGAACAGGCGTCGATATTTTTAGAATGATAATGTCCCGCAAAAGGTTCAGTTTTTACTAGCATTTATTCGATTTGACAACATCGAAAATCGAGCGAAAAGAAGAAGAATCGATAAACTGGCTCCTATCAGGTCTGTATTTGATATGTTCGTTGACAACTGCATACAGTCTTATTCTCCCGGAATGTATGTCACAATAGACGAAAATCTAGAGTCCTTTAGAGGTCGCTGTTCCTTCTGGCAGTACATGTCCAATAAGCCGGCAAGGTATGGAATAAAAGTGCAAGCACTTGTAGATGCAAGGTCCTTCTATGTGGTAAACTTAGAAGTTTATTTGGGCGAGCAACCAGATGGGCCGTTCAAGTTCGTTAATAGCCCTTTAGATATAGTGAAGCGGTTAATACAGCCAATATCGCTTACCAATAGAAATGTCACATTCGACAACTGGTATACAAGTTGCGATTTGATGAATAATCTTTTGAGAAAACATAAACTGACAGCAGTCAGTACTTTGGCAAAGAACAAGAGACAGATCCTACCAGAATTTTTGAACGTGAAAAATAGAGAAGCTAATTGAGGTTTATTTGCTTTTCAAGAGGATACGACTCTGTTGTCATATAAGCCAAAGAAGAACAAAAACGTTTTGTTACTTTCGACATTATATAGTGACGCCGCAATTGATCCCGAAACACAGAATAAAAACTTACCAGAGATTATATCATTTTATAACTTCAGGAAATTGATACAGTAGACGAATTATCTGCTTCTTACGATGTTTCCCGAAACTCAAGAGGATGGCCTTTAACATTGTGGGTTTCTTTATTGATCACAGCAGGTATAAATGCATTGATAATATATAGATCAAACAATAGTGACTTTAAAATGAAACGACGAGAATTTCTCAAGTCACTAGCTCTCCAACTGGTAAGTGGACATATCAACAGGAGAAAAGACAACCCTAGATTGAGTAAAGAGTTGAGAAGAAAGATTAACGAAGCTGTTGGAGAACCATCTGTTGAGCCACCTCCGAGAAAACTAAATTCCGAAGGTCGATATCACATTTGCCCGAGGACACCTGATAAAAAGTCAAGACATACATGTTTGGAATGTCAGAGACATGTTTGTTTGGATCACACTGCAGTTAGGTGTATCAACTGTGATATACCTCAAGATGAATAACGTATTTTGCAAATGTTTTGTCACCAACGATATTTCATTTCTTTAGGTTTACTTGAGGAAAAACTCAGTTCAAGAGGCAGTCAAATTTTAATCATATTAACGTAGTTTTCGTTTTGTTCGTTGTATTACTACTTTATAATAAGGTATAGGTATTGTTAGCGTTATTTTGTCAATTGCAGATTTTTTCTTTTTTTAAATTAGAGAAATATTTTTAGAAAAGCACTGTTTTGATTTTCGGAACTCTATCTTGCTGCATTATAATTTTTCTGAGTGAAAACTGGTTTTATTGAATGTAAAATTCATTACTGAAGACGAGAAATCCATTGACATATAATATACAGTCCTGCTTCTCTTTTTTTACTATAAAACACTGGCGTTACATTTACCCCACCTAGCCAATTTTTTTTTCAAAAAGCCACCTGACCGACGCCGAGTTCATAATTATTGTCTTTGTGATGTAAGATGTCCGATCAAATGAAATCAAATGAAAGGAAGCTGTTAGTGATTTGTATATGATAAAACTTAACCGATATAAGGTAAAGCTTATTTCACCTTATTCTATTTACCATTTATCCTATTGGGAACAGGTATATCATTACTTATCGTACTTTTATGTTACCATTTTAACGATGTTTCTTGCTTGAAAGCGTAAATAATCGCCCTCCACTGTTCCTTCTTATAGCTGGAAGGTTGATAACCCTGTCTGAGCTGCACTTGCCGCCAGGTTCAGGTTCTTCTCA
Source organism: Tillus elongatus (assembly GCA_964006375.1). Lineage (NCBI taxonomy): Eukaryota > Metazoa > Arthropoda > Insecta > Coleoptera > Cleridae > Tillus > Tillus elongatus. Next base: position 32,107,562 of record OZ023268.1, read on the forward strand.
AGGAAGTCTCCTCCGATACTGGATCAGCTTACACCATCCATTGCGCTAATTAGAAGACGATTAGAGGAACGTTTAACCATTGAGATAACGTGTCAGAGGCGCCGATAATTTGCTATCTCACATGAGGGTTCTGTGGCAAAATATATACGTTAAGTTATTAGTTGTAAGAGTAAATGTTACAGATATGTCTAACTGTTATGGCCTCTCGTTATTTCCTTTGATATTTAAATGTGTTCTCAGAAGTTTCCGTAATTTATTTTACTGAAGCTTATGTATCTCAAAGTTTACTACATGATTATGGTTATTGATTCTTTAAACGTAATAGTGATTTAAAATTGTTGAGGAATAGTATGAACAGACAAAAAATGTTTTACGACCCCCAAATAATCAAAAACTCTAGACGCAGCAAGTGCGTTATGGAAGTGAATTTTCATAAAAAATCAATTTGGTTACCGGTATAACCTATATAGTAGGAACAATGTACCATATTTTATCAAAATAATTATTTGAAAATGTACAAAAATGTTCCGAAAATAAACTTTAAATGTTTCTGAGAAAACTGGTTCCTAGCCAATTAGGTTAATAGCAAATTGAGTTATTGAAATTTGAAACATTTAATGAAAATTCGTTATCAAAACGCCCTTGCCGCGTTTATACAAAAATTTTCCGAAAATAAAGTTAAATGTTGGTTTCCTAACCAACAAAACTTACGTTAATAGCAAATTGAGTTATTGAAATTTGAAGGAATTAATGAAAATTCGCTACCAAAACTGCATCCAGATTTATTTCTTACAAACACATGCATCATATTTCGATAAAAAATGCTAAAATGCAGTAAGGAATTTGTTCTACAAAAATTAGCTAAAAATTAAACCACAAACTTCACTAAACCTAGAGCGAAAGCATCAACTTAACAAACCGACAGCCAAAGCATCAGAGAAAGGGTCTATTTGAAATGAATTTTCTGTAAATATTTTAGTAAAATGAAGGGCAATGACGGTTGAATCTGAAACTTAAGGGTTCGCAGAACACTCTTCTTGCAACATTTTTTTTTCCAGAATCCGCATTTGTTTCACGTTCTTTGCCTAAACATGCCAATTTTGACGTTTAAATTGCGAGTTTGACGTTTTGAGGAAAATCCAAAATTTGTTTCTTTAGCTGCCCGTAACTTTTTGGCCTTAAACTTAGAGACCAAAATTTTGGTACATGGTTCACTCTTTATAATACAAATAAGCGTACCAAATTTGGTTGCCCTCACTTTGTTATTTCCGGAGATATAAATAGAAAATATAAATAAAGGAAACACAAAATTTCCCGAGAAAACCTGGTACGATTTTCCTGGCCAACGAACTTATCCAAGCCACTAGCAAAATGAAGGTACTCACCAAATTTGATCAAGATCGGTCCATTATTTTTTGAGTTATCGGTACGTATATATATATATATATATATATATATATATATATATATATATATATATATATATATATATATATATATATATATATATATATATAAATATATATATATATATATACATATATATATATAATATTATATATATATATATATATATATATATATATATATATATATATATATATATATATATATATATATATATATATATATATATATATATATATATATATATATATATATATATATATATATATATATAATATATATACGGATCTCCCCATTAGTGATTTTTTAAAGAAAATTTACTAAAAAGAAGTCCTGGCTGCGATATATACCGGAAAATACTTGTACAACGCTCTACCACTTATTCCTTGCATAAAAAGTCGATCTGACCAAATTTACATACAGGGTGATTAATTCGTACGATAAATCCAGTATATTCTATGTTCTTTTGACGTATCAAAGTAAAAATTGTGGAGATCGTAGCAAACATTAAGCTTCATATTTTTAAATATTAGTTACAATGATACAGGATGTACCGTAACGCCGTGCCAGTACAAAGTTATATATTTTTAAATGAAACCCCCTGTATTTTAACTTAACTTTGAAATCCGCTTCACTTCCTCATTACAAGAATATAGGGTTGTAATATGTTATACAGGGTGTTTAAAGGGTTAGAACCAATTTTCCATGAAAATACGTAACAAGTTCAGCGCCCTGTATAGTTTAAAAGGAGTACCGGAACAACAGTCTATTGCAGCTGTATCTTTTTAATTATTGTTAAAATTCATAAAAATGATTTATTTTGTTAATTTTCATTAAATCGATTGTTGGGCGAGTCAAACCACAAATTCATTATTCTCTCAGTTTTTTTAAATTGATCAGCCTGTATATTATGTAACTATCGTAAAGTACTATCATTACACTTTTTTTTGTTAAGCATTTCCTATACCCAAAATGATTAGTTTTAGTTATTTTCATTTTTCTATGCAAAGTATCGAGGGCCATGATTTATTTGTCAAAAACTGACAGTTTAGCATTATTGTCTGTGAATTCAGTGTGTGGTACATTTGTTGTCATTTTAAATAATCTGAAGTAGGCCAAGGATCAATTTTACTCTCGATGAATAATAGACATGATGTGGATATTGGGAGAATGCAAGAAATACTCCTTACTATCAACCAGAGTTGATTACCATGAACGTTTTCCTGAGAGGCGACAACCTACAAAATCAAGCTTTGAAGGATTAAGGGATCGGTTTAACACTGGTTCAGTTAACTATGAGAAGCAAGAAGGAACAAATACTGCTGTGACAGAGGAAAACGAACGAATGTGTTATTGTAAGTTACAGAAAACCCACATACAAGTATACAGAGTATTGCCAAAGAACAAGAACTCAGTTACTACTGCGTGCAAACAATTCATTCTAAAACGATATGCACCCTTTTGTTTTCCCCTCAGGGCTCGTCCGCGGCCTTGGCCGCCCCGATAGCACTGCAAACGTTTGGTTGATTGTGCATACCCTTAGTCTTACTCCATCCATTCCAAAATCACTGTGCCTTGAACTAGTCTGCACAGCGATTGGTAGGGTGAAGTTTTATATTGCTCTGTCTCCGGTCTAGACTGACCGTAGATCAGTTGTCTTTTGCGGTCCAGAGCTTTACACTCGCCACAAGATGTGCTGGGCTGATTCCTCCCCCTCGCCGCAGAGTCTGTATGCGAGGTCCCCTTCGAACCGCCCCATTTTATGCAGGTGTTTCTTGACGGCGATGTAACCCGTCAAGAGACCTGTTGTGTTTCTGAGCTGTCCTCTGCTAGGATTTAGCAGGTCCACAGCTCTCTTTGAACTGGGTTCGTCAATTATTGACTTCCCATGTCTGAGCCCTGGACAGTCTGCCCAGTACACCTTGTGTTGGTTTCTGACCCAGGACTTGATGGCTCCCCTGGCAGTGCTCTTTGTCACGTCCAGATCCGGTTCTGGTCCCATTAATGTCTTTTCGCGAGACTGTCAGCTTCTTCATTGCCTTTGACCCCCCGAGTGACCCGGCACCCAGATGGGGGTCCCTCATTCTGCCCAGCCAGGTCGCTCGTCTCGTCTCGGCACTCACCAGCCAGAAATTTACCCGTGGGCTACTTAATGCCTTAAGGGCTGCCTATGGCTATGAGGATCCGCTTGTTGGTGTAGCCCCTTCTCTTGTTCTCCCGCACACAGTGCAGGATGGCGTACATTTCGGCCTGAAACACCGTTGCATGGGCTCCGAGGGAAATACTATGACTTACCCTCGGTCCTTCCGAGTAAACACCTGCCCCCGTCCCACGCTCCCCGCCGGATCCGTCCGTTAACCAGACGAGCGCGTCCCGTGGATATGCACCCTTACCACATTCAATTGCAACAAGAATGAACTGATAATGATTTCGAGATAAGATTAGCATTTTGCGAATGGGCACTACAAAAAGTTAATCAACAGAGATACTTTTCTGACTATGTACTATTTGGAGATGAAGCTACGTGTCATAGAAATGGCTGTGTTAACAGGCACAACTTCCACTATTATTCTACAAATAATCCATACCATATAATTACACACAAACTAGATGGTCGTTAAATAATAATAATAATAATAATAAGAGGTCTTTATTAGGGCGAAGTTAATTTTACAATTTTCTTCCACTTAACCCTTAAAAGATAACTTAAAATGTAGGAATTACAAAATAAACAAATTATAAAATAAACAAATCATAAATGCCTTAGTATCCAAAACAACAAAACAATATAACAACAAAACATTGACAATTGTGCGCCTTAAATTTAGCTGAAAGAAAGGAATTCCTAAATATGAATATGATTTATTATAACTACACTACGCAAACTGACTATTTTTATAAAAATCTGTAACATATCTCCGAAACCCTGGCAGAGAACATAAAGTATGTTTAAAAAGTATTTTATTATACAGATGTGGTGCAACATAGGAAAAACATAGGAAAAAGTGTGGCGAGGTATTGTTGGTAACTATGTACTAGTAGGACCAAATTTATTTTGATGACCATTTAAATGCTGAGATGTATTTAGATTTTTTAGTAAATCACTTACCCGTATAACTGGAAGAGGTTCCACTTCATACATGTCAGCAAATGTGGTTGTTACATGACGGTGCTCCTGTTCACCATAATCTCACAAAGTCGGAAATGTATGAAATAGGTTGTAAAGATTTTATGGTTTCCCAAAAACTAATCGTTGGCTTAAACACGAAGTAATAAAAAACTCTGGACGCAGCAAGTGCGTTATGGTAGTGAATTTTCATTGCAAATATGTGTGTTTTCTTTGTATTTATGAAAGCAGGTATCAATGTTGGTTACCAGTATAACCTATATAGTAAAAACAATGTGCTATGTTTCATAAAAATAACTTTATTGTGTGAAAATCAAATTTGCAAAAGTAAACTTGAAGTGTTCCCGGAAAAAATCGTTTCTTGGTCAACCTTATAGGTTAATAGCAAATTGGGCTATTCAAGTATGAAGCATTTGATCAAAATTTGCTACCATAACGCACTTGCTGCATCCAAAATTTCTTTTCTTACAAACATGCATTATATTTTGATGGAAAATGCAATAACATAAGGCGTGTTTGATTAAAAAAAAAAGAAGAAAATTTGTATCACCAACGACTTATGGGCCACCCTGTGATTGTAAGAAATATTTTTTAAGATGTAGCTCAAGACACCCTATAATTAATATATAGAGATTTTTTTCATATCTTGTATAATAACGGATATATTGAGATTTATTGATTTTTTACGAAAATTCTACAGAAAATATATACCATTAAACGATAAACTCTATAGCTAAGACTACTGCCAAGCATCAGAGAAAGGGTCTATTTGAAATGAATCTTCTGGAAACATTTTAGTAAAATGAAGGACAATGACTGTTGAAACTAAGACTTCAGGGTTTGTAAAACATCCTTCTTGAGACATTTGATTTCCATAGCCCGTATTAGATTCAAGTTATTGGCCTAAATATTGCCGATTTTGACGTTTTTAAATCGCAACTTTGACGTTTTGAAGAAAACCCCAATTTATTTTTCTTTAAATGCCTATAACTTTTTTGTCTTTTGACCTACATAGCTAAATTCACTTACCTATAAGGATGTAAACCCGCGTACCAAATTTGGTTGCCCTTACTTTGTTAATTTCGGAGATATAATTTTTTTTCGAAAGAAAACACAAAATTTTCCGGGAAAACCTGGGCAGATTTTCCTGGCTAACGAACTTATCCAAGCCATTTGCAGAAGGAGTTTATTCACCAAATTTAATCAAAATCGGCCCATTATTTTTTGAGTTATCGGTGTGATATATATATATATATATATATATATATATATATATATATATATATATATATATATATATATATATATATATATATATAAACATATAAAAATTGAAACTGACCCCGAATATGTGTTCTGGGGGGCGTAATTAGCGCTCATTTGAAGAAATGTTTTCAAAATTCAAAAGTCGGGATCTCCTCATTGATGATTTTTTTAAGAAAATTCACTAATACTACTTTTTTATATTTTTTATTTGAAAGATTTGGAAACATATATCTAAAAAAACTAATCAGTAGATTAGAAAACTTCAGCCTTAAATAGAGAATACAATGAGTGTCCAAAAAGGTGCTCCCCAGCCTACTTTGCCTATTCAAATGAAGCGGGTAAAAATCAAATCGGTCGTAAAGGCTTTTGAATAATTGGCATCCGGCTGTGTTTTGTTTTATGCTCTTCGACATACATTCAGCCCACCTTACTCTTAAAATTTGCTTCCACATAAAAGTAGACCATATCTCTCATTTGTTTATTAGAAAATCTTTCTACTTCTAATAATGATTAGCATTGATTTTAGACATACTGTATATTTTCATACTAAGTACATCAAAGAAATGAAAACCCAAATGAAATTGATTTATTATTTATATTTTTATTATTATTATGCGTGGTTATTGTCATTAAATGTTACTTTGAGAGTCTGTAAAACTAATTAATATTTTTCTTTTCAGGTGAGTAGTAGAATAAGGCGCCATACCTCGATTTGCATAGCAAAATCCTAAGCAAGTAGTTGAGCAGAAGCCATCGGCAAGTAAGGAGAAATATGAATGAATAATTGATTGCGATTTTATGAAATTTTATTTATATGATAATTTTTGCTGATAATTATCTATAATAAATTTAATAATTACTATAATTTTATATGTAAAGTCAGCTTTGTATATTTTTATGGCTTTATGCACATAGGTTTCAATTAACCTCGCGATATTTCTTTATTATAACCTGCAGAAAAATTAACATTCGCCTGGCTGTATATCTTTGGTTCTTCAGAATTTTTTTATTTTTTATTTTATTTCAACAACACACCACGAGGGCTTACAGCCTAAATAGTATCGTACCGTGGGTGTCGACAAGGAGGAAAGAGGCAACTTGTTAATTATGGACTGGAAGGTTTGGAGGTTCGGGGGAGAAGGAAAACATGTGCCGGCAAGGAATTCCACAACTTGGAAGTCCTCGGGACAAAAGAGCGGGCATAACATCTTCTGAATGGAGTCCAGGATAGCGAGTGTAGAAGCGGCAGCGGCACCCCAGATGTGGGAGCAGTATTCGAGGTTTGGTCCTATTTGTGAAGTATATAAGGTATAGAGATTAGCTGGTAAAAAGTATTTGCGAGCCCGGAGGAAGAAATTTAATTTGTTAGGAGCCGTTTCTGCAATTGATGTGACATGTTGGTGCCAATTGACATTTCGATCCACAGAAATGCCAACAAGTGAAAAGGACTTATTACTTTAAATAACTTGGTTGTTCATTGTGATGGTTCTAGGGCTGGTGTATCTCTTATGAGATAGAAAGCAGGACTGAGATTTGGTGGAGTTGAATTGTACAAGATTTCTACTTCCCCCGTCTAATAAAATATTTTTTGGAGATCCACAGAGACAGAACCCTCCATGAGTCTGCGATCCACATCTAATTGGGCTAAAGAGACAGGCTTAGAATATTGTATATTTGAGTGAATAGTGCTGTCGTCCGCGTAACTGTGAACTGGGTTGGATGTGCTAGAGAGGAGGTCATTGATGTGGATAAGAAACAAAGTAGGGGCTAAAGCTGAACCTTGACGTACTCCTGCATTAATTGGATAGAGTTAAGAGGAATGGTCATCCACGACAACAGAAATGCTCCGGTTGGAGAGGAAATTTGCTGTCCACGTACAGAATTTTGGTGGTAGGCCATAGGTCGGTAGTTTATTAAGCAGCGCTGCGTGCCAGACCTGGTCGAATGCTTTGGATATGTCTACAGCGACAATCTGGGATTTACCGTGTAGTTCCATAGACTTGTTCCAAGAATGGGTGACAAAGGAAAGGAGGTCGGCAGTTGATCTGCGCTGACGGAATCCATACTGCCTGTCGTGGATTAGACTGTGTTTTTCAAGAAATTTTAGTAATTCGGTGTTTATATACGTTTCCATCACTTTAGAGACGACTGAAAGGAGAGAAATAGGCCTGTAGTTGCTAGGAAGTGCTTTGCATCCTTTCTTGGGGACGGGTTGTACTCGAGCAGTTTTCCAGTTACTAGGGAATATGCCTCTATTGTAAGATGTTTGAAACAGACGAGCCAGCGCAGCAGCAAGTTCTGGTGCGCATTTTTTGAGAACAATTGCTGGGATCTTGTCAAGGCCAGAGGCATTCCGGGTATTAAGAGAAGAGAGCATCTTTCGTACCTTTTTAGTTTTGAAAGTGATATCCGTCATTTTATGCGCGACATTGGGGACTCTTGGTGGTTGAACATTTGGAGGTGGGTTGAGAGTAGAATTGCCGGCGAACAACGAGGCAAAAAGTTCAGCCTTGCCCAGGACGGTAGAAATAATCTCATCCCCTGAGACAAGAGATGGGAACGTGCACTTGCAGAAATTATTCCCAATAGATTTAGCAAGAGTCCAGAAGGGTTTGCTGCCGTTGGAGCTTAAGAGGACTGGTTCTGTTAACTATGAGAAGCAAGAAGGAACAAATACAGCTGTGACAGAGGAAAGCGAAATGAGTGTGTTGTTGGCAGTTACAGAAAACCCACATACAAGTATACGGAGTATTGCCAAAGAACAACTCAGTTACTACTGTGTGCAAACAATTCTTTCTAAAACGATATGCACCCTTTTGTTTCCCCTCAGGGCTCGTCCGTGGCCTTGCCGCCCCGATAGCGCTGCAACCTTTGATTGATTGTGCATACCCTTAGTCTGAGTCCACCCATTTCAAAATCACTGTGCCTTGAACTAGTTTGCACAGCGATTGGTAGGGTAAAGTTTTATATTGCTCTGTCTCCGGTCTAGACTGACCGTAGATCAGTTGTCTTTTGCGGTCCAGAGCTTTACACTCGCATATATATATATATATATATATATATATATATATATATATATATATATATATATATATATATATATAAACATATATATAAACATATAAAAGTTAAAACTGACACCGGATATGGGTTCTAGGGGTCCTAATTCGGGCTCATTTGAAAAAAAAATTGCAAAGTCTCACCGTCGATGCCTTTCTATTAGTCAATTTTTTTTAATGAAAATTTACCAAAAACCGGTTTGTTTAGGTTGACGAAAACAAAAGCATACTGGCGATAAATAAGAAAAAATACTGCCACGTTTATAATTTAGCAGACACTTTACTTTTCTAAATATGAATTAAGTTTCCTTGTGGAAAACTTTTGTATAACTTTAATGAAATTTTTAATACAAGGCATGATGACTAGCTAAAAAGATACATCATTATTGGAACTAAGAACTCGCAAAGTGTCACCGTCAAGGAGGAGTAATTCTCTAACAGGACTCCCCCCTGTCACAAACAGTTCTAGAGTGTCCAGGTAATTAACCCGATGTAAACCTATAGAGAACGCTATGGGACATTTGTAAGCTTATAATATGTAAAACTGAATGTACTACAAAAACAAATATGATAGAAGTTGTTGTCATTCAGGTGTGGTACCGGGATCTCTCCAAACTGCCAGAAACTGGTTGAGTTAATGACAAAACTAGTAAAATCGTTTATTGACACCAAAGGGGGAGACACTTCCTATTAATATACTGATAATTGTATAATTTTAACAAACATATTATTTTGTAAGCAATAAACCATTTTACTATAAATATCTATGATTTCTTAAATTTGCACAATACTGAACGACTGACCTGACGCATCTTGATTCCTTTTACGTACTCCTGAGAATGGCTGCAAGACGTCTAGAAATACAATATCCCGGATGCGGTCCAACCAGAGAACCTAGTATTTCTTAGATCTAAAATGCAATCGTTATTCGCAATCACTTCTTGTTAGGCTAACTAGATAGAAAGGTCACCTGTGCTAATATGTTAAGGAAATACTTGCGTGTAGTATGCGTCTGTGGGTCGAACTCGAAGTCGAGGGCTGCACAGGCCCACTTATCGAGTATTAAAATCGTAGATTACATGCCCGGTGTGTTAATTTATGATCATATAGGTGTCTGGTGTGTGGTGTACACTGTAATTTGGCCGTTTGGAACCTGTTCTCTCAGCGGCGCGCCACCATATTTTTTAAACCCGCGTATGTATCATCAAACACCAAAAGCAACGGGCCAAATATGGCGTCATTGCCAAGTGGCAGAATTTTATGGATATTCAGTCATTTCATTTAGAATGGGCAACGTTGCCGGTTAGAGATTTCCTTCGGAAATTAAATACGGTTTTTACCAATTTGCCTAAAAGATGTTCTACAATGTGCATTTCTATTTTTATATGTAATATACGAGGGGGTGATGAAAAGTAATTAACCTAAAATAATCAATAAAGAGTAGCCAAATTCAATAATTTCAAATTCATCGTGGAATTTATGGTGTTTATATTTGGATATCAGCTGTCAAAACTGCGTGTTGATCAAGAATAGGTTTAAAACTTATTTATTAAATGTAAAATTTATATATACACCAAATATGAGAAATACTAGAACAGAAAACGCAATAATTTTTAAGACCAAATATAATTCTTCAACATAATCTGCTCTAATAATACTAACAGTTACATCAGATCGTTCATAAAGCAATGCTTAACGATTTAAGAAAGTTCGGGACGCACCAAGTGCGTTATGGTAGTGAATTTTTATTAAATGCTTCAAATTTGAATAACTCAATTTTCTATAAACTTAGAAAGTTTAATTTTGGTATGTGATGAGGTCTTTCCTAAGGCAAGATGTCCACCAAATTTCATTGAAATAACTTTGTAATTTTCGGAGAAAAAAAATTTTTCCAAAGAAAATTTAAAATTTTAATAACACTCTTCTATAAACATAGAAAGTTGAACTTTGGCAAGTAGTAAGGTCTCTCCTAAGGCAATATATACATTAAACTTAATTAAAACAACTTTGTAATTTTCAGAGAAAAGCATATTTTTTCGAAAGAAAACTCAAAAATTTCCCGGAAAACTCCGTCCCATTTTCCTGGCTAACGAACTCATCCAAGCCATTCATAAAGGAAAGGCACCTGCCGAGTGTCATCGAAATCGGTTAATTATATTTTGAGTTATCGGATGGATATATATATATATATATATATATATATATATATATATATATATATATATATATATATATATATATATATATGTATATATATGTATATATATGTATATATATATATATATATGTATATATATATATATATATATATATATATATATATATATATATATATATATATATATATGTATATATATATATATATATATATATATATATATATATATATATATATATATATATATATATATATATATATATATGAACATATAAAAATTGAAACGGACCCCGGATATGGGTTCTAGGGGTCCTAGTTCGCGCTCATTTGAAAAAATTTTTGCAAAGTCTCACCATCGATACCTCTCTATTAGTGAATTTTTTAAATTAAAAATTCACTAAAAAATCTGTCTTAGCCTACAAACCACTTCTCAGTGGCACATATTATGACTTTGTTGTTTGTCGAAAATGTTTACCTTTTAAATATTATTTCGGATTGGAGAATAATTAATAGTCTAACGGTGCTAAATCCGGAAAATAAGGCGGGTGGGCAACCAATTCAAAACCAGTTTTGTTAATTGTTAGCAGTGCAAATAACTACTTATGGCCAGAGGATCTGCCTTCCAAAAAGAACCAACCCTTGGCCAGTATTGCGCGGCATTTTCTCCCACATTCCTCCCGTAATTTAGTTACGCAGTATATAGGTTGCAAATTTATGTCAATATAGTAGCTTCAAAATTTTAGTGAAAAGAAAATTTAGAACTACATATTTTCGCTTCCAATACAGTATGGAAATTTATTACAAGAAAGAAGATATACCTTTGCCCAGTTTCACAAAGCTCGATTAAACATTTAACGGCCGGTTAGAATCAAGGCTTCATACAACCAATCTCAGCTTCAAAATAGTTGGTTGTGATGGCAAAGAGTCGAATCATAGTCTGTGATTGGTCGTCTGAAGCCTTGATTAAGTAACCGTCCGTTAAATAATTAATCGACCTTTGTGAAACTGGGCATATGTTTATCAAAACTGGAAATGTTATTCATTAGAAGAAGTGTATTGGCGAGGAGTTGCAAATAGTAATAGTGGTGGGGAGGCTAACACCAAGCAAGTAGGCCACAATGGGCCCTTTTTGCCAACCCCAGCAACCTAGCAACCATGCTCTACTCTTCCTCGGTTCCGTCGCCAAAGCGCCTCGACCTCGAAATGAAGGTCGTGACGGTCTTCAATTGGACGGTACTTACCTGATTCCTCTGCAGAGTCCTCGATCCGAACAATTCTGCTCGAAGACTCCCAAAAGCCTCGCATTCACACAGGTGGTGATAGGACGTTTCTTCATCCTCGCCGCATTCCTGGCAAATGGGATCCCTCTCTACGCCTATCAATGTGAGGTGTCTTCTAAGGGCGCAGTAGCCTGTCAGCGCCCCAAGGATGGGGCGAAGCGTAGGTCCACTCCCACCGAGTAGCCAGACAGCTTTACCTCTGCCCGGCCCATCCAGGAAGTCCCACGCCTGCCTACAGCCACCAACCGACCGTCTTCGTACTTATACCAATCGCAGGTTGCGGGCTACAGAACAGCCGCCGGGAACCAAGCCTTGCGAGATTATTCGCTACATCATTCTCCGCTACGCCACAGTATCACGGAACCCACACCAGTTGCACCTCCTTTGTCCTAGCTAGTCCTTTGTCGTCCTCATAGCGCCTGTGATACCCAGGATTGCCAGCCTTTGGAGTTTGGCCAGCTTCCTGCTGGTAGTTTGGTTCACACCGCACCACAATACCAACGCCCCATAGATGATTCTCGGCCTGACGATGGCAGTGTAGATCCAGTGAAGGATCCGAGAATTAACTCCCCAGGTCCTCCATATCACTCGACGCAGCTGCCAGAGGTTGCTGTCTGTTAGTAGGCGCATTAACTTTGGAACGAATTGAGATATCATCTTCGGATTTGGTATCCAGTTAGCACCCAGAAAAGTAACGCTTCGAATTGTTTTTGGATAAGATCGCTCCAGGAAGCAGATAAATGAAGTGTGATTTCGTGAACATTGACATTTCTTTGTTAAAACTGGAGCAATATAACGTTTCAGAAGTTTATGGATACAGGAATTTGAATATTTTCTTTGTGGTCAAGTCATGGACCGTAAATTCATTCAATGAGACTGTCCTTTTGAGGAGATTTTATTGTCACAGCTTTGTGGAAGTTATGATTCAATTTGCAGCACTATTTTAAAGTGTCTTTTTTTACTGCTACTTTTTGCAATAAATTTTAAAACTATAGCATTTTTTAATAGAGACAATGAAGAGATCGTTCAAATGAGGTACCAAAAGCCCCTACTTCCTATTTAAAAAATTGGGGGTTGTAACTGTCACTCGAAGGGGGTTGAATGTAAGTGTGAAGTGTTCACGTTGCAGGATGTCATTTTTAGTGAATTTTCGTAGAAAAAATTCACTAATGAGGAGATCCCGACTTTTGAATTTTGAAAAAATTTCTTCAAATGAGCGCGAACTAGGACCCCTAGAACCCATATCCGGGGTCAGTTTCAATTTTTATATGTTTATATATATATATATATATATATATATATATATATATATATATATATATATATATATATATATATATATATATATATATATATATATATATATATATATATATATATATATATATGTGTGTGTGTGTGTGTGTGTGTGTGTGTGTGTGTGTGTGTATCACACCGATAACTCAAAAAATAATGGGCCGATTTTGCTAAAATTTGGCATGTACCTTTCTTTTGTAAATGGCTTGGATAAGTTCGTTAGTCAGAAAAATCGGACGAGGTTTTCCGTGAAAATTTTGAGTTTTCATTCGAAAAAAATTTTTATATCAAAAAGTAATAAGCCGATTTTAATAAAATTTGGCATGTACCTTACTTTTGTAAATGGCTTTGACAAGTTTGTTAGTCAGGAAAATCGAACGAGGTTTTCCGAGAAAATTTTTAGTTTTCATTCGAAAAAAATTTTTATCTCAAAGAATAATGGGCCGATTTTGATAAAATTTGGCATGTACCTTCCTCTTGTAAATGGCTTTGATAAGTTCGTTAATCAGAAAAATCGGACGAGGTTTTCTGAAAAAATTTTGAGTTTTCATTTGAAAAAAAAAATTATCTTAAAAAATAAAAAATCTATGATAACCAAATTTGGTGGGTAGGTTTACGGTATAAAAAGTAAACTATACACCAAAATTTAGATTTCTATGTTACAAGAAAAAAAAGTTATGATAAAATATTTTGTGCCAGATCATTTCTATAAAAATTCACTACCATAACGCACTTTTTAATCTTATATTGATGAGTTGCCGGGTTCTTTATAAAATTGAGACACTGAAATTATTCCATTTGGCTGTTTCACACTGTATTTGATTAAATTTATGTTTAATATTATCTGTGGCGGTTATTACGTAAGAGATGATAGAGAAAAACAGTTTTGCCGCATACCATCGCTAATTGACCAGCTTTAGTAAGCGTTGTATCAAAAGTTTGGCATATAATCTTTATTTAATTATCATAGAATTAGAATACTTATTCTGTTTAATTTAATTGCTACCTAAAAGCCTTAAACCAATTTAGCATAGTTTAATGAAACACTTTATCTATATTATAAAAACTAACTGATTAGCGTATAAAGCTTCGATTTAACAGACCAGTAATTAGCCTTTCCGGTATACTTAATAATTTCGATCGCCCGTATGTTTTAATTCGGATTGAGATATCCGAGAACCTTTCAGCGAATTTTGAGAAACTTTTAAATGCAAACGAGTTCGATTAATTAATCGGAGAAAAACGATCCCGGGAAACATAAATTATATCAAACCGTCATTAAAATTTAATTAACGATCTTCAAGTTGAATAGGCAAAAAAATATACGTTGCGAGCCCATCAATTTAATTTGGACATTTATCTTGATCTATTTTGAGTTAATTCGACGTTATATTGATTTTATAGTTCATCTTTAATTGGCAACACTTTAAAATTGTCAGGTCAATTATAATGATGATGCAGATGACTGTAGTGTCATTCAGAGAAACGACTACTTGCATCATACTTCAGGTGGTTCAATGGTAAGATTAAGAACGCATGCCTCTGAACCAAGGGTAGCGGGTTCGATTCCCAGGGTTCCCATTTCACTTTTTCAGTACATACTGTAAAATTAACATCAACCGAGGTTGTGGCATTATATTTGAGCAAGTTGAATGGCCGCACATGCCGCCTATGCGGTCATAAAGCCGTCGGTCGAATGGTGAGTAGCGAGTGATGTATTTTAATTTTTTTAATTTCAACAACACACCACGAGGGCTTATAGCCTAAATACTATCGTACCGTGGGTGTTGACAAGGAGGAAAGAGGCAACTTGTTAATTCTGGACTTGAAAGTTTGGAGGTTCGGAGGAGAAGGAAAAACATGTGCCGGCAAGAAATTCCACAACTTGGAAGTCCTCGGGACAAAAGAGCGGGCGTAACAAGATGTTATATGTTTGGTGGCCTGGACAGTAAAAGGGTGCATTTGCTCTGGTCCCCTGGTAGATCTGTTGGGGGCAGCAGGTGGGGGAACTATGGAGGAAAGCTCCTCTGAGCAGTGCCCGTGCAGATATCTATAAAAGAGAGAGAGGTCACCAACGTCACGTCGGTGGGCAAGAGATGGCAGCCTTTGGGTGAGGGTAGGGCCAGCGATGATACGTATAGCTCTCTTTTGAATGGAGTCGAGGATAGCGAGAGTGTAGAAGCAGCAGCTGCACCCCAGATGTGGGAGCAGTATTCGAGGTTTGGCCTTATTTGTGAAGTATATAAGGTATAGAGATTAGCTGGTGAAAAATATTTGCGAGCCCGGAAGAGAAAACTTAATTTCTTAGCAGCCGCTTCTGCAATTGATGTGACATGTTGGTGCCAATTAAGATTTCGATCCACAGAAATGCCAACAAGAGAAAAGGACTCATTACTTTGAATAACTTGGTTGTTCATTGTGATGGGTCTAGGGCTGGTGTATCTCTTATGAGAAAGAAAGCAAGACTGCGATTAGGTGGGGTTGAATTGTACAAGATTTCTACTTCCCCAGTCTAATATTTTTTGGAGATCCACGGAGACAGAACCCTCCATGAGTCTGCGATCCTCATCTAATTGGGCTAAAGAGACAGACTTAAAATATTGTATATTTGAGTGGATGGTGCTGTCGTCCGCGTAACTGTGAACTGGGTTGGATGTGCTAGAGAGGGGGTCATTGATGTGGAGAAGAAACAAAGTAGGGGCTAAAGCTGACCCTTGAGGACTCCTGCATTAATTGGATACAGTTTAGAGGAATGACCATCCACAACAACAGAAATGCTCCTGTTGGAGAGGAAATTTGCTGTCCAGGTACAACGTTTTGGTGGTAGGCCAAAGGCCAGAATTTTATTAATTAATTGCCCGTCATGGTATTATCCAGGGGAGTAGTTGTTTTCGCTCGCTAGTTTTCTCCCCACAGCTTCCTTTTTGTTGTACTGCATGTAAATAAAATAAAATAAATAGAAAACCGTGGAATAAAAAAATTCCTTGACGGAATTCATTAACCGAAAGTATATTTTATATTTAGTAGGTTGGAATCTAATTTATTAACACCCCCTCTTATTAGACTGCTATCACCTCCCAAAAGATCTGCCACCAATTTACATAATAAATTTTGGCGATCATGCCAGGATTGAGATTTACGTAACAAAAATTTGTGCGATCCTGACAGGATTTTACGTAGAAACAGAATAAAATTAAATTCATTTTTTCTTACTTACCCTTGTATATCTGAACATTTCTTATGCAAAATATCTTAGATTGTTTCATAGTTTTAGTTAAAAATAGTAATTTTCAGCAATAGGTATGGACTTAAATTTAATTAGTGTGAGCTTTTACCATTTCTGTTTCGCTTCATGCTTATTTTGTAATATAAAATGCAGGTATCGTTCTTGGGTAGAGGCATAATTGTGTTGCTACATTATTATAATTTATAATTATAGGTTTAAAACTGAAACAGCATTTATATAATGGCCGGGGCTACTGATATTCGAGCACATTGGCTTTCAGATACAGCATTTTGTGTCCTTTTATTCAACTAAAGACAGGTTGCAACTCAGAGGCCTTTGTTAGATGTGTGAAGTCAGCTGCCAAAAAGCTGTACTGTTTCCTTTCAGTTTAGATCTTATGAATAAACCATAAATTATTTTTTATATGTCTATGTTAGAACTGATTTTATACTATTACTAACTGTTACTATCAGTTCTGAACATTAAACTATTTTTTCTATCTATAATGTCACACTGTCGCTATCGATAACAAGGCTATCAAAAAGTAAAAAAGAATTTTTTCTCGCCTCACTTAATAAAGTATCAAGTTTTACGTCTTTATCATTTTTCTTAGGACGCGCTGCACTTTTCATGTGTTTAACATTACCCCGTTTCTCTGAATTTCCACTCGATCTTACTCACAGTGGATTGGCCTATACATCTATCTGGATATTTTGCACTAAACATATTCGTATCCAAACGTATATTTTATGCAAAATGGTCTACTATATGTTTTAAGATTTTTAACGCCGTTTGAGCAAAAACAAATTCGAAATTTCTGTTACCGATATTCCACCCCCACACATTTTACCCCTAATTTAGTTTCAGCACAGAATACCAGATGTTTGATGAAATTGAAAGTTTTCTATTAAATAAACCCTAAAACTTATATATATATATATATATATATATATATATATATATATATATATATATATATATATATATATATATATATTGTTACAAAGCACTTCAATAGATGTAGGTGCGGTGTTGCCACATCTCCAGAACTTCCCCAACATCTGGGAATTTTTGCACAATCTGGCAACACCGCCTCCTCACCCCCTGGGGGTGTCTGAGGTGACCCCCCACAGGCGAAGTCTCAACCCTCTAGGACCAGAAATAACGAAGTTACCAACTTGTACCCCGTCGGAACGGATAACTGAGGTCTGCACATTCCGAACACCCTGTATGCGCAGAGAACCCTTACACCCTGTATACGCAGAGAGATCTTATATTACGAGAAACACCTATTGTGTAACATAGGAGTGATGACCACATTTGGATCATCCTGTATATACATCCCCCTGTATACACACGGGACCGATCTGTATTCACAGAACCTTCTAGTAAAAGAAGGTCCTGGAACATTTTGGAATGGAACGCTCCAGAAACCTGATGGAAGGTACGGCGAGTATATAAACGCGAAAGCAAGCCAGTCAGTACAGTTCAGTTAGAGAATGTTGAAGTGACTTGAAGAAGCAGTAATCAGTGTGAAGTGTTAGACTGTAGTTCCAGTATAGTAACTTGTGTGCATATTAGTAATTGTAAGGCCAGTAAATTAAGTGTTTTGTGAGAGAGACATTCTAGAAATTTTATTGTATCCATATTTAGAGTGTAAATAAAGTTGTTTTGTTAAAATTTAAAGTCTCACTTATCCAGAACCCGAAGAAAACGCAACAATATATATTAGCGATGTTTAACGAAAAAATGTCAATTTTCACCAAATCACCCCCCTTCCATTTATCCTCTACCCCCTGGAGCTATTTTACCCAAAACCAATCAGAATCGTTCGTTTGTCGGGTTCTGTATACCAAATTTGAAGACGATATTTCAATTCGTTCTAAAATTATCGTGGCTAATAACAGACAGTCCGATGGATAAAAAACTTTTAGTTCCTAGTCATGTTTTATATACGTTTTGACACCTTTTACGACGTTTAAGCGGGAAAAAAGGCATTTTTGTCACCGGTACGATACTTCCACACGTGTTGACGATTTGAAAGTAAAATTAAAACTTGATGAAAAAATTTTAGGGAGAATGAGCGGTGGACGAGCGCGGCAGTTTTAAGTGTTAGCCCCGCTTCGAAAAAAATCCAAGATCCGGGGCTCACTTCATGCAGAGGTCGCCTGTTTCTCCGTTCCGCTTGATTTTCGATTCATATCGTGAAAGAAAAGAAGCAAGAAGGCGCTGCAGAATGAATAAACAGTGGTGTAATTACCGGTTTCCGTTGTTTCGAATCGCCCTTTATATTATTATAATGTTAATCAATGTGCATACGTGAAGAGACGCTCTCTGGGCTCAATTTACCGAACGTGATCGTTGTGCTTTGGACATTATTATATCTAAATGATGATTAAAAAATTGTAGTCCATTATATTTCAATTATCGTGTTTTCTTGTGTAATTTCACTAATCCGGAGATTAGGTTTAATAGCAGTTGAATATTATACAGTGATTGAGTTGTTTGTAACAGTTTTGAAAACCACTGGAAAAAAAAGTGGCAACAAATGACATATAATGTTCCTCGTTTGTTTTTGTTCATAATGACGTGACTGTTAAGTAGGTTATAATTACAAAATTGGACCGTTATTGTTATAAACGATTCCTGTTTTTTTTTTCCATTAATATTTTTACCCACAGGAGGTTAAATATACCTACTTGTTGCAGTTATTAACAATTGTACAGAGTGGTTGAGATGCAACGGTGAAATATCTGTATGACAGACATAAATAGTGCTGCAAATTGAATCATAACTTCCACATAGCTGTGATAATCTACTTTCATAAAAAAACATTCTCATGAAATGAATATAGGGTCCATGGCTTGGCCACCAAGACAATCTTCGTATTTATGTAGCCATAAACTTCTGAAACGTTATATCGCTCGAGGTTTAACGAAAAAATGTCAATTTTCTTATCCCCTACCACTGACGCGATCTTACCCAAACGAATTTAAAGCGTTCCTTTGTCGGGTGCTAACTGGATACCAAATTTGAAGATATCTCAATTCGTTCGAAAGTTATTGGGCCTACTAACAGAGAGGCGTACAGGCCGACAGACCGACTGGCCGACAGACCAAAAAAAATTCGTCCCAGAGTTTTCTATGTCTTGAGACTTTTTACGCCGTTTTAGCGAAAAAAAAATTCGAAATTCGTTCTAAAGTTATCATGGCTACAAACAGACAGACATACAGACTGACAGACAAAAAAATTCGTTCCCAAATCATGTTTTCTACAGGCTGTCCTGATTATACTTTAAAAAAATGGGGTGTGAGTTCCCTTGAAAAAATAGTGGGGGTAGCTCGTATAACATTTTTCATTTTGAGGTCGTGATATTGAGATGCAGGGTGTTAAAGTTGTTAGGCTTAAAGCGATTTACCTTAATTAGCTTTAAAACGGCTCAAGATAAGATTTTCAAAGTTTGTGCACGAGTAAATATTAACAGCATATAAAGAAAAACGCAAAATCAGATTTGTTATGTGAAGTGGCGCGCGTGGGGGCACTCTGAGAGTTAAGATTTAGAAAAAAATATGTTAAATGTCAAAATTTCTGAAATTTTCCAACGGTTTTCAAAAACTTAAAGACTAATACAAAAATAAGGTATACTGGTAGAAATTCCATAGGATGTACAGTTTTCGAGGAAAATTGAGTTAAAATTGTTTGTTCACTAAAGACGCACATGTAGTAATTTAGATTTTTAAACTGAAAGTTTACGTTACTATGGATACAACAAAAGTTGTTAAGACCAGTTTAAATTGTCAAACAAAAAATTGCAGATAGTTTTATTAAATAAAAAAGAACAAGGAACATTTTTACCTAAGTTTGTGGATACCGTTTCAACTTTTGTGGAAATTATAGACCTATATCAGTGTTGTCGGTAATTGGAAAATTTTTTGAGGCTCTGCTCAAGTCGAGGCTGGTGAATTTTATAGAATCAAGGTCGATTCTGAGTGGAAACCAGCATGGCTTTCGTGCAGGAAAGTCAACAGTTACGGCAATGATCGAGATAATTGAAACCATTTTGGCGTCATTTGAGGATATCGAGGAAACAATGCTTTCCAGTATAGACCTGAGTAAGGCGTTCGATTGTGTGGATCACGAGAGGCTTGTGATGAAGCTGCATCATTACGGTATAAGAGGCATTGTGTGGAAGTTGCTTAGGTCGTACCTTGAGAACAGATATCAATTAGTGGACCTAAATAGAGAAAAATCGTCTCTAAGGCTAATGAAACAAGGTGTTCCTCAGGGGTCTATATTGGGCCCTCTGTTATTCTATATATATATATATATATATATATATATATATATATATATATATATATATATATATATATATATATATATATATATATATATTAACTACCTAATGAACCAATTCCATCGCAAGAACATAATAGCTTTTGCAGATGATACTTCCCTCAGAGAAAAAGCTGCAAAAGGGACGTGTTAAACAAGAAAGCATTGGCCGGCCTGGATGTTGCTTGGTTTGAGGCAAACAGTTTGGTTGTTAATTCTTGCAAAACCCAAAAACTAATCCTTACCAGCAAAAAGTCCCGTGAACATGCTACTATTTTACTACTGGGTTTTGTAGTTAATGACACGCTTTCGTGGATTCCGCACATTGATGCGCTTTGCCTTAAGCTGTCAACTGTCATATTTTCCGTAAGAAGAATAAAAATGGTTGTCGGAGAGAGTGCAGCAATGTTAACATATCATGCGCATTTTCATAGTGTGGCGACGGATGGCATCATCCTTTGGGGTGCTGTGGGTGGTGCATCAAGAGTCTTCCTGAAGCAGAAAAAAGTGATGATGGTGTTGGCTGGTGGGCCTCAAACGACAAGTTTCCGGGATTTGTTTGTGAAATACAGCATGCTTACCATCCCGTGCGTGTACATTCTTTGCTGTCTGTGTTATCTCCACAGTCACCAAAGTGAATTTGTTAGACACTCAGACCTTCACTGCCACAACACAAGAAATACGGACAAATTCATCACACCAAGGCATCGCTTGGCAAGGTTCCAGTCTTCCTGTGCGTTCACTTGCGTTAAATTGTATAACAAACTGCCGTTGGCTTTCCAGGAACTAGAGAGTAAGATCTTTAAAAAACTATAAAGATCTTTTTATTAAAAAACGCTTTTTATTCTGTGGATGAATATTTATCCTGTCGCTTTCAGTCATCTTTGTCAAAGTTTCTTACAGTTGTGTTGTAATGATTTATTACTTGTAGGTTTTATTGGATCGTCTTAGTCTTTAGGTGTTGTTTATGCTTATATTTTATATGTAGACATGCCTTGTAAGCTTTGAAGGTAATAAATATGTATGTATGTATGTATGTAATATAAAATATTGAATAGAAATAGAAAAGAACATTTATTAAATTAAGAAATTATTAAACACTATAGCAGATGCTCAAATTGTGTCCCATTTATTTTTATACACAAAGCTGTGCGTCGCAGAAAAGATTGTCTTGCTCTAAACAAAACTCCAATATCTTCTCTAACCACATTTGACGCTTCCACAATTCGTGCCCATAGTTCCTGCTGAGTTTGTACTGGTGTCGCATAAAATATACTTTTCATAAATCCCCAAAAATAAAAACCTAAAATATGTAGGTCGGATGACCTGAGAGGCCGATTTACACATGCATCTTGACCACGACCAATCCACCGGGGCCCAGCTAACTGGTTATTAAAAAATTGTCGCACGGATTCAGCATAATGTGGTGGTGTACCGTCGTGCATAAAGCACATATCTCTCCCAACATTCAAAGGCAAATCTTCTAATAGACCAGACAACGTATTTTCTAAAAAACTTAGATACTGAACCCCATTTAAATGGCTTAAGCATGGAGGTAGCTCGACGGGTCCTAACAAATGATCACCGACAATTCCAGCCCACACATTGATGGACAATTGATATTGGGAATGGGAGACGATGGTGGCTTTTCGATTAGCGTCACTCCATTTATGGCTGTAAATGTAAATTTGGTACTCCATTTTTTGTGGAACGGGATTCGTCAGTAAATAAGAGTGTGTCGCAGAAGGATTATTTTCATTCTGTTTGTTCCTGATCCAATCACAGAGACGTATTCTGGCATTGTTATCTTGCGACAAAAGTTCGTGTACTCTAGTAGATGGTAGGGCCGTAGCTGCTGTTCTTTTAATACTTTGTGGACTCTAAGCTTGGAAACATTCACTTCAGCAGCAATCCTTCTTAAGCTTGTACGTGGATTTTCTTCAACCGCGTTTAAAACAGCTTCTTTCATATATGCAGTACTTGCAAATCGTGGAGGAGCATGCTCAGTGGTATAAGGTAGAAAGGTTCCCTTTTCTATAAACCTTCGGTCAATTACAGCAAAAATACTGTAGTAGGGAACTTGTCGACCAGGAAATTTTTCAGCATATCGCTTTGCAGACTAAAGAATTACATCCACACTTTCCATACACTAAATGCATGTCAGCCAATTCATTTAAACTATACTGATTATAAGACATAATGTCGAATACCTGAAGCAAAAAATAATATTGTTTTACAAGTTAAGACAATTTCAACTGCTGTCGACCACTTTTGCTGCGTCTTTGGTGAACAAACAATTTTGACTCCACTTTTCCCGAAAACTGTATATCCTATGGAATTTCTACCGGTATACCCTATTTATGTATTGGTCTTTGAGTTTTTTAAAACCGTTGGAAAATTTCAGAAATTTTGACTTTTAACGTTTTTTTTTTTAATTATATGGCTTAGAGTGTCTTCACGCGCGCTACTGCTTCACACCCTATCAAGCAATCCTAATTAAATTTTAGAGGGTAAAAGTTATTTAAACTAGTACTGTTAAACAAGTGATAGATGCTGTTTATTGGTTTAAAATGCCTGTTTTCAATAATACGTTGGCTGAATTAACCGATATATTATTAGTTTATGGCGAAGCGCGACAAAATGGAAGAGAAGCAGCGAGAATTTATCATGGCATGTAGCTTATCAGTTGGCACAACGTTTAGAAGGGATTTTTTAAAATTGGGTAAAGAAGTTGGTCTCATAAACAAAAATTCAATATGTATAGTCTTTATATACCTGAAAATTTTGCAGCGTGCAGAGCTTTATTGGCAAATCCTAAAATAATGATCGCTTTTTCTCCAATTTAGAAGCAGTGATCAAACAAGATTTTGGAACTCTGACGAAACTGGCCGTTCATATGTAGTAAAAGCAAGTAAGGTAGTAAGATCCGAAATGAACGCCATCCTGCATTGTGTGCGGGAGAACAAGAGGAGGGGCTACACCAACAAGCGGATCCTTATAGTCACAGACAACCAGGCGGCCATTAAGGCACTAAGTAGCCCACGGGTAAATTCCTGGCTGGTGAGTGAGTGCCGAGACGAGACGAGCGACCTGGCTGGGCAGAATGAGGTGACCCTCATCTAGGTGCCGGGTCACTCGGGGGTCAAAGGCAATGAAGAAGCTGGCAGTCTTGCGAAGAGAGGGTAAGCAGAACTATTTATGGGACCAGAGCCGGCTGTGGGCGTGACAAAGAGCATTGCCAGGGGCGCCATTGAGTCCTGGGTCAGAAACCAACACAAGGTCTACTGGGCACACTATCCAGGACTCAGACATTGGAAGTCAATAATTGACGAACCCAGTTCAAAGAGAGCTGTGGAGCTGCTAAATCTTAGCAGAGTACAGCTCAGAAACACAACAAGTCTCTTGACGGGACACATGGCCGTCAAGAAACACCTGCATAAAATGGGGCGGTTCGAAGTGGACCTCGCATGCAGACTCTGCGGCGAGGGGGAGGAATCAGCCCAGCACATCTTGTGCGAGTGTATAGCTCTGGACCGCAAAAGACAACTGATCTACGGTCAGTCTAGACTGGAGACAGAGCAATATAAAACTTCACCCTACCAATCGCTGTACAGACTAGTTCAAAGCACAGTGATTTTGGAATGGGTCGAGTTAGACTAATGGTATACACAATCAACCAAAGGTTGCAGTGCTATCGGGGCGGCAAGGCCGCGGACGAGCCCTGAGGGAAAAAAGTAGTAAGATTCTGCCAATGATAATGAAAAATAAAATAAGAAGCGAAATTGATGGCTGCCTGGGTGATGATCAGTTCGTATTTTGACCCGGCCTGGAAACTAGGAAAGCAATGCTGACAGTTAAACAATAGGAGGAAGTGACTTGAGAAAAAAGAGATACATCTATTGTCTTTATTCAATAGACAAAATATTCTTATCACTGATAAACATTTTAACTTGAATCTGAAGAAGTCTTTAAGTCATACGGATGGAGTGTCTTAATTTATAGGACGGAAAGCTTGTCTTTGAATAGAAGTTACATAACAAAAATATAAATAAACTTTAGAAATGTGGACGTGGAGAAAAATAACAAGAACAAAGTACATCGAAAGAAAGACCCATCGAAGTGTACCAGAGAAAAAAGATTATCACTTACGAAAAGTAAAATTTTGGTAGACACATTGATGCACTATTACTTTCTCTCAACACTATTGAAAGGAGACTTATAAGTACACTTGGACAACTCCAATCACCACAACACATCTTTTTAGAGTCCTGACGATCGTTTCACTAACAAAGTTAGCGTCATTATAATTTTTCATCCTCTGATGCGCTAACTTCAAAGATGTGCTGTGGTGACTGGGGCTTTCCAAGTGTACTTATTAGTGGTCGTCACAGGTCGCACGGATTCAGCATAATGTGGTGGTGTACCGTCGTGCATAAAGCACATATCTCTCCCAACATTCAAAGGCAAATCTTCTAATAGACCAGACAACGTATTTTCTAAAAAACTTAGATACTGAACCCCATTTAAATGGCTTAAGCATGGAGGTAGCTCGACGGGTCCTAACAAATGATCACCGACAATTCCAGCCCACACATTGATGGACAATTGATATTGGGAATGGGAGACGATGGTGGCTTTTCGATTAGCGTCACTCCATTTATGGCTGTAAATGTAAATTTGGTACTCCATTTTTTGTGGAACGGGATTCGTCAGTAAATAAGAGTGTGTCGCAGAAGGATTATTTTCATTCTGTTTGTTCCTGATCCAATCACAGAGACGTATTCTGGCATTGTTATCTTGCGACAAAAGTTCGTGTACTCTAGTAGATGGTAGGGCCGTAGCTGCTGTTCTTTTAATACTTTGTGGACTCTAAGCTTGGAAACATTCACTTCAGCAGCAATCCTTCTTAAGCTTGTACGTGGATTTTCTTCAACCGCGTTTAAAACAGCTTCTTTCATATATGCAGTACTTGCAAATCGTGGAGGAGCATGCTCAGTGGTATAAGGTAGAAAGGTTCCCTTTTCTATAAACCTTCGGTCAATTACAGCAAAAATACTGTAGTAGGGAACTTGTCGACCAGGAAATTTTTCAGCATATCGCTTTGCAGACTAAAGAATTACATCCACACTTTCCATACACTAAATGCATGTCAGCCAATTCATTTAAACTATACTGATTATAAGACATAATGTCGAATACCTGAAGCAAAAAATAATATTGTTTTACAAGTTAAGACAATTTCAACTGCTGTCGACCACTTTTGCTGCGTCTTTGGTGAACAAACAATTTTGACTCCACTTTTCCCGAAAACTGTATATCCTATGGAATTTCTACCGGTATACCCTATTTATGTATTGGTCTTTGAGTTTTTTAAAACCGTTGGAAAATTTCAGAAATTTTGACTTTTAACGTTTTTTTTTTTAATTATATGGCTTAGAGTGTCTTCACGCGCGCTACTGCTTCACACCCTATCAAGCAATCCTAATTAAATTTTAGAGGGTAAAAGTTATTTAAACTAGTACTGTTAAACAAGTGATAGATGCTGTTTATTGGTTTAAAATGCCTGTTTTCAATAATACGTTGGCTGAATTAACCGATATATTATTAGTTTATGGCGAAGCGCGACAAAATGGAAGAGAAGCAGCGAGAATTTATCATGGCATGTAGCTTATCAGTTGGCACAACGTTTAGAAGGGATTTTTTAAAATTGGGTAAAGAAGTTGGTCTCATAAACAAAAATTCAATATGTATAGTCTTTATATACCTGAAAATTTTGCAGCGTGCAGAGCTTTATTGGCAAATCCTAAAATAATGATCGCTTTTTCTCCAATTTAGAAGCAGTGATCAAACAAGATTTTGGAACTCTGACGAAACTGGCCGTTCATATGTAGTAAAAGCAAGTAAGGTAGTAAGATCCGAAATGAACGCCATCCTGCATTGTGTGCGGGAGAACAAGAGGAGGGGCTACACCAACAAGCGGATCCTTATAGTCACAGACAACCAGGCGGCCATTAAGGCACTAAGTAGCCCACGGGTAAATTCCTGGCTGGTGAGTGAGTGCCGAGACGAGACGAGCGACCTGGCTGGGCAGAATGAGGTGACCCTCATCTAGGTGCCGGGTCACTCGGGGGTCAAAGGCAATGAAGAAGCTGGCAGTCTTGCGAAGAGAGGGTAAGCAGAACTATTTATGGGACCAGAGCCGGCTGTGGGCGTGACAAAGAGCATTGCCAGGGGCGCCATTGAGTCCTGGGTCAGAAACCAACACAAGGTCTACTGGGCACACTATCCAGGACTCAGACATTGGAAGTCAATAATTGACGAACCCAGTTCAAAGAGAGCTGTGGAGCTGCTAAATCTTAGCAGAGTACAGCTCAGAAACACAACAAGTCTCTTGACGGGACACATGGCCGTCAAGAAACACCTGCATAAAATGGGGCGGTTCGAAGTGGACCTCGCATGCAGACTCTGCGGCGAGGGGGAGGAATCAGCCCAGCACATCTTGTGCGAGTGTATAGCTCTGGACCGCAAAAGACAACTGATCTACGGTCAGTCTAGACTGGAGACAGAGCAATATAAAACTTCACCCTACCAATCGCTGTACAGACTAGTTCAAAGCACAGTGATTTTGGAATGGGTCGAGTTAGACTAATGGTATACACAATCAACCAAAGGTTGCAGTGCTATCGGGGCGGCAAGGCCGCGGACGAGCCCTGAGGGAAAAAAGTAGTAAGATTCTGCCAATGATAATGAAAAATAAAATAAGAAGCGAAATTGATGGCTGCCTGGGTGATGATCAGTTCGTATTTTGACCCGGCCTGGAAACTAGGAAAGCAATGCTGACAGTTAAACAATAGGAGGAAGTGACTTGAGAAAAAAGAGATACATCTATTGTCTTTATTCAATAGACAAAATATTCTTATCACTGATAAACATTTTAACTTGAATCTGAAGAAGTCTTTAAGTCATACGGATGGAGTGTCTTAATTTATAGGACGGAAAGCTTGTCTTTGAATAGAAGTTACATAACAAAAATATAAATAAACTTTAGAAATGTGGACGTGGAGAAAAATAACAAGAACAAAGTACATCGAAAGAAAGACCCATCGAAGTGTACCAGAGAAAAAAGATTATCACTTACGAAAAAGTAAAATTTTGGTAGACACATTGATGCACTATTACTTTCTCTCAACACTATTGAAAGGAGACTTATAAGTACACTTGGACAACTCCAATCACCACAACACATCTTTTTAGAGTCCTGACGATCGTTTCACTAACAAAGTTAGCGTCATTATAATTTTTCATCCTCTGATGCGCTAACTTCAAAGATGTGCTGTGGTGACTGGGGCTTTCCAAGTGTACTTATTAGTGGTCGTCACAGGTTACAGTCTTCACTTAGTGAAGAGGAGACTTCCTTGAAAAAGGGGACAGAACCAGACGAAGAGGAAAACTTGGCTCAATTCATAGTGGGGAAGCTACAATGCAAAGAATAGTACTGGTGGAGACGGAGAATCAATGTGGCGACGTCAAGGCGACATTGCCTTTAAACTGCAATGATAATAAATTTGCACCGCCTTGAAAATTTTTTCTGAATGTCAACTATCGTTACCTGTCTATTAGACAATTTCCTTTATAAACATTTTTTTATGGTGAAAATATAGGGTCTTTGTTAAGATCACTTAGACTGTGAGTAACATGAGCAAGTAAGTAATTTACTATTTTCGTGAAAATAGATCAACATTCAAAGAGAACATACCATAAATTATGACTTATTTATTTTTATTATTATTCTATGCATATGTTGTTAGTATTTATTGGAGACATTCTCTTTGATCATGACTTTTCAGTTATTGCCTTCAAATTTGTTTTCAAATCTGCCAGATGAAAACGTTTTAATGGATTTATGGGAGCGATAAAGTTAATATCGAATATTTATAGTAATTTTTACCATCTAATATGATTTTTCACAAATATTAACAATCATCAAATGTTTTTAGAACAGTATTAACATCTGCAAGTCCACAATAAAAGCCATTACGTGGGCAGATTCACTTTAATATGTAGGTAATAGCATGAAAACTGGATTTTTTAAGATTTATTTATACAAAAGAATTTTATTGTTGAAGACTTTTGGCACAGCATCTAGAAACTACTACTTTTTTTGTAGTTTTTGCTCAAATCATATCCAAATTAATAATTCTAACATCCTGGTATGGTTGTGCAATGCATCCTGCGATGCCTGGATTTACAAAAAGCCCACAAAATCTTAATTGGGTTTAAATCAGGGGAATTTTCTGGTCAGTCTTAGCAAGTTACTTTTTTTGCTTTTAAAATATTTATCTACATCATTTGACTGTTTATGCATAACCTTGTCGATTGATTTACCAAGGGGGTCAGGTTTTGTCGTTTCTTTAGGTGTTTTTTCCAGTAACTTTTGATAGATGTACGCTCTTGCTATTAGTATAAGAGACCCAGTGCTGTTGTGGAAGAAACAGCTGTAAAACGTTTTATTTGGTGGATGTTTGGCATTTAATTTTGCTTTAATTTTTTTGTCAGTTTAACTGATGCTTATTTATCTTATAATCTATCTCACTGTTTTCTGACTCATCCATACCTAAAAGCAATGTCTTATTGTGGAATCTTTGTCGTCTTAATGTGCCAATATTTCCTCGTTTCCTAGAGGTGATATCGAGCTCAATACTACTAAGGTTGGATATGTTTTGAAAGACAAATCTTAAATAAAATGAAAGTTTAGACGCGGAAAGTGCGAATTTTCACAAAAATATTACAAATGACGAAAAATAACAAAATTATTAGTTTCGGAAATACAAATTTGGTAGGGGAGAGATTATAAATTTGGCAGGTGCCTTCGTTTTGTAAATAGGTTAAATCACAAACAATAATTTAAGCTGCTCCGGGAAGATCTTGAAAGGATCTATTTCCAATAAATTTCCTGTAAATATGTCAGTCAAATAAAGAACAATAACTGTTGAGACAGAAATTTAGGACCTCGTCAAACACCTTTGTTGCAATATTTGTTTTCGATTACCGGCATTTGTTTTAGAATATTTGTTGAAGAATAACCAATTTTAACGTTTATAGAGTGAAAAGTTTTTTTGGTACTTCCTGGTCTTTTTGCGCCACCTTCGTCTGTAATACACTACTGAACTCTCAAAGCGTCGCTTTAAAAAAATTTGTCCTTTTAGTGAATTTTTATTTCAAAAAATTATGTATCCAACCGCTAACTCCGGAAAAATGAAAAAAATCTTTTTCTCCGAAAATTACAAAGCTATTTTAATGAAATTTGGTGGATATATTGCCTTGTAAAAGGCTTTACTACACACTAAAATTCAACTTTCTACATTTTTAGAAAATTGAGTTATTTTGATGAAATTTGGTAGATGTATTGCCTTGAGAAAGTCCTTACTACATACCAAAATTAGACTTTCTAATTTTATAGTAAATTTTGAGTTTTCTTTTGAAAAAAAATTTTATTTTTTTATTTTATTAAAAGTTATTTTGATGACATTTGGCAGATATGTTGCCTTGGGAAAGGCTACATACCAAAATTCAACTTTCTAAGTTTATCGAAAAGTGAGTTATCCAAGTTTGAAGCATTTAATAAAATTTCACTACCATAACGCACTTGCTGCGTCCCGAGCTTATTTAAATTTGATGTAACATTCGATTGCCGCGATTAAATTGAACTCTGCTAAAAGCATTTGCAAGGACGATCCTTTGACTATTAGCCCGCTGTTCTGTAAAACATAGTGTAATTAACATAAATTTTATACAGGGTGTTGAATAAAACATTGAAAATTTGCTGAACCGTCAGGAAGCTCCCGTTTAAAGAAAAATATTTCTTGAATTTCAACTAAAAACATGTTGAAGTAGGACCCAAGCATCACGATGGTGTTGGAGTTTTTGGTTTGCACTTTTTACTTACAGGATGATTACCAAAAAAAAAGCTTTTTCTATTCTCGGGTATAACTTTTTTTACTCGTTAACCGATTTTTGTAATGAGGGGCTCGACTGCATAGGTCGAAAATTGTCGTTAAAAGATCTCCATTACAAACTAAAAGATCTCAATTACAAACTAAAAGATCTCAATTACAAACTGCTTGATTCTAAAGGGGACTCATTCAAGCTCTCATCTTAAAATGCTAGTAACTAAGGTAACGAAACGCATGACAACAATCATTGGCTAATATTGACTTGTGTCAATTTGTTTTTTATAATGTAAACTAAAACATGGACTACCTCCTCAACGGTCAACAAAAGTCGATTGCCGGTGCTTTGTCCATTTTTAATTCCTCTATAATTTCACGAACCTCGGTGCATGCCAAATTAATCTTGTGATGCCTGTTTGTCTGTCTGGTTTATTTGTTGGTTCCTGTCACTAATTAGCTTCCTGCCTCTGTGAAAATAGGTACTAAAGGCATCAACTTCCATTTTATCCCTTAAGACCTAATCCTCACACACGTCCCCACTTTTGGTTTTTCCATTTCTTGGATAGTATCAAGTATCAAAAATGAAGCATTCCGGTATACGACAGAGTTTCTATTCAAATTCGTCACACAAAAAAAACTATCACTATTGAAATGGCACGAAAAATAATATATTCTCAACTTTGAAATGGAAAAGTTAGTCAAGTGCTTTGTAGGAACCTATAATTATGAATAAATGAGCATAAAATAAAATAGAAAAGCAATGAAAAACACAGCACTTGATTTCATTCTTTGTCTTTTGCACAACTGTTGCAAACTCGAATCGTACATCCGGCACATATTGGCTTTCTACATGGAGAACAGAGCTGGTTAGTTTTTCTGTTCAATTTGAAAGGACAAATATAACATCTTCTTATTCCAAACACCAAAACATTTCTTCAGCTCGTCCCTTAGCTGGTACTTCTTTATTTATAATACGTTGTGTGACGTAGTTCAGTGGGTAGTTTACTGTTGTAAAGTCTTCTCATCAGCTGCGCTTGAAGAAGTTGTAAAGAAAGATCTTTCAAGTAGGTTAGCCTGTCAGCGTTTTTGTGTTTTCTTGAATAGCACAGCACATGCGCATTGTCTGCGCTAATATTCAGAATGGCTCCAAACAAGGCCATTGGCCACCTGCGGGTGCATCTACCAAATGAGTGATTTGCACATTTTTGATCTAGCGAGTCTACTCCTCCTTTTGTCTGGTTGTAGCTGCCTATTATTTGGGGTTTTTTGTTTCTGGATCTAAACTATCATAATGGTACATGCTTGAATACAGCTTTAATTTTTTTTTTGGAACGTATAAAACGAGTGTCATATCTTTTACAATTCAATACTGAGCTGTCCCAACAGTTTTTCGGCGGTTTGCTAAAAATTCTAATGGAATCCCTTTTTGAGACTTTCTCATAGTCCCAATATAAGTCAGCCCTCTACTTTTTAGTTTCTGCACTAGCGGCACTGACGAAAACCAGTTGTCTGCCAACTGGTTTCACAAGTCGTAGGACAGCTTGTGTTGACTTAGAAAATTTCTTGAGTTCTTCGGGTAACCCAATGCCATCGCTGTTCCTCACACACGTCCACACTTTTGGTTTTTCCATTTCTTAGATAGTTTTTCACATATCTGTTTAATATGTGGCATGTGGTAATTTATCTTTACATTTTTTATTACGTAGACCTCGATTTTTAATTTTTTGTCGACTTCCACACGTATTATGACTCGGCAACGTTGGAAAATTAAAAATGTGTGGATATTTTGCTACAACGGACGTACTACACTGGAAAAAAAGAGACAATAACGTAATCATATCCTGTTTATATGAGTTTGCGCGACCTTTCACGCATAAATGAATTGAAAATATTAGTGAATGAAATCGTATTATATTCATAGTGACGCAATCCTCTATTTCCATCGCACACTTGTACACATATTGTAGAATGTGTCAGGTCCGAAGTGGGGTGTGGTCAAGGCATCCGGAAATTTTAGTGGGCGGAATTTTGTCCTCTACTTTTAGATTAAATGACACACTTTTTGCTATATCGTATTTAAATCACGTGTAATTATGAGTAGGTTGAGAAACCTACAATCAAAGCTCGTAAGTACTTCCGACTTGAATCAAAAACTGGATAGTTAACATAATTTGGCAACGACGATTGTTAGCGATTTAATTTTTACAGAATTTTTGTAGAGAAAATTCGCTTGCGACGAGATCTCAAGTTTACAACTTTTGAAAAAGCTCTTCAAATGAGTGCCAACTAAGCTAATTTTGATTAAACTTGGCAAGTGTCTTCTTTTTGTTAATGGCTTCGATAAGTTGCTTAGTCGGTGTTGCATCAGATTATAAGTTTACTTTTTTTTGATACAGGAGGGGGAGCTGTCTCATGCAGACCTCATTCGCGACATCGTAGTGCCGTGGGATATATATACCTACTCACTAAAACTCCCTCCCTAGGAGTACCGGACCTTAGTCCATACCTCCCTCGGAAAGAATACACATAATGACGTTTGGGTTTGAATGTTTCCATTCTGATTTTGCAACGGGGACGTTAGCGGGTAAGTATAAGCTTTGGACGCTTAGGCATATGTGGAAGTTGCTCATCGTAGTCGGTGGCACTACGGAGAAGAGCATTTGGGTGAGAAGCGGATTTTGCGAACTGACTTGTGGATAGTTGAGTTATAAACTCAAGTATGGAAGGCATTTTCAGATCAGAGTGAATCTGACTGTTTCTGACAAATCATGGCGCTCCGGTAACCATTCTCAGAATTTTATTCTGGATGATTTGAAGGATCTTGATGTGTATAAGTTTACTCTGCGCTGGGGCAGCAGGATATCTATACAGCCGTTGACAAATGATACATAACAGTGCCTCAGCATCAGTATCTCCCTCTCTTAATAGGTGTGTTACGATGTTTCTCTCAACTCCTATGATACGCCCTCAACAAATATAATACCAACAACATGGTGGCAGCGAGTAAAAAGGTATAACTATTTCATAGTTAAAGATTAATAATAAAACTCTGGACGCAGCAAGTGCGTTATGGTAGTGAATTTTCATAAAAATGTTTTTATTGCAAATATGTGTGTTTTCTTTTTAAGAAAGCAGGCATCAATTTTGGTTACCAGTATAACCTATATAGTAAAAGCAATGTGCCATGTTTCATAAAAATAACTTTATTATGTGAAAATGTACCAAGATTTCCAAAAGTAGACTTAAAGTGTTCCCGGAAAAACTCGTTTCTTGGTCAACCTTATAGGTTAATAGCAAATTGAGCTATTCAAATATGAAGTATTTGATCAAAGTTCGCTATCATAACGCACTTGCTGCATCCAGAATTTCTTTTCTTACAAACATGCATTATATTTCGATGGAAAATGCAATAACATAAGGCGTGTTTGATTAAAAAAAAAAGAAAATTTGTATCACCAATGACTTATGGGCCATCCTGTGATTGTAGAAATATTTTTTTAAGATGTAGCTCAAGACACCCTATAATTAATATATACAAATTTTTTTCAAATCTTGTATAATAACGGATATATTGAGCTTTATTGATTTTTTACGAAAATTCGACAAAAATTAGATACCATTAAACGATAAACTCTATAGCTAAGGCTACTGCCAAGCATCAGGGAAAGCGTCTATTTCAAATGAATTTTCTGGAAACATTTTAGTAAAATGAAGGACAATGACGGTTGAAACTAAGACTTCAGTGTTTGTAAAACATCCTTCTTGAGACATTTGATTTCCATAGCCCGTATTAGTTTCAAGTTATTTGCCAAAATGTTGCCGATTTTGACGTTTTAAGTCGCAACTTTGACGTTTTGAGGAAAACCCCAATTTATTTTTCTTTAAATGCCTATAACTTTTTTGTCTTTTGACATACAGAGCTAAATTTTGGTAGGTAACTTACATATAAGGACATAAACCCGCGTACCAAATTTGGTTGCCCTTACTTTGTTAATTCGGGAGATATAATTTTTTTTCGAAAGAAAACACAAAATTTTCCGGGAAAACCTGGGCAGATTTTCCTGGCTAACGAACTTATCCAAGCCATTTGCAAAAGGAATTTATTCACCAAATTTAATCAAAATCGGCCCATTATTTTTTGAGTTATCGGCGTGATACATATATATATATATAAATATAAATATATATATATATATATATATATATATATATATATATATATATATATATATATATATATAAACATATAAAAATTCAAACTGACCCCGGATATGTGTTCTGGGGGGCCTAATTAGCGCTCATTTGAAGAAATTTTTTCAAAATTCAAAAGTCGAGATCTCCTCATTAGTGAATTTTTTTAAGAAAATTCACTAAAAGTCTAGGAAGTCAAGAACGTAAAAAAGTCATTCTGTCAACTGTCATGTTTTATTCTGTCATGTCAAGACCATTAAAAGAAAAGTAATTCTGTCAATTGTCAATTTTTATATATGATCTTGCAATTCAACAACGTGTTATAAAGTGTTAGGTTTCTCCATAAAAATAAATCTAAGAACATCAGTGTTAAAATCACAAATAAAGATGGCACATAATAACGGCCAAAGCTCAAACTCATGTTCTAATGGTACTCGAAGAGAATTTTTACCAAATGCTTCACCACCTGAGCAATTGAATTTCAACCCACCAGAGCCACGGGCAGGCTGGAAGAAGCGATTTTTAGGCGTATGACAATTTCTGGATTCGTTCATCGTTCAGATCAAAAGAAACTTTATCTTCTATTATAGAGGGTGTGCCAATTAAAAGTTGCCACCTAGAATATATCGGAATTAAAAAAGGAAAAAAAAAGCTCAGACTCGTCGACTTTGTTTTCAAGGGGGGCACATTATGATGGCTTAAGCTTAAGTGTCTTGGATCTACTACTGAGGCAGTGGCGTAAAGTACTCTTACAATTTAAGTGGCACCCTATGTTGAGTGACACCTCATTTTAATTCCTCAATTCTAATCACCGACAAACCTACGAATGTTTCAATTTTGGTTAAAATATGGTAATAAAATCGTTATTAAAGTATAAGACAAAATATCAATGAATAAAAGAATGTGATTTAATTAAATGTTCTAATTGTTTTCTCTCCACTCCCACAGAATTGTAAAAGTTTTGCTCCACTTCCGAGCGGGCATTTCGAACCATTTCGGGCGTTATCTAATGACTTTTTTAAACAATTTCTCGATAACAATATTATCGTGATTTTTCATTTATTTCTTAATAAACTTTATCTATTCAACTTTCTTACTTGTTTTACTTTAAACGAGTAAAATCATCACCAAGTCGATTGAATTCCAATTCGTGCAAATGGTTCATACAGTTTTTGAAAAAAGCGGAAATAGGTGGTTTGTTCTACGAGAATGACGGTGATCCTGAGAAAAACACCTCGCATCGGTGCGTCCTGGATTTATTGCATACATTTTGGGAAACTAGATCGGTTGCAAACAGAAAGCATCAACGTGAGCAGGTCGTACGTAATGAGGGTATTCAGGTCACCTCACAATGGAACCAAATTTGAGTCTCAGAAAACTTTCAAATTCTTCAGGATTTTCTATAGCTAGTTGCCGCCGAATCTTAAAAAGTAATAAGTATCACCCATGCAAAATTAATTATTTGGTTCACGAACTGGATAGGACGCAGTGGTTCAATTGAGTGGCCTCGAAGATCGCCGGATTTAACACCCCTACACATTTTTATATGGGGACACTTGAAGAATGTCGTCAGATAACGCCTGAAATGGTTCGAAATGTTCGTTTGGAATTGGGGAAAAGATTTTATTATTGTATGGAAGTGGGGGAAAACAATTTGAACATTTCATTAAATCACATTCTTTCATTCATTGATATTTCGTCTTATTGTTTAATTGATGATTGTATTGGCATATCTAAACCAAAATTTTAAAAGTCGTATGTTGTCGTGAGCACAATTGAGAAAGCTTTAAAATGAGTCGTCTCTCAATATAGGATGCCATTTAAAATTTTAAGTATACTTTAACCCATCATGTGTCCCCTTGAAAACAAATTCGGCGTATCACGGATTTTTACCTTTTCTGTTTGATTCGATATTTTTCAGGTGGGAAGTTTTAATTGGCACACCATGTATATTATGGCAGAGAAAACAGAAGCAATAATCCTTCAATTCCCAAATCAACCTCAGAGCTATGAGGCAACACTCAAAGCGTTGGAAGATTATTTCCTGCCTAAGAAGATTGTTACTTTTTATGGGTATCTATTTAATTTAGGCATCAGAAATCAATCCATTATAGGGAAATTAAATTTTTTATTTGAGAGAATTTATGAAACTCCAAGTTTATTAATTGTTGTTGTCCCTACTTGGTGAAACCTTTCCAACTAAATAAAGACTTAAAGCGGGAAAACTGGTTACAGAAAAAAATAAGCAATTGCGAAGCCAGAAGAAAAGTCTCTACGGTTATATTTAACAATAAGGTTATTTTATTGAAGAACAGATAAACATTTTATGACAAAACTTTCAAGTTCAGTGTGCCTTCGGGATACAAATTTCGTCAAGCATATAATCTTCCAACTATTCAAAGCACGAAGATTTTTATGGCAGAACTCTCAGCTTCAACATGCCTTCGAGGTGAAAATTTCCTAAACTATAAAATTCTCCAACTATTTGAAGAACAAATATGTAAGCATTTTTTTTCTAGCGCTTCTATAAGCAGTTTTTTACATTCCGCATTTATATTTCCTATTAATTTTCGTAAATTTGCAGAATATTCCACTGTCAGTTTTAGACCAAGCAATTGCTGATAGTTACATGCACGTTGATACTTCTTTTACCTTGTGGTTATTTCGTAGTGGTGTGTAAGATGGTTGTTTGGGGGTGGGGGCGGTTTTTAGGAAGCTTATCCTTACCCTGAACTTTTGCCAAGGTGTATTGTGATGTGTTTTTCCCTTTCTCTCGCTTTTCTATTGGTCGAACCAGGCGCCTTTCGCCGAGAAACGGATGTCTTCTTAATTTTTTTCTAAAATATGTTTGAGTTTCTTCTTCCACTTACCTTCTACGTGGCTGCCTTCTTGTGTGGTTTTACCTTTCCCTAGCTTTTTCCTCACGTGAACTGAATTTATTTTGGGGGAGAAATGAGGGGGTGGTGCGATGACAGCTTTTTGAATATTTTTTAACCGTGTTTGCAACCGCTCCTGTATGCAGACACCACGAGAGAAATGTTGTGGTTTCAACCTCCAAGTAAGTTATGGGACCCGGGGCGAATATGGGTGTTGTGCGGGGTAAAGAAGGTTAAAAGAAAGTACAACTGCAAAATGTAAAAGAGGCAGCTTAAGGAAATCCAACTAGGCTGTTTTTTTGGCTTCTGCATTCATATTTTTGCCCGCTCAGCACCTCCATTCGCTACGAATCCCGTAACTTTCTTAGAGATTGAAATCACAACCTTTCTCTTGTGATCTTGGCATACAGGGATGCTTCTAAGCATGTTTCCTAAAATAACTTTCTTCCCCACTCAGAACCCCTATTTGCTCCGGGTTCTGTAATTTTCTTGCGAGTTGAGACCACAACATATATCTAGTGGTTTATGCATATAGTGTTGATGAAATAGAGATTGGAATCACAACCTTTCTCTTGTGGTTTTGGCATACAGGGATGCTTCTAAGCATGTTTCTGCAAATAACTTTCTTTTCCACGCAGCACCCCTATTTGCTCCGGGTTCTGTAATTTTCTTGCGAGTTGAGACCACAACATCTATCTTGTGGTCTGTGCATATAGGGTTGATGAAATAATCTGTAAAATTACCACAAAAAATTATATTTTTTGCCAAGTACGTGCCTGTACACCGCAATCATATCCACTGTTTGATAAACAAGACAAGTCGCGTCACTCAAATTTCTAATCGCTAGTTCTCCCACAGTCTAATCAGAAAAGTCGCCGAGTGTGTATCTATCAAACCGGAATAAAACGCCATTTCGCTATTAGTTATTAATTGAGAGAGGCCAGATCGTAGAAGGCCGCGCATACTGGTCGCGTTAAATGCTAATTATGTTTCGAACCAACGTCCAGATGTCTGCCTTCATGTGTGATTGGTGAACTGCTGGCACAAAGTAACAAATATCACGTGTAATAATTGCAATAGCTTGTGCATGTGTAACGCACTACGAAGATGACGTTGATTGTTTGTACGATGCCCCGAGCTAAGTAGATGGATTTCTGTCACTTGGAAAAAATCAGAAACTAGCGCAACAGCTGTAAGCAAGCAACGAGCACAGGTGTTCAACCATCATAATTTGCATACAGATCATTATATATATATATATATATATATATATATATATATATATATATATATATATATATATATATATATATATATATATATATGTGTGTGTGGTGTGGTCTATTCTGTGCTTCCTTCTCGATCGGTGCCGTTGTGTATGTGGAGTGTGGAAAATATTTCAGTATTTACGCGGCGTGTATGTGATGTTTTGTTTGTGTTTTGTTTTTTCCACCAACTTGGATGAATATAGCCGTGGTGTTTGCACAAATGTGCGAAGAGGAAACCGTCGTCGTGTAAAAGTTGAAACTGCTGTGTAAGAATGGCGGTCTTAAGGATATTCCGAATGGTTGAGGTTATAAATACCAGCTTTGTTTCCAAGTTGTGTTATATAATTAACGTTAACAGTTGAAAAGTAAGTTCTGTGAATTGATCATTCGTTTATTTATTCAGCATCCCACTCTTCGTATCCATTAATTTGCTATACTATTTGCATTATCGAATGGTTTTTGAAAGTAGATACAGATCCCTCGAATATAGTCCAGTAGAAATTAACTAACACATTCTCATTTGTGTTATTCTTGATAACCTGCTCACTGAAAATATCGACATCGTCTTATCATTTCCGGTTACGCCGGAAGTTGCTCTCAACGTCACTATTACAGGCTATACCTATTACATTAGGTCTGCACTATTGCAAAATTTGTTATTATTGGAGCTAAAAAGTCCGTTAAAATAGCAAAGTTTTGTAGTTTTTCTTGTTTATAACGGTAATGTGAACAGAAAAATAGTGCTGCCGATTGAATCATAACCTCCACATAGCTGTGATAATGTACCTTTCTCAAAAAGATATTCTCATAAAATGAATTTAAGGTACATGACTTGACCCCATTCGTATTCCTGTACCCATAAACTCCTGAAAAGTTATATTGGTCGAGTTTTATTTTATTTACTTCATCTGTCATGCATTCTTCATTATTCGACCATTTCTTTCTAGAGAAAGTGGGATTCTGAGTCGGGGAAAATGAATAAAGGTGGTGCAAAGCTGCCACCTCACTCGTGTAACAAACTGTGATCTTCTCTCCCAGCTTGTGACAATACCGATTGGCTTGTGGACTGTATACTACGTTAAATACGTGGGTTGGTCCTGATTTATGCTTTTCCACAAACAAAATTAAATTTTTATACAATTTATTAACTTCAACTTTGTTGATTGATGTAACCTAAGGTTTTCTGCGGCTAAGATTAGAGTGTCTTTTGAGGAAAGCAGATCAGCAATCTTTTTCCGCCTCTTTTTTATCTTTGTTGAATTTATTGAGAATGATGTTCTTTTCGGCAATCTCGAAAGCATCTTATCGTTTATGAATCGGGGGTAAGCCAAAAAACATTTTTGACATATGCAAATAAATTTTGTGCTCCTGTTCTTCTGTAAAGACTGTTCGTGGTTCCATGCTTACAGGATTTTTTTAAATTTCAACAACACACCACGAGGGCTTAAATACTATCGTACCGTGTGTGTCGACAAGGAGGAAAGAGGCAACTTGTTAATTCTGGACTTGAAGATTTAGAAGTTCGGGGGAGAAGGAAAAACATGTGCCGGC
This sequence comes from Tillus elongatus, assembly GCA_964006375.1. NCBI lineage: Eukaryota > Metazoa > Arthropoda > Insecta > Coleoptera > Cleridae > Tillus > Tillus elongatus. Next base: position 32,148,552 of record OZ023268.1, read on the forward strand.
AATGAATTCCACAACTTGGAAGTCCTCGGGACAAAAGAGCGGGCATAACAAGATGTTCTATGTGTGGTGACCTGGACAGTAACAGGGTGCCTTCGCTCTGTTCCCCTGGTAGATCTGTTGGGGGCAGCAGGTGGAGGAACTATGGAAGGAAGCTCGTCTGAGCAGTGCCCGTGCAGATATCTATAAAAGAGAGAGGTCACCAACGGCACGTCGGTGGGCAAGGGATGGCATTCTTTGGGTGAGGGTAGGGTCACCAATGAGACGTATAGCTCTCTTCTGAATGGAGCTTTATTCTGTCACGGTAATTGCTTAAGGGTACATTAAAAGAATGAGTAGAAGCCCTATGTATTTCCCCACTTTAAATTCCCTCTAAAGCTGACTTCGTAGAGGATTCCGCCCACATTTTTGGGCAGTCCGTGTTCTTATACTTGGCATCGAAAACAAGTGAATGGCTTATAATATCTAACGAAAAGGTAATGCTAAGTGAGATATAAGACACGAAGCACGTGCCGCCACCTCCTTGCGGAACCAAGTAGTATGTTGTCACGGCAGCTTCAAATAACACAGTGTTAAATATTAGAGACTGTATACAACCAACCAACAATTTAGTAAATTGTCAGCCCTGGCCCATTTCTACCCTAATAGAGGGACAATGTATGTAAGGCTAGATGCATTTTCACCACAGTATACAGTCTCTAATATTTAACACTTTGTGTTATTTGGAGCTGCCGTGACAACATACCACTTGGTTCCGCAACGAGATGGCGGCACGTGCTTCGTGTCTTATATATCAGTTGGTGTTGGAAGGCTGGCTACCATAGCCCTATTACTTTATAGTATGCAATTAGTATGCCGTACTGACGAGCTCTAATTAGAGTGAAACCGGTCTGCGGTTCTAATTGTGGTGAGATTGCATCTAGCCATTGACATTTGTAGATAACCAAATTTTCAAAACCAGTCTGTATGTACTTTTCAATATATCGATCGCGGCGCGTCACGGTGGGATACACTGTATAGGCTGTTCTGTTAATAGCGGCTTCCGTCATAATCGCAAGTGATATGTAAATGAAGATATTTTTATTGAGCATTACAATTAAACGATAACGCAAACTAAGTGAAGATTATAACCTGTGATGGGCACTGATAAGTACACTCACCAAGTGGCGTCATCAGAGGATGAATAATTCCGTCATTCATTCTCTGATGACGCTAACTTGGGCAGTGAAACGATCGTCACGCTTTTTAAAATATGTTGTGGTGATTTGGGTTCTCCAAACGTACTGATAAACAAATGTCTGGATTTTAGATAGAACTAATTTTTGAGATAATTCCACTGCGCCTCTCCGTCGGACACTATAACGATCAAAGTGAAGATATTTAACTATATTCACTCTAACGTTAGACTTCTAAAAATGTACTTAATAAGTCCAGAATGCTTCGCAGGCGTACTAATAATACCAGCCTGTATATTCAAGGTATTGATGTGTTAAAACAGTTGTCTATTTTTACGGAAGACGGTGATGTCCCATGAATTTTAAAAGCAGTGTTACTACGCCTTAGGAATATTAAAAACCGTGCTCTTATCTTTTTAATCCTGTGTTTAGCTTTTGAGCTTTTAGTGAAAAAGGTACGTAATCATTCGGTAGTATTGTTTTCAGGTATGCTTTTATTTAGCTCACGTTTAATAGAGGGAAGAGAATAGTTTTTATCTTCCAAACCATTTTGCATTATTATGAAGTTCTACCTGACGGTCGGCAGGTATAAATGTGCATTAGATACACAAATGCATTTCTTATCCTCCCCCTATAACAACTTACCTTTTGTGAATCTTGCAGAAGATGTGGTTTTGAGAGAAAAACAAGGAGAAAGAGATTAGATATGATAAATGTTTCGAGTTATAATAGGATTTCCCTTTTCTTGGTATTACGGTATCTTTTTCAAGAATATTTTACGACCTTCGCCTGCTAGGGGTACTATAAAATATTACTTTTTGTGCACAAATTATCATCTTAATGCTTGCTCTTTTTTACTTATGTAACGACCATCTTCTAGTAGGTATACTACAAAGGACAAAAATAATGCATTATAGATTAGAAATGGTATTTTTTTAGTTTACTTTTTTACAATTTTCTAGAATTTCACTGCTATGAGGCGATTGCTACCTTTTTATGACCTTTTAAGACTTTATGCCTTATATTTTTATGGAGACTACAAAATAAACTAGGAAGAAAAACGTCTGGACGCAGCAAATGCGTTATGGTAGGATTTTAAAATTATATATATATATATATATATATATATATATATATATATATATATATATATATATATATATATATATATATATATATATATATTGAAACTGACCTCGGTAATCCTGTGGTTTTGCTCTTCTTACCAGCCAGATTTTTGCGAACATGACGCACTTCCTACGTCAGTATTTCGTTTATCAAACGTATTGATATCTTATTCGTTACCGTAGCACAGTTGCTGCGTCAGTATGACTTTCATAATACGTATTGATATTTTATTCGTTACCGTAACACGCTTGGCGCGACAGTATTTCTTTCATAATATGACACATCGTTTTTGAACGTAATGTCACTTAACCAAATTAATTCGGAGATACAAGTTTTTTAGTTTTCGTTTTTGAAAGATTTTTATGAAAATTCGATACTATCACCCACTTGAAGCGTCCAGTAGTTTTAGTTATGTATATATATATATATATATATATATATATATATATATATATATATATATATATATATATATATATATATATATATATATATATATATATATATATATATATATATATATATATATATATATTGAAACTGACCTCGGTAATCCTGTGGTTTTGCTCTTCTTACCAGCCAGATTTTTGCGAACATGACGCACTTCCTACGTCAGTATTTCGTTTATCAAACGTATTGATATCTTATTCGTTACCGTAGCACAGTTGCTGCGTCAGTATGACTTTCATAATACGTATTGATATTTTATTCGTTACCGTAACACGCTTGGCGCGACAGTATTTCTTTCATAATATGACACATCGTTTTTGAACGTAATTTCACTTAACCAAATTAATTCGGAGATACAAGTTTTTTAGTTTTCGTTTTTGAAAGATTTTTATGAAAATTCGATACTATCACCCACTTGAAGCGTCCAGTAGTTTTAGTTATGTAAAACGTGAAATTTATAGTATGTTCGCGTAGCAACATCTATTGTATTCACTGTAGTTAAATGTTAAAGCTAGCATCAACTAACAATGACGGGAAAAAAAGTTTGGCGGCGGAAAATAAGACCGGTTTGTAAAGTTCAATTATTTGATTAAATTTTTAGTCGCTTTTTTAGGAACTGAAAAATTGAAAGAGTCACTGTTTATATGTCAATTCTCACAGAACATAATACATAGATCTCAGTCAGTTATTTAAAACCTATTTGGTGTTAATTTTTTTTCCTTAAAGCATTCTATAGTCCTTTACATAAGAGCCTCGGTGGTTCAGCGGTAATAACGTGTGCCTCTGAACCGAAGGGTACTGGGTTCGATCCCAGGGTACTCCTTTCACTTCTTCAGTAAATACTATACAATTAACATCAACCGGGGTTGTAGCATTGTATTTGAGCAAGTTGAATGTCTGCATGTTCCGCCCTTCGGAGGGGGCGTAAAGCCGTCTGTCCCGTCTCCATTCGGCACGTTAAATATCCCTACCCTCCTTACAGAAAGGAAGGGGTTCGGTAACATTTCTAGGATAGTGAGGTGAAACTGCTCTCTGGCGTCGGTAATTGACCATAGTCGCGGAAATGGGCCGACGTTAAAGAAAGAAAACACACATAGTACTTTAATTTTAAATGGGACTTTAAAGTAAATTCGTATATTATTTTTGCCCACCCTGGTTAAAATAGGTCAACGCATGCGAGACAGGAGAAGGAAATTTCATCTAAAGTGAAAATGAAGATGAGAATTTAAGTAGAGATGCCGGCGTTAATATTAATAATTTTTATCGGTAAATTTGCAGATTAGGGCAATGTCCGTTTTTTGAAAAAAATTCAGAATTACGCCTAAAAGAACTGTAAGCATTAACCATCAGACAAATGATTGCTATTAACTCTAAAATACAGTTAAGGGACCTAAAGCAAATTGAGGGGGCTGGGCGGTATAAACAAGCTGCAAAGGAGCGAAAAATATGAAACGTGAAAAAGTCACTTTACAAAAGTCCGTAGAAAAGAGGAATCCCTACCAGCCGTTACTGGCCACCAACTCACCACACCGTTTTTCCATTAAAAAAAAACTCCCAGTTTTCTCAGTTAAAAAAACTAGGGGTAGAGGAAACTATACCACAAAACCAAAATACCAAATCATATCTAACTATGAATAAAATTTGGATGGCCAAAGTAATGAAAATAAATATAAGAAGAAACGCATGCCTTTATTTGTATTACATATGTCAGAAAAGAAAATATTTATTTACATGTTACTTGGAACTTATGTGACATTTTTCAAAATAGTCAGTCAATATGACATGTAATGTTGCCAGTAACTTCAAAAATTTGTTTCTCTTAAACGTTGTAAAACGTGTCAAAACTTATAGCAAATTTAAGGACGAAAAATATTTTTGTCTGTCTGTCGGTCTGTATGTCTGTTAGTATGTATGTCTGTTGTGTTTATCATACAAACATTATTTGTCTGGTCTCCTCCTTTGGCTTCCAGACCCACCGAAATCCAAGCTATCAACAAAACAAAAACATGTGCCAAATTCCAGCTAAACCGGTTAATTGGTTTTCAAGTTATCGGTTGTTTTTTGGAGAATTTTCCTTACCAGAGCGTGCTTTTTTTAAATGACGACTATAAGACTTTCAAAGAATTTTTTCAAATAAACTCTAAATTAACGCATCAAGCGTACACATCTTTTATTCACATAAGAATGAACTGTGTGTGTGTGTGTGTGTTTTGTTTCTTTAACGTCGGCCTATTTCCGCGACTATGGCCAATCACCGACGCCAGGAGCGGTTTTACCTCACTATCCTGGAAATTTTGCCTAACCCCTGCCTTTCTGTAAGGGATATTTAACGTGCCCAACATCGCATGGACACGGGACCGACGGCTTTACGCCCCCTCCGAAGGGCGGAACGTGCAGACATTCAGCTTGCTCAAATACAATTCCACAACCTCGGTTGATGTTAATTTTACAGTTTGTACTGAAAAAGTGAAAGGAGTACCGTAGGATCGAACCCAGTACCCTTCGGTTCAGGGGCACACGTTCTTACCCCTGAACCACCGAGGTTCTAGAAGGAACTGTGGAACATATTCTTTGTCGTGCCACAAAATTAAAATTGATGTCGAAATTGGAGTTAGGAGTAGGATTAAATAAAATTAGGTTAAGTTAAATTTAGGGCAGATATAATGTGTTACTGACTCCGTTGTTATTCTTCTTTGGGTACGTATGTGGATGATTGTGCACTATTGTCTTATTTTGTAGTTTATTATTGTCTTATCTTGTAGTTTTTATAGCCGGTGTTTGGAGTGGAGGATTTCTGTGTGCGCGTTTGTGTGCGAGCGTGTGGGTGTGTGCGTAGGTGATCGTGCATTATTATTTTATTTTGTAGCTTATTATGGTCTTATTTTATAGGTTTGACATATATTGTGTAATATCTTGTGCTTTGTATAATTGAGTTGACATTATGTTGCGTGCTAGATACTGTGCTCATTTTGTATATTATATATTTGTCATTTTTGTTTGGTTTTCCACATGCCATGTAATTGGGGAGGCCTACTTGGTAGTGTATTGATAAATAAATACATATCCAAGGTCTGTTGTAGGTTTTTATACCTCGTGAAATAGTTCTTTTGATGAAATTTTAGTGCACAACTTGCTCTAGAGACTTCACCATGTTCCAAATTAAAGGTACCAGGTCCTGAAATGTCCGATTTTTAGCATTCGGAAAGACTTTGGAATATCGCTACCAAAGCTCACTTACTGCGACAGATTTTTTAGTGCATTTTCGTAGAAAAAATTCACTAATGGGGAGATCCTGACTTTTGAATTTTGAAATTTTTTTTGCAAATGAGCGCGAACTAGGACCCCTAGAACCCATATGCGGTGTTAGTTTCAATTTTTATATGTTTATATATATATATATATATATATATATATATATATATATATATATATATATATATATATATATATATATATATATATATATATATATATATATATATATATATATATATATATATATATATCACACCGATAACTCAAAAACTAATGGGCCGATTTTGATAAAATTTGGCATGTACCTTCCTTTTGTAAGTGGCTTGGATAAGTTCGTTAGTCAGGAAAATCGGACGAGGTTTTCCGGAAAAATTTTGAGTTTTCATTCGAAAAAAAAAATTATCTCAAAAAATAAAAAAGCTATGATAACCAAATTTGGTAGGTAGGTTTACGATATAAAAAGTAAACTATACACAAAAATTTAGATTTCTATGTTGCAAGAAAAAAATGTTATAATAAAATATTTGGTGCCAGATCATTTCTATGAAAATTCACTACCATAACGCACTTGCTGCGTCTTAGCGTTTTTTTACATGTACCAGTAGTGTGCTATTGTAATTTCATGTCAATTTAAATTGAAATTCAAGCTTTGGTTACTCGATTTTTAAGTCTTCATTAATATTCTGCAGAAACAATTGTTGTTTGCATGTTAGCATCTAAGAAGATAATGTAAACGTTATTATTATGACGTCAGACAATTGTTTTAATTATGCTGGCATAACAGGAAAGTTAAAATACCAGTCATCGCTGTTTACACCAACATAGTCGTTAAATATTTCATCTAATCATCATTAACGTTTAATGAATTTTTACAGCCAGTTTATTAAAATATCACTGGCTTATCGGTAATTAAAGTTTTAGGTTTTTTTATTTATTTATTTTTTGAATATGTTGTGCAGGTTTTTCAAGAATTAAAAAAAGTGCTTGAAATTGAAATCTTACCTGCAATTTATTTATATATTTATTGATATGTTAACGAATTTATATCTAAATAATTGGCATTTTTGTCCATAACATATAAAAGCTGGGGAGGCAGGAAGTGCATTATAGTAGTGAATTTTCATAAGAATTTTACACTATTAGTAAGGTATATTATTAAAACTAATTCTATGAATTTAAATGGACCTTCAAAATCGGTTTTAGTGGTCCCAGTTAGCGATTATTTGGAAAAATTTCTATTTTCTATGGAACAAGAAAATTAAAATTTGGTAGGTATATGTAAGTACTGCAAGTATCTTTAAAGAAATTGTTACAAATTTCATTTAAGTTACAAAAGTTTTCCAGAAAGAAATTAATTATTTACAAAGGGAGTGTACCTGCCTAATTATAAATATGGCAGGTGTTTTCCTTACCAAACCATCACTCAAACCAAGGCTAAGCTTGATAAATACTATGGGAACTCTGCACCATCAATTTCCATGGTAAAAAAGTGGTTTACTGAATATCGTTACGGCCCTACAAGCAGAAATAACGCCGAACGTTCTGGACGTCCAGTTGAGGTCGCTACACTCGAAACAATCGAAAAAATTCACGATATGGCGTTGGCCGATCGGAGATTGAAAGTGCGAGAGATCGTGGAAGCCATAGGCATATCACATGGCTCAGTGGTTTCGATTTTGCATGATCACTTGGGTATGAGAAAGCTATCCGCAAGATGGGTGCCGCGTTTGCTCAAAATCGACCACAAACGCAATCGTGTGACAACTTCGAAGGAGTGTTTGGCGTTGTTCAAGCGCAATAGGGACGAGTTTTTGCGTCGTTTCGTAACCGTGGACGAAACATGAATTCACCACAACACACCAGAGACCAAGCAGCAGTCAAAACAGTGGGTTTCTCCGTGCGAATCGTCGCCGAAGAAGGCTAAGATGGGTTTGTCAGCCAATAAGGTCATGACGACCGTTTTTTGGGATGCACGCGGTCTATCCACATTGATTACCTTCAAAAGGGAAGAACAATCAATGGCGAATATTATACCAACTTATTGGACCGATTCAGTGACGATTTGAAGAAAAAACGACCACATTTGGCCAAGAAAAAAAGTTATTTTTCACCAAGACAATGCAAGCGTGCACACATGTATAGTCTCCATGGCGAAATTGCATAAATTGGGCTACGAATTGCTCCCTCATCCCCCCTATTCTCCGGAGTTAGCCTCGAGTGACTATTTATTGTTTAAAAACTTAAAGAAATGGCTCGGCGGAAAGAGCTTTGACTCCAATGATGAAATCATCTCACAAACAATACCTATTTTGAGGACCTTGACAAATCTTATTTTTTGGAAGGGATGAAAAAATTGGAGAAACGTTGGACGAAATGTATAGAGCTCAAAGGAGACTATGTTGATAAATAAAATGATTTTTTTGTCAAAAACCTGTGTTTCATTCAAAAAGTCACGGACTTATTGATCCGCCCTCGTACTAAGCTGTAGGTAACCAATGTGTTAAGAAATTTTTGGTAACACTATCGAAATTTCAAATTACAAAGCTGATCAAGCAGGTCAAAATATGCGTTAAAAGTAATTACCAGACTAAAACAGGCCAAATATGAAGAGGAACTGACATCACCTCAAGTTTTTCAAAGATTTGAACTAGAATGAAAAAAAATCAAACACTGAAAAATATAAAAACGCCAAACAGCACAGAAACCAAACCAAACTGAGAAAAAAGCTATCAATTCTGGAGAAAGGAACTCATCTAAAAATGAAAAGGTATTGGTTCGAGATGAATCATATGATGACGTGCTGGAACTGAATCTGCGAAACAGCCCGTTCAATTCGAGAATGGGGAAGCTTCAAATATTGGAAACATGGAGCATTTTCTTTCTATTGGGCTATTGAGGGTGGGGCGATGACTTACTTGTTTCTTGCAGAAACAAAAAAATTCATATGAAACATGTCATACCGGAGTTAAGAAATATCGAAACTGACACATTTTTGTGGGTTCAATTAATTGAAATATACAAAAGTCAAATTAAATACAGGTACCTATATCTGCATTGCCACTTCAATGAAAGAAAATTCTGGACGCAGAAAGTGCGTTATCATAGTGAATTTTCATAAAAATGTTTTTAATAGCAAATATGTGTGTGTTTTTTTTTAAGAAAGCAGGAATCAAATTTGGTTACCAATATAACCTATATGGTAAAAACAATGTGACATGTTTCATCAAAATAACTTTATTGTTTAAAAATGTACAAAACATTTTCGAAAGTAAACTTAAAGTGTTCCCGAAAAAACTCGTTACTTGGTCAACCTTATAGGTTAATAGCAAATTGAGCTATTCAAATATGAAGCATTTGATCAAAATTCGCTACCATAACGCATTTGCTGCGTCCAGAATTTCTTTTCTTACAAACATGCATTATATTTCGATGGAAAATGCAAAAATGCAGTAACATAAGGCGTGTTTGATTAAAAAAAAAAGAAAATTTGCATCACCAACGACCTATGGATCAGCCTGTGATTGTAGAAATAATTTTTTAAGATGTAGCTCAAGACACCCTATAATTAATATATACAATTTTTTTTTGATATTTTGTATAATAACGGATATATTGAGCTTAATTGATTTTTCACGAAATTCGACAAAAATTATAGACCATTAAACGTTAAACACTATAACTAAGGCTACTACCAAGCATCAGAGAAAGGGTCTATTTAAAATGAATTTTTTTGAAATATTTTAGTAAAATGCAGGACAATGACGGTTGAAACTAAGACTTTAAGGTTTGTAAAACATTCTTGAAACATTTTATTTCCATAGTGCGTATTAGATTCAAGTTATTTTCCTAAATGTTGCCCATTTTGACGTTTTAAATCGCAACTTTGACGTTTTAAGGAAAACCCCAATTTATTTTTCTTTAAATGTCTCCAACTTTTTTATCTTTTGACCTACAGAGCTAAATTTTGGAAGGTAACTTACTTATAAGGATATAAACCAAATTTGGTTGCCCGTACTTTGTTAATTCTGGAGATATTTTTTTTTCGAAAGAAAACACAAAATTTTCCGCAAAAACCTGTGCCGATTTTCCTGGCTAACAAATTTATCAAAGCCATTTGCAAGAGGAAGGTATTCACCAAATTTAATCAAAATCAGCCCATTATTTTTTGAGTCATCGGTGTGATACATACATATACATACATACATATATATATATATATATATATATATATATATATATATATATATATATATATATATATATATATATATATATATATATATATATATATATATATATATATATATAAACATATAAAAATTGAAACTGACCCCGGATATGTCTTCTGGGGGGGGATAATTAGCGCTCATTTGAAGAAATTTTTTCAAAATTCAAAAGTCGCGATCTCCTCATTAGTGAATTTTTCAAAGAAAACTCACTAAAAAGGATGGTGAAATTATTGTGGCAGGTTCCAATGCCGTCGATGATTAAACACGTGACTTGACTGATGGAGATACTGCTGCAATTGGTATGGAAATGGTTTTAGCGATTTTGCCAACTCTGGAAGTAACATTTGTCGGGCGAAAAATGTTTTACTTTCCTAAATTTATGGAAGCTTCGATAAATAAGTATCAATCCATTATTACGTGGATATTTTTGAAAAATAAATCTTTACTACTTATAAATTTATTTCCCGTAATTTTTTAAAATGGTTTTCAACTTTCGATTTCTACATTACAAAATGGTTTGTACATATTTACCCCATTAAAAACATTTATAAAGCTAGTACACCCAAGATCTTTGTTCACGTTTACGCCCATATTTTCGACCCCCGTAATAAGTGGAGGGGTAATTGTAAACTCGATTTTCTTTACAAAGACATACAGAACTTGCTTATTTGATAATAAAAATCCACATAAAACATAACAATTACCTATATTAATAATATTGATGTTCAAATCTAGTCTTGAATTATCCATCGAGCTTCAAACCTGAAGCTTCCAACACCGTTTACAAGTATCCCCACCTAATTCTAATGACTTTGTAATAGCTTCCAAAGGAAAGTAATTTTAGTTTTTCTCAATAAGTTTTTTTTAATAACTTCCATGAAATTTGTTTTCTTTTTAACTCACTTTTGTGTTTCCATTGATACAGCTGTGACCTTAAATATACGAACGTTGAACAATTTTTTTATGTGAGTACACACTTAACATAAAGCAATACCCTCATCAATATATCTCGTTTTCCTTTGTATTTTCGTACCTTGTCGCATTTGAAATGTGTTTAGATTCTGGCTTTCATGTGACGATTGTACATTTACAATTGTTTAAAAATAAGACGTATCTATTTATATTATGGTTGGGACGAATGTTTTGTCTAGCCAATGACATTTTTTCGTGTACACAGTTCAAATTGGCAACGACGTCCCATCCCAGATGTGTCTGTTATGTCATCTTTTTAGCAGAGTCCCGCAGTCGCAGACGGTCATTTCGATCTAAAATAGACCATGAGACATACGGACTGTGGAACCAAGTGATTTCTCTCTCTTTGACTCTCTTATTTCATTTATACTGGCTGTTCTAATAATCCAGACGATTTACCGTTTGCTAAAATCTGGTTTTCCGTTTATAACTTGAAACACAGTATTTTATTTATTTTAGATAAACAAATTAAGAACCTCGGTGGTTGAGGCGTAAGAACGTGTGCCTCTGAACCGAAGGGTACTGGGTTCGATCCCAGGGTACTTCTTTCATTTTTTTAGTACAAACTGTAACATTAACAGCAACCCAGGTTCTGGAATTGTATTTGAGCAAGTTGAATGTCTACACGTTCCGCACTTCGGAGGGGGCGTAAAGCCGTTGGTCCCGTGTCCATGCGATGTTGGGCACGTTAAACATCCCTACCCTCCTTACAGAAAGGCAGGGGTTCGGCAAAATTTCCAGGATAGTGAGGTGAAACTGCTCCCTGGCGTCGGTCATTGGCCATAGTCGCGGAAATAGGCCGACGTTAAAGAAACAAAACACACACAACACACACAGATAAACAAATTGACTTACACTATTTTATTGTATGTATAACTGGAGTTTCGCTGAAGTTCTCAGCTTTGTCAAATACAGAATGAAAGTAAGATTCTAAAATTCCAAATATCTCCTCATATATATATATATATATATATATATATATATATATATATATATATATATATATATATATATATATATATATATATATATATATACACATTGTTACGTTCTACGGGGTTCTGGATTCGTTGACTAACAAAACACAGCTTTTCAAACTACCAATTTATTATTACCAACTATTTTCCAACACCAGTATCAACTAAACTATTTCTCTTCTCTATTGTTAAATGTCCATAGAACTATTCCACTATTCGCCTTCTATGATCGCTTCTTAAACACCAACACTTACTGCTGACTCGCCTAATACTCTATGATCACTTATACACCGCACCGACTTAATACTGAACTAATTTACTCTGAGAACCGCTCGTCTATTTATACTGTCCATAGTGATTCTAGACCTTCTACACCTGTCACTTCTGGTCCGTTCTAGAAATATCATTCCAGAGTGTTCGCTCTTACCGACACACTACCATAGAAGTAACAAAGTTCCTAAACTTAATTCTCATAGGCAAATGTGACACTGCCCCCATCTTATATTCGATCGTTCCGATCGAATTCTGACATTTCTTGGTATGGTGTAGGTCTGTGCATATGGACCACCTTGATCTTGCTCTTCGGGCTGCTCTGAATTCGACAGGCAACGCCGTTGATCCTTTTGACTACCTTATACAGACCTTCCCATAATTTATGTAGTTTAGATGACCGTCGCTTGCGTCGTACCGGCTTGTAGAACAACACCCGATCTTCTTTAAAACCAGCTGAATTAGTTGGCACGTCATAACGGGTCTTCTTGCGGCCGCTTTCTATTCGTATATGCATTCCGACAGCAGAGTGGATGGTTTTCCTTCTCGTCAATATGTCGGGGCTTCCTTCAAGCGAAGTTCTTAGGTGGTACTGGTTCTTCCGTGTAGTTGCTGTTCTTCTGATGTTTCCACTTGCACAAATATCTCGGCGCGCCCATTCGCCCTTTCGACATCGGCTCTGTTCCAACAAATGTGTTTACTGGCCTTTTTTGGGTTGGCTTCACATTTACGTGGTCTTTGCACCACCCTTCGTCTTGTAATTCTCTCATACTTTCTTCTCCACTTGCTTCTGGCTGAGTAACTGGGTCATCTCTTCCTCTCACAGCTCTATTCATTGGAATGGCACTTTCACGGCAGGCGTTGCTATTTGCCTCTATGGTGATTTTCCGCACTACCAGGTTACTGCCAGTCAACAGTCTTATTTCTTCACCGCCGATAGTCAGGATGTTCGTGCCAAGATCAAGTTTAGCGCACTGACCTTGCAGTATGTCCAAGCCAATTATAATCGGGTCTGATATGGCGGCGACTATGGCTCTTTGATTTGCCTTCCATGTCCCAACTTGCAGCACGACGTCAGTTTCGCCAAATACCTGGATCCGATCACCACCGGCTACATTTACTCTGTACACTCTGTCTGGCTCTCTTACTCGCCATATTGGAACCATGTCGCGGCGAATAATCGTCCTAGGTGCGCCTGTGTCGACGACCATCTGAGTCTTCTTACCGCTTACGTATCCGTCTACGACAAGAACGCTGCCAGAATCGCTAACCTGAAAAATGGTTACCGGCCTTAGCTTCACCTTCTCCCTTACGCGTGATCTTAGAGCCCAACATTCGCCCCTTATATGTCCCACCTTGCCGCAGTTCCAGCAGTGCAAGGCATTTGCACGGTGAGCTCTTATTGGGTGTCCATGAGACGTCGGCCTTATTTGTTCTGTTATTTTCTCTAGTAGCTGCATGATCTTGGATGAATCTGTTTTATTTTCTTCTTGGACTTGGAGACTGCGAACTTTCACATGACTTGCCGACGCTTGCGTTACCACTTCAAAACTCCAAGGCATGTGCCAAAGCATCGTTCAAGTTTTTGTGTCTTGCCATCCTTAGCGCCTGCTGCTTGTCGGTATCTCTGATGGCGTGAGTGAAGGTTTGCACCGGCAGCTGATTTAAAAACACCATCGGAGCTATGAGGTAGGCTAATCGCGTCAGTTTGACAACGTCGGCGTGGAGATGTTGGAGACTTTCGCCCGGTTTCTGACAACGATTTTTCAACTGCAATCGATACAACTGTTGTAAATGCTGATCGCCAAACCTCATTTCTAATTGATGTCTAATGCTGTCAAAACTCAGCGGTTCTTCCCTGGGAATACCTTGAAGCACATCTAGAGCATCTCCTCTAAGAGCTACAATTAACGAAGTCGCTTTCTCTCTATCGCCCCAACCATTTGCTACAGCAGCGGTTTCGAACTGGCGTAGATAAATACCCCATGGGACTGAACCATCAAATGTGGGAACCTTAATTCTTGGCTGTGGCTCTCTTCGAGTCTAATGTTGCCCTTGACTAGGGTAGCATACTGCTTTTCTAATGATTGTATTTTCTGATGCACTTCCTCTTGTATATTCGTCAGCTTGTCATGTAGATCGTCGCTGATACCCCTTACTCTGCTTTCTACTTGTTGGAAGATGTCGTCTTTTACCTGCTTCATACGTTCGTCCACGCACGAAGTAATATTCTCAATTCTGCTGGCTTGTTCTTGCAGAATTTTCTTTGTTTCTTCATCTCTTCTTCTGGCTTCATCGTCTCTTTTTCTGGCCTCTTCATTTCTTTTTCACATTCCTTCTTTGGCTTCTTCGTCTTTTCTTCTGACCTCTTCATCTCTTTCTCTCATTTCTTCTTTGGCCTCTTCATCTGTTTCTCTCATTTCTTCTTTCGCTTCTTCGTGTCTTTTTCTTGCTTCTTCTTCTCTTTTTCTGGCTTCTTCTTGTGCTAATTTAGCTTTTTCGTCCACTTTTAAAAATCATTTCCAATAGCTGGGCGTCCATATTGGCTGTTGCGCTACGTGTCTTAGGCATAGACGTACTTAAAGCTGATACACAGTTTATTGTGTATCAAGAACACACCCAGTTATGAATCACTGCTGACACTGATCTTCCAGAGATTCTAGAAGTTTTCACGTTGTTCAACGAATATTGTGGAAAATATTTCCACTAGCAGCTTGAAACTCCCACTTCTGACACCAGTTGTTACGTTCTACGGGGTTCTGGATTCGTTGACTAACAAAACACAGCTTTTCAAACTACCGATTTATTATTACCAACTATTTTCTAACACCATTATCAACTAAACTATTCCTCTTCTCTATTATTAAATGTCCATAGAACTATATTCCTCTATTCGCCTTCTATGATCGCTTCTTAAACACCAACACTTACTGCTGACTCGCCTAATACTCTATGATCACTTATACACCACACCGACTTAATACTGAACTAACTTACCCTGCGCACCGCTCGTCTATTTATACTGTCCATAGAGATTCTAGACCTTCTACACTATTCTACACCTGTCACTTCTGGTCCGTTCTAGAAATATCATTCCAGAGTGTTCGCTCTTACCAACACACTACCATAGAAGTAAGTTCCTAAACTTAAATCTCATAGACAAATGTGACAATATATATATATATATATATATATATATATATATATATATATATATATATATATATATAATAACAGATCTCGTCATTAGTGGTTTTCTAGTTTTACGAAAAATACGCTAAAAACGTCAAATTCATATTTACCGGTGTTGGCCTAGTTATAATAGTCAAGTTATATGATGCATTTTATAGCGTGTTCAATAAGAATCTTGTAGAAAGCGAATGGAAATAAACAGTGAAAGAAACCACAGCTTGTTTTATGAGGTATACTTTGCACACAACAGAGACATATGGACTTGGCTGGCATCATCCATCCTGTGTGTGATAATTATTCAAGTACCGTGCATCTCATATTCCTTGGATCATGTGGAATGACGATACCAGGGACCCCAAGAATAGATACGGATTATTTGTAGTTTGTTCACCGGAAATAGCGACAAGGGTTACACGGAGTCAGTTTACGTGTTTTTTTATTTCCTTCGTGTACAAATGAAGAATTTGTGTGTGCGTGTGTTGGAGTGTAAGTGTGTATAAGTGTCTTTTTAGCTTCTTAGCGTTCATTGAGGTAATGTGGGCGACTGTGAAATGGCAAAGAATAGATGATGGTACATTTGTGATAATTAATTCTCTTGTGCTATAAATGGAATCCGAAAACAAATGTTTAGAAAGAGCAACATTTAGTTTCAAATGACTCGGTAGTCAACTAGGTATGAAATGCAATAAATGTATCAATGATAATGATTATTTTGCCAAAATTTAATTGAGTACAGGGTGCCTGGATTTCGTTGCTTTTTGTTTACGAGTGGAGATAGAAGGCTGCGGTTTTCACAATACTGTTCTACTTCTTTGTGAAACAAACGATGCCAAAATCAAAACTGAAATGGCATTATATTGAGCTTCAGCGTAGCTTCAACAATTTGTGACTTTTAGATATCTCCTTTATGTAATGAGAAAATAAAACAGTAAAAACTAATCTTAACGATTTGTTTACGTAGAATTTAGTGATGCAAATAGTTTTTCTCTTTTAAGTCCAGCTTTTGTGATACTCACCAAACACATAATTTTTAAATGGAACATTCTGTATAGTTTTTTCATTGGATCCGGCTCAATGATGGAAGCTTTTTAAATATATATATATATATATATATATATATATATATATATATATATATATATATATATATATATATATATATATATATATATATATATAATTGGTCTGGTTCGTTTTCAATGCGCCACCCTGTGTGTATATATATATATATATATATATATATATATATATATATATATATATATATACACAGGGTGGCGCATTGAAAACGAACCAGACCAATTTGCGTCAAGAGAATTTTTTTTTAACGCTGAAACACGTCAATGTTAATATTGAGGGGGACATGTTTTGACATAAAACTCAACTTTGTCACATCAACCCCTTAAGGGTGGTGATAGCAACCATTATATTTTAAATAGGGAACGTGGGTCTAGTGTTACATCATTTAAAAGCTCTTTCTTTTCTGAATTCAGCGCACTTTTGGAAGTTTTGTAAACTTATTTAAAAATTATTCATAGTTGGAGTTGCAAGAACGTATTTCATTCATTGTGATAAGAAATGCATTAATTAGTCAATTTTTCGTTAAAAAAAAACTAAAAAACAAAACCAAACGCTCAAAAATGTTTATTCAGTTAAGTAAGTGTTCAAATTGTTGACCACCAGCTTCCATACAAAAGTACAAATTTTGTTTAAAACGAGCTCTGACATTCTGGAGCATTTGTGGAGTTATTAGACGGCATTCTTCAACAGTGCGTTGTCGTAATTCTTCCAGAGACCCCGGTTCTGTTGCGTAAATTCTACTCTTTAAATGGCCCCATAAAAAGAAGCCCAAAGGAGTTAAATCCGGCGATCTAGGGGGCCACTTAATAGCACCTCTACGCCCAATCCATTGTCCTGGAAACTCTGTTCAAAAGCTCCCTAACACGTTGTGGAAAATGCGGAGGAGCTCCATCTTGTTGAATCACTAATTGATTTTCTTGATAGCGATCATCATTTTGAACAATGTCAATTAGTACAGGTTAAACGATATCTTCTAGTAACTCCAAATACGTTTCGCCACTCAAATTGCCATCAAGAAAAATTGGTCCGATTAAACGGTCTCCAAACATGCTAGTCCAGACATTCAATTTCAGTGGAGTTTGAGTGTGGACTTCGTGAAAATTTCTTGGATTATTATCTTCCCAATAACCACAATTATGACGATTGATTGTATAGTTTAATATAAACGTACACTCGTCTGAGAAACAGATATTGAACAGAAAGTTCCCGTTATCAGCTATTCGTGCAGTCATAACTTCACAAAACTCCAGCCGCCGATCAAAATCATCTTCATTCAGTTGTTGATTAATTTTATACGGGTGAAATTTATGATGCTTCAATATTCGCTTAATAGTTCTTCTTTTGATGTTTGAAACAGTGGCCAATTTTCTCGTGCTCAAAGTTGGGTCTGCAGCAATTTGTCCTAAAACTTCAATCTCAGTAGTCTCATTTCTAACCGGAAATTCACGTTCAAGATCCCGTTTTGTGTTGGCTACTGAACCACTTTGTCGAAACTTTGCAACTAACTCCAAAATATATTTTCTGTTAACAACTGTTATCTGTTCAGATGTCGTTCATTAAACAAATTTGCGGTACGGTTGGCACAGTCATCGTTTTTGAAAAAAAAGAGTAATTATTTCAACTCTTTCTTCCACAGAAGACACCATTGTGAAATTAATTTTCGGTAGTACTATTAAGTATCAAACCGACCGATAAACTGATGAACTCATTCCGATAAGAAATGTTCTGATAGTCAATTTTTTGTTTACAAACCAATAAAACATTGACTATCAGCACATTTCTTATCGGAATGGAACTCATTCCGATAAGAAATGTTCTGATAGTCAATTTTTTGTTTACAAACCAATAAAACATTGACCATCAGCACATTTCTTATCGGAATGAGTGAAATGCGTTTTTGCATCTTCAACTGTGAATAATTTTTAAACGAGTTGATAAAACTTCCAAAAAAATTAGTGTGCTGAATTCAGAAAAGAAAGATCTTTCAAATGATATAACACTCGATCCATGTTCCCTATTTAAAATATAAGGGTTGTTATCACCACCCTTAAGGGGTTGCTGTGACAAAGTTGAGTTTTATGTCAAAACATGTCCCCCTAAATATTAAAATTGACGTGTTTAAGCGTTTCTTGAAAAAAAATTTTTCTCTGGGCGCAAATCGGTCTGTTTCGTTTTCAATGCGCCACCCTATATATATATATATATATATATATATATATATATATATATATATATATATATATATATATATATATATATATATGAAATCGAAACAGACGGATATGCGTCCAGAGAAATTTTTTTCAAGAAACGCTGAAACACGTCAATTTTAATATTGAGAGGGGGACATGTTTTGACATAAAACTCAACTTTGTCACAGCAACCCATATATATATATATATATATATATATATATATATATATATATATATATATATATATATATATATATATAAAGCAGTTTTTGTATTTTCATAGTAGGCTATAGACAGTGGACAGGTTTTTAAAAACAATAGATCAAACCGCTTTTGTTTAATTGAACACCAATATATTTTTACTAACCTTATTTATCTTGTCTTTCTACGAGGTATGTACAGGAGAACTTACCTTTAGCTTATATTCTATTTTGTTCTGGTGTGCCATGGAAATTTTTATTTCATGAATATGTTTTAGTCAAGCTCTCTAATTTTGTTTTTTGTTTGTTACAGGTGAGTAGTCGATCACGATCAACTTTCAACCATCCATGAAGGTTTTTGCTAGGAAGAAAGGTATACGCACTTTAAATAACATTATCAAATTGAAGACGTAATAAGTTCGGGACGCAGCAAGTGCGTTATGGTAGTGAATTTTCATTAAATGCTTCAAATTTGAATAACTCAATTTTCTATAAACTTAGAAAGTTAAGGCAACATAGCCACCAAATTTCATCTAAATAGGTTTGTAATTTTTGTAGAAATTTTTTTTTTCTTAAGAAAACTCAAAATTTTCCCGGAAAACCTTGTCCGATTTTCCTGGCCAACGAACTCATCCAAGCCATTGATAAAATAAATGTACTTGCCGACGTCATCCAAAGAAATATATATATATATATATATATATATATATATATATATATATATATATATATATATATATATATATATATATATATATATATATATACATACATATATACATACATATATACATATATATACATATATATATACTTATATATACATATATATATATATATATATATATATATATATATATATATATATATATATATATATATATATATATATATATATACATACATACATATATTTTTAAACAGGTTACTTAGAGGAAACCGATTACGTTAAAATGTACAGGCTTTGCCAGTTATAAAAGGACGTATGTATTTGATTTCTGCGACTATGGCCAATCACCGACGGCAGGGAGTAGTTTCACCTCACTATCCTCAGCATGTTGCTGAACCTCTTCCTTACTTTAAGAAATGTAGATATCTTTAACGTGATTGCGTGGTACACATTACCGTTAGCTTTATGCGCTGCCCGGCGAGCGCAACCTGTAACTTTGTATAACGTCCGTATTTGTATATTTTAGCTTCAATAAATGCTGAAAAGGTAAGAAGTTGTCCAGGTTGCAAATAAACAATAAGCGATATAAGGACGATTGTATTATTATATATGGAATGCCCTCTACAATGTGTAGTTGGCTCAATACTTTTGATGTTCTAAAAGATACATGTCACTTGTCAATAAATTTACGCAAAGTCCCTTTGCTTGACGTAAACATGACAGATAACAAGTGGGAGATAAAGATCTTTGACAAGTTGTACTTCGGTGCCTACTCTATCCGTAGGCTGTAATTTTAATTACGCATATGTCATAAGTAAAAGTGTCAAATACGACTTAATAACATTTGTCAATTTTCTCATCTGCTACTGACACATGTGTCAATTTTCTCATCTGCTGCCCACAACATACACTATGTTAGTAGCTATCTTTTTAAGAGTCTGAGAGTGTTGAAATAAGTACATTGTGATTTTAATTAACTTCATATATTTTTTAGATAATCAGGTATGACCGTGTTCATTTTTCTCCAACACCATTTCGTCTCGCCATCCATGACCATATAATGATGAGTGTCTTAAATATGTGTCGGACCATCTAATTAATTTTATAATTTCCGAACCCCTCGTTAAACCAGAAGAGGGTCCAGTCCGGATCCCTTGACTGATGATGATGGTGGACTTTAACAGGCCTGGACAACAGCACAAGGCGCCAGTTAAAAATCTCTTGAACACGACTGTACCCATGCCTTTACTACCTGACCCTCACAGACGGCGTCAACAAGAGGACCCGTAGAAGAACTATGTTGTCAAGTCAACATAATTTCGTCGTTTTTTAAGAAAATTTGGGTTCTACATGAAGGTGGAAGGTCTGTAGGCTGTAAGTGCGTTGCCATAGAAAAGATTTACAAATATCTTTCATACCTTCTTCACCCAATTTTTCTTACAGCTGAAAACTTAAAATTTTTAACAGGTGTACTTAAACTATGTGCTATGTGAAAACTGGAACCTGTGATAAGCACTGATAAGTACACTTGGAGAACACCCAAATCACCACAACACATTTTTTTAAAGACCTTACGATCGTTTCGTTGACAATGTCAACATCTTCAAAGGAAGAAAATTGTGAAACGATCGTAAGGTCTCTGAAATATGTGTTGTGGTGATGTGGGTGTTCTCCAAGTGTACTTATTAGGTGTACTTAAAATTTTAATAGGTGTACAATTTTTCTATTTTGTTTTATAAAAAGGTTATCTCTTTAAATTTGCATTTCCTTCAGTTTGAAGAAATATTTCGTAGCAATTTATGCTTAATTAATTAAATCATTATGTCTAGGCACCGTTTACAGAACAATTAAAATCATTTCAGTGAATTAGAAAGGGGGCGCATTGTTGGTATGCGGGAAGCCAGTTTTCAGACAAATTTCCGACCGCACAGGACGCAGTGTGTCAACAGTGTTACAGTGTTGGTCCAGGTGGTCGGAAAAAGGAATCAATAATCGTCGTCATGGAGCCGGACGACCTCGAGCAACTTTAGCACGGGGATATCGTCGTTTGAGGATTGCGACATAGACAGGGTTCCCACAACACGGTCGATTAGAAATGCTTGGTTGGGAGTTTTACAACAAAGAATCTCTCCAGCAACGATATATCGCAGAATACGCGCTTTTGGGCTTCGTTCGTGTAAACCATTTGTATGTCTCCTCCGACACCTCTACGTCCTACTGATCGGCTTGGGTGGTGTAATGGCAGATCAAACTGGGATGATTGGAATCGTGTTGTGTTCTCTGACGAGTCCCGATTCTGTCTTTAGGTCCACAATGGTAGCCGATAGGTAAGACGATTAGGTGGAGAACGCGGAAATTTAGAATTTGGTATGGAACTGCATACGGCCCCTACACGGGAGGTGATGGTATGGGGTGCGGTAACATGCGGTAGTAGGCGACCTCTAGTTTTTATTAACAGAAATTTGAATACAAATGAGTACATACTATGCCATTTAATGCAATCATGGGCAGACTTTGTGGTAAAATGGTTTATTACTTGCAAAATATAAGTTTTGGAAAATTATACAGTTACCATTATATTAATTAATAGAAAATATGTTGTCCTTTGGTGTCAATAACTGTTTATCCTTATTTTGGCTTTAACTCGATCAGTCTCTTACAATTTTTTAGATCTCGACATCACACATAAATGGCAGCTTCTATCTTCTTTATTTTTAACCTACAGTCGATGTTGCACAGTCTAAGTCTTGCAAGTGGCCCATAGATTCTCTATAGGGTTTAGATCAAGTGACATCCGGGCCAGTCAAGAACTGTTATATCCTTATCCTGGAAATATTTACCATTTACTCCAATTTGTGACAGGGAAAGGCCGCGTCCAAACTTGGTTGAAACCCGACGTTTTGGCTCGTTTTCTGGAGCCATTTTGAAGGGGTTAAGGTGGAATTAAAGGAAAAGAATGTTAAGGTCTCAATCTCCCTACTCCATTGATTGTTGGATAAGGGTACGTTGGGTTGTTATAAGTCGATTTGGGGGTCTCAGTCTGCCTGCTCCCAAAATCTCACTGGAGTTTGTCTCTATGGTCTCAGTGTGTTCAACCCTAGGCCTGAGAAAGATCGCTTTCTATCGGTGTATGTTGTCTTTGTCATTTTCTCCATTCCCCCATCACAAAAACTTTATGCTCCCCATCTCGTACGTACTCAAAGTCCTTAGACATTCTGTTTTAAAAACCTGTTTGGAAAAATTATGTTAAATTCTATTTAAAAAATATGTCCACTTAGTCCTTTACGAACAGAAATCTTTATGAACAATTTAATTTCAGATTTTGCATTTATATTTTCTTTTGATTATTCCCAACCCAGCACCGTTAATCACTCCAAGTCCCATAACTTTGTCGGCGGTTCAAACTACAACATTTATCTTGTGGTTAAATAGAAAAGTAGACTGATGGTTGCGGCGACAAGGGTACGTCGCATTTAGTCTGCGACTAACAATTATTTACTGCAAAAGCTCACAAAAGGTGTTTTAAAACGAAGTTGTAAATATTTCATAATCAAAGCAAAATCAATTCTATCTAAACTATTTACGGATAAATTTAAATTTAACCAGAAAACCTGTTTCAAATATCACCTGAAGAATCTGCGCGGCTAGTAAATTCGGCAACACTGTACGAAGGAGAGTGGAAGATCTACTACAACACATGCTGGACGCCTGAACACCAGAGACTCGAGATTCGAGATTTTTAGTTTTAAGCTTTAGTAGTGGGATTATGTGCGAGATCCATGGTCTGGTCTGGTGTTTCAGTTTCTCTCTTGTGTTTGCTCTGTGCTGTGTTATGTTATGTAGTTGTTTAGTGTGTTAAATAAGTGTTCGGATGACCGAATTACCTGACGCGGCCACATTTAGTATGTTTATGAAAACAACCACACCAATTGCAGACTTCGAGACCGAATTACCCGATGAGACCACAGTTAATATGTTTATTAAAACAACTACACCACTTGCAGACTTCGAGGGTAAGTCTTTTAGTGAGTTGATAAAGACGGGCATGCGTTTGGGAGAGAGTTTCACAGTGTTTGAAGGTGCTGTTTGGTCTTGCGAGGTGGTTGTGTTGAATATGTTGTTAATTGTGAGTTTAGCTGGTTTGGTTTGTTGTTTGTTGGGATAGTAGGAATTTCGGTCCATGACCAGACAAGGCGCCAGAGTTCAAGGGTCCTGTCAGTTTCAAGTGTCGAATGTTCAGTTTAGTAGCACGTATTTTTTTTGTCTGTTTAAAAAATTAAAAGCCGTAGGATTGACAGTTTTGGTAAACTACAGTTTTTTGTGGATGTATTTGTAAGGAATTTCCAGTTCAAGTAAATTATTAAACACCTGTCGAAAATAATTTGATGGGTTTTAGGGTCAGTTAGATCGATTTAGCACCTGCTTATGCTGTTAAAAACAGGAAATGTGGATTTTTTAAAGACTGGTTTCTAAAAATACTGTTTTGTTTTTCTAGTTTTTTAGCGAATTAAAAAAAAGGATCGCCAAAAAATTCGCTAATAAGGAGATCTGTGTATATGTATATATATATATATATATATATATATATATATATATATATATATATATATATATATATATATATATATATATATATATATATATATATCCGACCGATAACTCAAAAAATAATGGACCAATCTTGATCAAATTTGGTGAGTACCTTCCTTTTGCAACTGGCTTGGATAAGTTCGTTAGCCAGGAAAATTGGACCAGGTTTTCCCGAAAAATTTTGTGTTTTCTTTATAAAAAAATTCATATCTCCGGGAATAACAAAGTAAGGGCAACCAAATTTGGCACGCGTGTTTGTGAACTCTGCACCAAATTTTAGGTCTCTAGCTTTAAAGACAAAGAAGTTATGGGCAGTTAAAGAAACAAATTTTGGAGTTTTCCTCAAAACGTCAAACTCGCATTTTAAACGTCAAAATTGGCAATGTTTAGGCAAAGAACGTGAAACAAATACGGATTGTGAAAAGAAAATGTTGCAAGAAGAGTGTTCTGCAAACCCTTAAGTTTTTAGATTCAACCGCCATTGCCCGGTCATTTTACTAAAATATTTACAGAAAATTCATTTCAAATAGACCATTTCTCTGATGCTTTGGCTGTCGGTTTAGTTAAGTTGATGCTTTCGCTGTGGGTTTAGTGAAGTTTATGGTTTAATGGTCTATATTTTTTTAGCTAGTTTTCGTAGAACAAATTCGTTAATGCATTTTTGCATTTTTTATCGTAATATAATGCGTTTGTAAGAAAAAAGCTGCACGCAGTAAGTGCGTTTTGGTAGCGAATTTTCGGCAAATTTGCAGTTTAGCTCCCGAACGCTTTCCAAAAACTGTTTTCAGAAACCTGCCTAGAACCCCTCCCCTGGATCCACAAACTCCAACAATATTTTCTTGTTCACACCCCACAAGGAAGTTACGGGACCAGGAGTGAGTAGGGGTGTATAAGTTTTTTTTTAAGCTAATTTTCGTAGAACACATTCGTTAATGCGTTTTTGCTTTTTTTTTATCGAAATATGATGTGTTTGTAAGAAAAAAATCTGGACGCAGTAAGTGCGTTTTCAGAAATCTGCCTAGGCCCCCCCTTGAATCCTTAACCCCAAGAAAAATTTCTTGTTCACACTTCCCCAAGGAAGTTAGGGGACCAGGAGTGAGTAGTGGTGCTGGGCGGTGTAGGTAGTAAAAAGGAAATATGAGCAGAAAATGGGCTTGAAAGCTGTCTTTCTCACATCTTGAAGCCATATTCCCCTTAAACCCTGCCTACTCCGCACAGCACCCCTGTCCCCCCGGGTGCCGTAACTTCCTTGGCGGGTAGGAACAAGACATTTTTCTTGTGGTTTATGCAGCGAGGGTGGTTGTATGCACGCGACGGGGAAGGAAAATCCTCACTATGAAGCAGCCACACCCTACACCAACACCCCGCCCCCCGCCGCAAGTCTAACCGGAGGGTCTGCTTCGTCGTAGGTATTTTCCTTTCCGCATCGTGTGCATACAACCACCCTCGCTGCATATACCAAAAGAAGAACTTCTTGTTCATACCCCCAAGGAAGTTACGTGACCTGGGGCAAATGGGGGTGCTGTGTGGGATATGGTTTTAAATAGACAGATTTCAAGCAGTTTTCTTCTCATTTTCTGCTCATATTTCCTTTTTACTACCTACCCCGCCCAGCACCCCTATTCATTCCCAGTCCCGTAACTTCCTTGGGGGGTGTGAACAAAAAAAAATCTTGTGGTTTGTGCATCCAGGTGGGGTCCTAGTAATGTTTCTGAAAACAATTTTTTGAAAAGCGTTCGGGAGCTAATCTGCAAATTTACGCAATTTTCATTAAATCCTTCAAATTTCAATAACTCAATTTGCTATTAACGTAAGCTTTGTTGGTTAGGAAACCAACATTTAAGTGTATTTTCGGAAATTTTTTGTATATTTTCAAACCATAAGTAATTTTGATAAAATATAGTACATTTGTTTCTACTACATAGGCTATACCGGTAATCACATTGATGCCTGCTCGCATTTGCTATTAAAAATTTTTTTAAGGAAATTCACTTCCATAACACACTTGCTGCATCCAGCCTTTTGAAAAATGTTTCTATATTTTCAAACAATAAAGTGATTTCGATGAAATATGGTACATTGTTTCTACTATATAGGCAACCAAGTTTGATGCCTGCTTTCATCAAAGAAAGACATTTGCTATTAAAAATATTTTTAAAAAAATTCGCTACCATAACGCACTTGCTGCGTCCAAACTTTTATATACATTTTCTAGAATGCATATATTGTTAGAAAAGCGTGTGGCAAAAAAAAATTGGGTTAATCTAGCAGCAGTTTTAGATAAATCGACTGCTGATCGATAAAGTTTGGCATCTTACTTACACGTTGAGACTATTTCTACGTTTCGCTCACTTGTCTTTGCTGTGACTTACATATGAAAGGTGAATTTGCAGTTTAAGATAAATCGAATGCTAATAGGCTAGTTTGATATCTTACATACAACCCTTCCCCCATGCATTTACAAATCACTACCTATCTATTGCTCAGATTGCACTTCATCGTTAGGGTTTTCTTCCCTGCATGCCTACAACCCCCCCTTACGCCATAAACTTCTTGAGAACAACCCCAAGAAAGTTGCGGGACCACCTGGTGAATAAGCATTCTGTGTACGTGGTAGACAGGGTTTAAAGGAGGTATGGCTTCAAAATGTGAAAAATGTAGCTTTTCGAGGTCCGACTATGCAGTTTTTTCGCATTTTCATTTAACATTTCCTTTTTATTCTTCTCCCGTAACTTTCTTGGGGGGTTGTTTGCAAGAAATTCCTCGTGTGGTTTGTGCATCCAGGGGGGGGGGAGGCGGGTGAGGGCTCTCTAAGCATTTTCTGAAAATATTTTCCCAAAAACCCTCCGTGAACTAAATGCAACTTTACCATTATATCTAAAACTAAAACAGAAAATATTGCAGAATCTAAATTCTTTTTTTCAGAGCTAAATCGTAAATTTTTAATATAACAAAAAAGCGAAAAAATTGCTCATATAAGAACTATATTGATCGTTATAACAATTTATAGGTGTATGTTACGTAATATATATATATATATATATATATATATATATATATATATATATATATATATATATATATATATATATATATATATATATATAATTTATTGAACAATATACATTTTCCTTACAAAACAATTTACAAGATTAATCCAGAGCCTGGTTGTTCAATAACGTTAAAAGTTACCTAAGTCGAAGACTTGTTGGTGATATTTGTAACATTATTCTCTCTAAAAAAAGCTAGTGCACACACTCTGACATTGTAAAGAAATACAAACAAAAACCAAAACTGCAGACGAACTCCAGGGATGCGCGGAAAATATAAAAAAGTATAATGATCCTTTTTCGACTATAGACAAAATTTCTTTTCCCAAATGTTTTAAGCCACACTATGGGTAACCTACACACACTTACACATGCTCGGGCCCACAGGTCAGGCGCCAGGCACAAGAAACACAAAATATAAAGGAAAGACCACTACACCAGCATATTAGCTTCTATGACCCTGTGGATTCACGATCTACTCCAACTATCCACCTTTTTAAACCGATTTTAAAATCTCGAAGCCTATGCTGCTGGCGAATTTGGGCTGGTATAGAATTATATATTCTTACACAAAGATAAGCATAGGAACGCTGTGCATAAGCCTTCTTAGCTCTTTCCGTTCTAGATGCGTGTACGCAGTGTCTCGTATTATATAGTTGTGACTCAACTCCTTCAATTTACATCGATGAATATGCTGGTATACAGCAGCGTTAAAATAGAAAAGCTGCGTAATACCCAGCAGTTTTGTCTCAGCGTATAAAACATCCGTAGCATATGTGTGTTCTTTACCATAAATCACCTTTATGAGACAATTCTGAGCAATCTGTAATTGAGCTATATGGCACCTTGCAATATCACCCCAAGCTATTATAGCATAGCGTAAGTGACTCTCCACTAAAGAATAATTTAGTGTCCTCAGGTGTTTGATGTGTAGCATCTCTTTCAATACTCTAAATGTTACCATCACAGAGAGAATCTTTTTAGTTACATTTAAAATGTGGTGCTCCCATTTCATGTGTGAATCTATAGTGACACCTAAATACACTGCATACTTCACACTCATTATCTTCATGCCATCACATACTTCCAAGGTGGTAAAAGTTGGCAAGTTTCTTTCGTAACATGAAAATGGTATATACACTGTCTTAGCCGCATTTACAGTTATTAATCGGTTTTGAAACCATTTCAGGATTTTTCGAAAATCTGATTCAACTGTAGATTTGAGTATATCCCATGATGCTGCGTTATAAAATATAGCAGCATCATCCGCATATCCAACTATCTTTCCTAACGATTTAACATTAGAAAGGTCGTTTATATAAATATTAAATAATAACGGTCCTAGAATGGTTCCTTGCGGAACACCACAGTTCATTTTTACTATATCACTCAGAACACCATTCACACACACCACCTGATATCTGTCAGTCAGATAGCTCTGCAATAGCTGTTGTTGTCTCCCCGTAAACCCCATTGTCTCCAATATTTCAAGCAATCTTGCGTGATCAACCTTATCGAATGCCTTTTTTAGGTCCACCAAGACACACAAGGATGGCCTGGTGTTATCCAGACTCTGATAGATATTACTCGTCAGTTCAATTATGGCATCCTGCGTAGATGTTTTTGTCCTGAAGCCATACTGCCTCTCAGATAATATTCCATATTTATTTAGATAACTGTCGAAACGTTTTTTCAGGAGACACTCAACGACTTTAGCAATACTGGAAATCAGTGATATCGGTCTATAGTTAGCGGTATCCAGCACATCGCCTTTCTTAAATAAAGGTTTGATAACACCCATTTTAAAAGCTCTAGGGAATATGCCATCGTCTATACACCGATTTATAATAAAAGTCATAGGAGTGACAATCTCATCTATTATTTCTTTCAGTGTCTCTGCACTTATTCCGTCGTACCCGGGTGCGTTGTGGTTCTTCAGTGTCTTCACAATTGATTTAATCTCACCCTCTTCTAGTTGCAATATATATATATATATATATATATATATATATATATATATATATATATATATATATATATATATATATATATATATATATATATGAGAGCCATAGTAAGCACTAAACTTAAGAGAATCATTTTTAGGCTATTCTGAGAGGTCAAGAATACAGTAAATGGAACATATTTTGAAGAATCAGTAACTAAATTGAAGAAAATTAAAATCACTGCTGAAATTGTTGTCCATTCAAAAGAGCCCATTGCATTCTGCAGATATGCCGGCGCAATGTTTGCGACCGTCATTCTAATTCGAGCTTCTAATTGGTCTAATGTTGTGGGACTATTACGATAGACAACACTTTTCAAATATTCTCAAAAGAAAAAAAGTCCGTGATTATCATGCCTGGAGACCTAGGGTAGGTCGTTACCTCTATATACGGCTGCGGCCGTTGAATTCTGTCTCAGCAAGTTAAACACCCGCACGTTTCGCCCATCGAGGAGGGCGTGAAGCCTTCGGTTCCATGTGAAAATCTATGTTGGGCACGTTAAAAATCCCTAAATTGTTTACACAAGCCGGGAGTTCGGTAAAATATCCAGGATAGCGGGGTGAAACTACTCAATAGCGGCGTCGGTGATTAGCCATAGTCGCGAAAATAGGCCGACGACAAAAAAAATAATTATAACTTCCTATGTAAGATATTGTGATTTTTCGAAAAATAAAATTAGATTGTATGTTTTTCTTTGTTCGGGCAGTATTCTGTGGACACATTGTAATAACTGCAACTATAGACGTTACATATTGATGAATTGGTTTAATTATACTTTTTATCTGTTTACATTAAGTCAGCCTATTTCGTACCAAATGCGACATGTTATTGCTTAAACAATGTCTAAAAATACATTCAATAAGAATTGTTGATTGTGTAAAAATAAATTTATAGATAAGATGTTTAAGTGTTCTAGTCTTGAACTTCAATCGTGTTGCACACTAGTTTTATAGTAATAGTAATATATTTATTGGTACAAGGACATATTTGACAGATAAATTGACATCTCGAACAAACCGAACTTTTAATAGTAACAACCGAAATTTAATTATGAGGTCAGAAGATGATCAAGAGCCAAACAGGTTATGATCTCACCCCCTAATGAGCTAGCAAATTGTTAGAAGAAACCGCGACCATAAACAATAAGAAGAATAATAACTGAAATTACTTTCGAGTGTGACACAGTTACATTAACCTGAATAAATGGCTTTTCTTCCAGACAAAGAACCAAAGCCTTTTATTCAAGTCAGTGTAAAGTTTATCAAATACAGGAAGAGCTCTATGAATGTCACTGCTGCGCAGAAGAAACAGAGAGAACACATTGGGGGGTACGCCTGTTTATCTGCCAATGTACGTATACAAAATGCCAGGCAAAAGTTAAAACACTTTAAATTATATTAATTAAATAAAATAAAATCTTGCTTAACCAATATCTGTAAAAGAGAGAGAGAGAGAGAGAGGTCACCAACTGCACGTCGGTGGGCAAGGGATGGCAGCCTTTGGGTGAGGGTAGGGTCACCGATGAGACGTATAGCTCTCTTCTGAATGGAGTCCAGGGTAGCGAGCGTAGAAGCGGTAGCGGCACCCCAGATATGGGGGCAGTATTCGAGGTCTGACCTTATTTGTGAAGTATATAAGGTATGGAGATTAGCCAGTGAAAAGTATTTTCGAGCCCGGAAAAGGAAACCTAGTTTCTTAGCAGCCGCTTTTGCAATTGATGTGGCATGTTGGTGCCAATTGAGATTTCGATCCACATAAATGTCCACAAGTGAAAAGGACTCATTACTTTGAATAACTTGGTTGTTCATTGTAATGGGTGTAGGGCTGGTGTATCTCTTATGAGATAGAAGGCAAGACTGAGATTTGGTGGAGTTGAATTGTACAAGATTTTTACTTCCCCAGTCCAATATTTTTTGGAGATCCACAGAGACAGAACTCTCCATGAGTTTGAGATCCTCATCTAATTGGGCTAAAGAGGCAGAATATTGTATATTTGAGTGGAGCGTGCTGTCGTCCGCGGTACTGTGAACTGGGGCTAAAGCTGAACCTTGAGGGTCTCCTGCATTAATTGGATACAGTTTAAAGGAATGGCCATCCACGACAACAAATATGCTCCGGTTGGAGAGGAGATTTGCTATCCAGGTACAGAGTTTTGGTGGTAGGCCATAGGCCGAATGTTTATTAAGCAGCGCTACGTGCCAGACCTCGTCGAATACTTTGGATATGTGTAGAGCGACAATCTGGGATTCACAGTGTAGTCCCATAGACTTGTTCCAAGAATGGGTGACAAAGGAAGGAGGTCGGCAGTTGATCTGCGCTGACGGAATCTATACTGCATGTCGTGGATTAGACTGTATTTTTCAAGAAATTTTAGTAATTCGGTGTTTATATATTTTTTCATCACTTTAGGGGCGACTGAAAGGAGAGAAATAGGTCTGTAGTTGCTAGGAAGCGCTTTGGGTCCTTTCTTGGGGACGAGTTGTACCCTAGCAGTTTTCCAGTTACTAGGGAATATGCCTCTATTCTAAGATGTCTGAAACAGACGAGTCAGGACAGGAGCACGTTCTGGTGTGCATTTTTTGATAACAATTGCTGGGATCTCGTCAAGGCCAGAGGCTTTCCTGGTATTAAGAGAAGAGAGCATCTTTCGTACCTTTTTAGTTTTGAAAATGATATCAGTCATTTTATGCGCTACATTGGGGACTGTTGGTGGTTGAACATTTGGAGGTGGGTTGGGAGCCGAATTACCGGCGAACAACGAGGCAAAAAGATCAGCCTTTCCCAGGGCGGTAGAAACAATTTCATTCCCTGAAACAGGAGGTGGGAACGTACTCTTGCAGAAATTATTCCCAATAGATTTAGCAAGAGTCCAGAAGGGTTTGCTGCCGTTGGAGCTTGAGAGGACTTTGTTTTTGATGTGGTTATTAAACGAGTTTTTTTCCTCAGAAAGAATGCGGAAATAGCGGTTTTTTGCGTCGTTAAATGCTTGACGGTTTTCTTGACTGGGATTCTGTAGAAGCGTTTTGTGAGCTTTGACCCTTTCAAGTCTGGCCTTGTCACAGGATTTAGAGAACCGGGGCTTTTGAGTGTCTGCAGAGGTTTTCAATGTGACATCATTATCTCTTAAAAAAAAGCTAGTGCACACTCTGTCATTGCAAAGCAATACAAAAAACCAAAACTGCAGACGAAATCCAGGGATTCGCGGAAATATAAAAAAGTGTAATTATCCTTTTTCGACTATAGTCAAAAATTTTTAATCCCAAATGTTTTGAGCCACACTATCGGTAACCTACACACACTTACACATGCGCGGGCTCATATGTCATAGGCCAGGCACGAGGAATAAAGTGGCAAGACCACTATCCCAGCGTATTGTCTTTCCTAAGGAGGTAGGGACTAAGGTCCGGTACTCCTTGGGAGAAAGTTTTAGTGAGTACGATCTCACAGTACCTCGATATCCCACGCACTATAGTGTCGTGAATTAGGCCTGCATGAGGCATTTCTCCCTCCTGTATCCAACAAAAAAAAACAGCGTATTAACTTCTATGACCCTGTGGATTACTTCACGATCTACTCCAGCTATCCACTTTCTTAAACCGATTTTAAAATGTCGAAGCCTATGCATCTGGCGAAGTTCGGCTGATAAAGTATTATATATTCTTACGCAAAGGTAACCACAGGAACGCTGTGCAATAGTCTTCTTACCTCTTTCTGTTCCAGATGCGTGAGCTCAGTGTCTCGTATTATAGTTGTGATATATAGTTGTGAGATATCTGGAAAAATTGTCTCTTGGTAACTTTCATCAGATTTTAACATATTCGATAACCATTTATAAAGCAATATTTACTTCCTCGGTACATCGTATCTTATTACCTTCGAGTAACGTTTGGAGAACACGTTTATTATTTTCTACATTCGATGACGTAATTGCAAGTGAATGCTATTGTTAAACACTTCAATTGTTTCAAAGTAACTTGGACGTATGTGAAATTTATTTGTTTCAAAGAACCAGCCAGCTGTGAATGAATATCAATATTTTGTGCATGAATGGCTTCGGTTCATGCGATAATCAGTACTGGAACCGCTCCTATACAAATAATTTGCGTAACAATTTATGTTTACTTGACAGCGATAATAACAATAGATTGGTTTTATCGGTTGCAATTTCTCAGTTGAGATATACACGTTTATTAGCTTTTACTTAATATCAAGCCAGTTAGTCTGGTTCTTGTGCCATTTTTTTGATGTGTTCTAAAAGTTCTTCTACAAAATACAATATACAGAGCCATTTCAAACTACATGTTAGGAACAACACGTATGGTTACAACATGACGGGGCACCTGTCCATTTTGCTGCTCCAGTGAGAAACTTTTTAACTGAAAGATTCGAAGATCAGTGGATAGGTCAAGGAGAACCGATTCCATGGCCGCCAGGGTCCTTAGACTTAACTCCCCTTGACAAGCGGATCCTCATAGCCACAGGCAGATCTTAAGGCCCTAAGTAGCCCACGGGTAAATTCCTGTCTGGCGAGTGAGTACCGAGACGAGACGAGCGACCTGGCTGGGCAGAATGAGGTCACCCTCATCTGGGTGCCGGGTCATTCGGGGGTCATAAGCAATGACGAAGCTGGCAGTCTCGCGAAGAGAGGGTCAGCAGAACCATTTATGGGACCAGAATCGGCTCTGGGCGTGACAAAGAGCACTGTCAGGGGAGCCATTAAGTTCTGGGTCAGAAACAAATACAAAGTGTACTGAGCAGACTGTCCAGGGCTCAGACATGGGAACTCAATAATTGACGAACCCAGTTCAAAAAGAGCTGTGGAGCTGCTAAATCTTAGTAGAGGACAGCTCAGAAACACAACAGGTCTCTTGACGGGACACATGGCCGTCAAGAAACACCTGCATAAAATGGGGCGGTTAGAGGGGGACCTGGCATTCAGACTCTGCGGCGAGGGGGAGGAATCAGCCCAGCATATCTTGTGCGAGTGTAAAGCTCTGGACCGCAAAAGACAACTAATCTACGGTCAGTTTATACCGGAGACAGAGCAATATAAAACTTCACCCTACCAATCGCTGTGCAGACTAGTTCAAGGCACAGTGATTTTGGAATGGGTCGAGTAAGACTAAGGGCATGCACAATCAACCAAAGGTTGCAGTGCTATCGGGGCGGCAAGGCCGCGGACGAGCCCTGATGGGGAAAAAAGTTACATTCGAATCTAAGAACCCGGTTATAGAATGCAGGGAAAACCACAATCCAGAAACATTTTCTGATACTCCCACAGGATGACCCGTTACCTTTACATTAGTCTTTTTGGGGCTTCCACTTTCCCCCAAGCATCTTTCAATTTCCCAAGTAAAGTGGTGGCGCTCGAGATGCACCTTTTTTTTATCAAAACACCGACCCACTCCACCCTTCGGAAGTAGACCATTACATCTGGCGCCCAAACAGGGACTTCATTTTTGAGACTTTAAGGCCGTTCTAATATAGAGATACCTTCTTTTCCATACATTTCTAGTTATGACAAAATTTCACAAACTGAAACAATGTTCTTTTTTCTCTTGTTTGACGCCGTTTATGGGGAAATTATCCGTTTTAAATAGTTGTTTATTTCTTTACCGAAATTATTTTTGCAACAATATGCCTTCTTCCGAAACTACTACCGTAACCGAAACCATACCACCCAAAACCTCCAGCAAGCAACATGCTGTATCTTCCTCCTGAATAAACATAAGGTGCGATATTTTTCAGGCCCGAATTGCATATCAATATCTATGGAAAACCTTTTGACGGGCCCAGGTAGTTATTCCATGTGCTTTTTTGTGACGGCCATGTTTTAAGACCTCCCTGTTCATTCTTTAAAAATTATGTTCTGAAAAAGAGCTCATAAGATAAAGCCTATACAAGTAAAATCCGGTGATCGAGGAAACCATGGGTCATAGTCCATGGTCTCCTCGATCACCTCTCGATTAATCCATCCATTTCCAAAATGTTCATGATTTAGCTCCCGGATTTTATCACTGGAGGGGCACATGTTGAAGTAGGTTGGTGATTACGGAACTAAAAAATCTAGATTAGCTTTTCCTCGAACAAATGTTAACCAATCACATTCAAATTCTACCCGACCAGAGGACTGAAGAGCTAACTTCTCTTACAAAATAGGGATTTATTTGATTATCTTAGTAATGTGCATGGAACCTTGCGTTTCAATACACTCCATTTATCTATTGATTGAACAAATATGCAGAAAATATGTTTATCGTGGACAGTTATAGACAGCTAATTCTTTGTTTTCCTAATCAAGCCTGTGTACAATTGTTTTCCCGCTATTAAATAAAAAATTCTGGACGCAGCAAGTGCGTTATGGTAGTGAATTTTCATAAAAATCTTTTTAATAACAAATATGTGTGTTTTTTTAAGAAAGCAGGCATCAAATTTGGTTACCAGTATAACCTATATAGTAAAAACAATGTGCCATGTTCCATTAAAATAACTTTATTGTGTGAAAATGTACAAAAATTTCCAAAAGTAAACTTAAAATGTTCCCGAAAAAACACGTTTCTTGGTCAACCTTATAGGTTAATAGCAAATTGAGCTGTTCAAATATGAAACATTTGATCAAAATTCGCTACCATAACGCACTTGCTGCGTCCAGAATGTATTTTCTTACAAACATGCATTATATTTCGATGGAAAATGCAAAAATGCAATAACATAAGGCGTGTTTGATTAAAAAAGGAAATTTGTATCACCAACGACTTATGGGCCACCCTGTGATTGCAGAAATATTATTTTAAGATGTAGCTCAAGACACCCTATAATTAATATATACAAATTTTCTTCATATCTTATATAATAACGGATATATTGAACTTTATTAATTTTTTACGAAAATTCGACAAAAATTATATTCCATTAAATGATAAACTCTATAGCTAAGGCTACTGCCAAGCATCAGAGAAAGGGACTATTTGAAATGAATTTTCTGCAAATATTTTAGTAAAATGAAGGACAATGACGGTTGAAACTAAGACTTTAGGGTTTGTAAAACATCCTTCTTGAGACATTTTATTTCTATAGCCCGTATTAGATTTAAGTTATTTGCCTAAATGTTGCCAATTTTGACATTTTAAATCGCCACTTTGACGTTTTTTAGGAAAACCCCAATTTATTTATTTTTAAAGGCCTATAACATTTTTGTCTTTTGACCTACATAGCTAAATTTTGGTAAGTAACTTACCTATAAGGATGTAAACCTGCGCACCAAATTTGGTTGCCCTTACTTGGTTAATTCCGGAGATATAAATTTTTTTCGAAAGAAAACACAAAATTTTCCGGGAAAACCCGGGCAGATTTTCCTGACTAACGAACTCATCCAAGCCATTTGCAAAAGGAATTTTTTCACCAAATTTAATCAAAATCGGCACATTATTTTTTGAGTTATCGGTGTGATACATATATATATATATATATATATATATATATATATATATATATATATATATATATATATATATATATATATATATATATATATATATATATATATATATATATAACATTTGAAACTGACCCCGGATATGTTTTCTGGGGGGCCTAGTTAGCGCTCATTTGAGGAAATTTTTTCAAAATTCATAAGTCGGGATCTCCTCATTAGTGAATTTTTTTTAAAGAAAATTCACTAAAAAGGTATGCGATAGAGAGAACAGATGTACGAATGCGTTTGAGAGAGAGAGAGAGAGAGAGAGAGAGAGAGAGAGAGAGAGAGAGAGAGAGAGAGAGAGAGAGAGAGAGAGAGAGAGAGAGAAAACAATACACAATGATTACCATCGATCTGTATTAAGTAAGACAATGCAGCAGACGTGGGAGTGGACCTATCTACGAATTTCGCAACTGACATACAAGTTGGCTTTGGATCTAAACAATCAACAGTCGCGTTCGGCGGCCAGTTAATTGTTACAGCTGCAGCTGTGCGACATTCATCTGTTTGGCGGTGTCGTTGCGAATACAGCGACATTGTTCGGCCAGTTATAGACAGCCATGAACCAAAATTATCACCGCCAGCTAGATCGATCTCGGTGAAGTCGTGATGCACGTTTTCCGCAGAGATGTCTTGAGTTTGTGTGTGTAAGCGCACGTTTCGCAGATGAGAGGATTCTAGCATTATGAGGTTGAATACAACAAAATGAGAACAAAACCTGCACACATAAGAGTAAACCAGACGACTGGATTGCAGTAATTTTAGAACGCCCGAGATGAGTGAAAAAGTCAATCATAATGTATCAGATACTGAATACTTTACTCAAATTGAAACATAACTACGGTTCAGAGAAACCCAGTTTGCCTACTTTAATCATCGTTTTGTCAATAAAAACGGCTTCATCGTAGACGATTTCGAAGTTTAGTTTCTAATTTAAATCCGGAAGCCAACAACCCAAGACTACCTACACAAAAGTCAAGAAGGTTTTTTTTTTTAAGAAAAGCTGGTCAGATTGGACTGCCTAAGCGGTTGTATTTCGCGCTCATTTTAACGCTTGGTGATACTGCGTATTAGCGCACTTTAATATATATATATATATATATATATATATATATATATATATATATATATATATATATATATATATATATATATATATATATCGTACTCAGGTTTACACCATGAAACATTCCCTACATGCCAAAATTCAGATCTCTAAGTTGAAAGAAAAAAGTTAGACTTAAAAAAAAGCGACTGATGACCAGAGAAATGCACAAAATCAATATATTTTGTGTGGATAACAAAATGTATTGTATATTACTGACAAAAATTAAGTTTTCTTGGCGCCAAAAGGTCAAGAAATGACAGAAAAGTTACTTTAAAATTTTGATGGTTTTTCTTCTGAAAATGTCAAAGTCGCGATTTGAAACGTCAACATTTGCAATTTTTAGACGGGGAATCTGAAACAAATATGGGTTATGTAGAAGAAATGTCATAGTAAATGTGTTTTACCTAGCCTTAAGTTACAGCTTCAACCACCACTGTCTTTCATTTTACTAAAACATTTGCAGAAAATTCATTTTAAATAGAGCCCTTCTCTGATGATTTGGCAGTAGTTTCCGTAAAAAAATCGTTATTGAAAAGACCGCGACTTCTTTTAAAAGAGTGCGAACTAGGCGCCTCTGGGGTCAGGTCAGGTCAGTTTTTACCTGTTTAGATACATACAGGCTGGTGCATTTTTACTGTATAGCTCAATATAACGGTTATTTTACAAGATAAAGAAAAATATTATAAAAGTTATTTATAGGGTGTTTTGAGCTGCATGTTATAAAATTATGTTAAGAATAGGTCGTTGGTTTTTTATGGAACAATCCATTTATTATAGCAGTACTATTGCATTTTCCATCCAATTTTATTGCTAATGCACGCTTGTAAGGAGAAAACATTTATATGGCCCATCGTTTTCGAGTTATTTCAATAGTTCTTCAACTTTTTACATTTTGGAACATATCAAAAATTGTGGTACGGCGTTTTTACCAATGGAAATCGGAGTCCCATGAAAATGACGCATTTAGGGAGGTTCTCAATTATATTATTCATAAAAAATTCGAGATGCCATATACAGCATGCCCCTAAATTACTTAGCCAGTCTTTGTAAAAAAATGGCGAATTTTCATGAAACAGATTGTTTACAAATATTCATTATGACAATGTTTGAAATTTCTATCAAAAACCTTTCTGTGAATAATTGTATCTTGGCTGGTGTTTTTGTGTAAATTACGTGTGGATTCCTTGGCCAGGAAAGTCAGGCTAGTTCTTTGGGAAAATTATATATATATATATATATATATATATATATATATATATATATATATATATATATATATATATATATATATATATATATATATATATATATATAACTAAAACAGGATTGATAACACGGCATTTATGTACTATACAAGGAGAAAGGTATATATATATATATATATATATATATATATATATATATATATATATATATATATATATATATATATATATATATATATATATTGTAAGGGTGGACTTTTTTTTTTTTCTACAGTTATTGAATAATATCGAACGCAACCCTTCGATGACACAAGGTTACAACCCTCTTAGTAAACAATACAAGTAACCTATTATAATAATAACAATCGACTAACGGTCACATAATATAATTACATAGCTCAACAATCAATCACCAGTCGATATATTACTTAGCAGTTGTGTTATCTACTTAAGAGTAATCATGCAAAAGGCAAAAGGTTTATTACTTGTCAGAATGATGGCGAAGCCTTAATGTACGGGCGTAATGAGTCGGGCGAGCGGGTGCCAAATGTGTCCAGTAACAACATCACTAACCTGTAATTAAAAATATACCTGAACACACCATTGTTCATCTAAAGTACAACCTAACATATATACGAGGGGCATTCAATTATTAACTCATCAAACAGTTACCAATTACACGCTTCACTGAGCGACTCGACATCAATAACTATTTATACTTAAAGCTCCACTGAGCAACCTAACATTAAGAGCAGTTTCGATATAACGCTCCACTGAGCAACTCCAACATTAATAGCAGTCCTACTCAAGGCTCCACTGAGCCACATATTACTCTCTCAAAAGCGCACATCAGTGCCCCAGAACTGCTTCTCAACAATGTCTCTAAATGCTCAACCATTAGGTTCTCAAGCAATAATTACTCAGGCAATAATTACTCATGTAGTTACTCACACGATAGTTACTCAAATAATAATTTCTAAAACAATAGTTTCTAAAATAATAGTTTAGCCTGTGTGTTTTGTTGGGCGCTGTACCCGAACACTAGGTCCGTGCCGGCTTCCAGGTGTGCAATGAGGCACAGTTCAATACCTCACCTAGAGTGCT
Source organism: Tillus elongatus (assembly GCA_964006375.1). Lineage (NCBI taxonomy): Eukaryota > Metazoa > Arthropoda > Insecta > Coleoptera > Cleridae > Tillus > Tillus elongatus. Next base: position 32,188,882 of record OZ023268.1, read on the forward strand.
CGTACTGACAGAGTTGACTACCGAGAAGTGCAATGGACACAATGGACTTGCTCAACACTGTGCCCTTCTCCAGGTACCCCAACTCCCCCACTGGGACTGACCGTGCAATGAGACCAACGGGTGAACTGGCCACAGTGTCTCGGACAAGCTACCAGATCGACTAATACAACAACGCTCCCGGCAACATGAATACTGAGCAGTGCAATGGACACAAAGGGCGAACCCAACAATGTGCCCTCTCTGGTATCCACGCATCGAACAGGGATAGGTGCAATGGTTACCTCGTAACCCTACCTTAGTCTGACGATGCCACTAAAAGCCACCGTGTTGTGGTTACGTAACCTGGGTCTAAACCCAAACGCCTCTACCAGTATGACGCCCTACTGGGTGAGCAAACAGCGAAGGTGTCCCTCACACCTTCCAAACTATCATCAATTTACTTTCAAACAGACTCTACTTTATTTACTATAAACAAACTGACATAATTCAACTCTTACTTAATTTATGAATATTGACTTAACCTCGTATAAGTAACGACCCTCATGTAAATTTGGCTAATACCTAAATTATTTTATAAAGCCCCTTTATTCGAATACGATAATTACTTTTCAATTTATAACACCCTCGTATAAATAATAAATGTAATCTAGCTTTGCTATTTCTCAAATTATTTCCTAAAGCTCCTTTATTTGAATATGATAATTACTTCTCAATTTAAAACATAACCTCGTATAAATAATAAACTGATTTTGACTTAGCTATTTTTCACAAATTATTTCATAAAGCTCCTTTATTTGAATATGATAATTACTTCTAAATTTATAACTTAGCCTCGTATAAATAATAAACTGACTTTGAACTCTAGCTACAATTTATTTTCATATAAATTAGTTATTACATGATTTTTCCTGAAACCATTCTCAATCAAATACTTATTGAAATTATTTCTCAATGTATAACTTAAACAAATAAGAGCAGGTACAATAAACGAAGCAGCCATGTTCAATGAGCAATAACTCACCTGAATAAATTTATATATAACGTGCACTGTAAATTTCACTAATATCGAGCATATTTTAATGCAGCCCTGGTCATGGCTAACGTACAAATGTTAAACTAGATGGATGACAAAAATGTCCCCTAGAATGTTTCTTCGAACTACTTCTCAAGTGTACAGATAACTGCAGCATGAATAGGACGAGGCCCTTCAATCTAAGAGAGATAGTATTAAGACGCTATCTGAAGTACATTGCAACCCCACAGTATGTGTTTCGTTCCGTAAACAATTTTTAAGCGCGTCTGGCTCAACTAACACTTTAGTTTTAAAAGGAACCACATAAAACTTAACGTGAAACTTGTTCACATATTGCTGTCTATTTAATACCCACAGAGAATTTTCATAATAAAATAGCCTTATGAGCAGGGTGAGAAAATACATTCCTTACATTCGACCATCCTGAACTTCATCTCGTCCCGAGATGACTCCTCGTTAATGCTGTCAACAAAGGTGTCAACAGATCTACCTCATGATCTTCGCTATTACTTTAGGTATCACTAGATACTTCCTTTACTGTCTTCCGTAGCTTCACACCATTGTAAGCCACAACTCTAGAACACCATAGCATTGGTGCAAGTTTGTCGTGTCTTGGAGTGACACAATGGTCATCAGACTAAAATCCATCGACCACAGAATCTCATTTTTTGGCACAACTAGGTATTTCCAGTTTTCCTTTCTGGTACACAACCTAAATAACTTTAGACCACAGTGGTATCCTTGTCTCAACACAGCATATGTTTCTCTTGAGAGACTGTCATATTTGCTGTAGCTTTCCTTCTTCATGCAACTTCAACGAAGAAATCATAGTACGTAGCTAACTTGGTGCTTCGTCGATAGTTTTACTTAAGCCACTGATTTTAACTGCAGTTGACAGTTCGACACCGCATACGTGACGAATCTATTTTGTTGAACAAGCTGTTCTCCACCCCCTGAAGAAATCTCAAACTAGCAAAATCTACTAAATCAACTAAGTTTCATGTCAAAGAATGTCTTCACAGAAAACCTTGCTGTTTACTTGCCGCTTGCATGGCATAAAATCTTAGTGTCAACAACTTCACGCTATAGCATCTTACTAGGTTTACTCCAGAGAATTATGCTCTAAATTTTACTGTACTACAAGTATTGACTATTGGTGCTGCAGCTATCTTGAGGCAATCATTTATACCAACTGATTATTTTCCTCACACTATTTCACTACGGCAGTACCACAAAGTTGACTTGTAAAGCAATCTCACCACTTCATTGAAACCTTTGTTATAATCAAACTCCCAGGTTTCACGTGTAGTATTTAGCATCCCAAATAATGTATGTCTAACATAAAAGTAAACAACCTGTAATATTTTATTTGCTTAAAGCTGTATAATGTCTCTGTGATGCCAATGTAATTGAACACACATAACCGCACTGCGTGCTTTGTGACAGACTTCGTCTATCAATTAAGTTTGTCTTAAGCTTTAAATATTTCTGCTGTATACTCAGCTATACAGGTTTCATCTTTCTTTACTAAGCTATTGAGAAGCCTGCATTTTAAGAATATTCTTTTAAAATCTTGAACTTCTGATAGCCCGTCTTAATATTTTGAACAGTCCTGGTATATATGGTTCACTAGTAACTTTCATATCACACCACAGGGTTTCAACTCAAACCTTTAAACACTTCAGTCAATAACCACATATGCAACACAACAAGAATACACAATTTGTAAGCAACACCTGTTTGTCGCTCTAACTTCAAGCTTTAATTACACAAGATTACCATCAGTACAAAGATTAATATTATTCCAACAATAGGTATAGAACTCATTTTACATTTCTTCGAACTAAACTGCATAGTCTCAAATTAATAAACTTGTTTAGTTTCTAAGACATTTCGCCAACCTAGACATATCATCAGATATTAATAACTGGTCATTATACCCAACAGTCATGCTTTTCCGCTGGAATTTAGTTGACAATACTTTTCCAAAGATATTTTAATTGACAAGGTTATCCGAAATGTACTCTTCATCACTCCAGCTCTACATATGGTTAGAAGTTCTCTGAATACTACGGAGTGCAATGGGCCACGACTAACTAGTTATGTCCTTTCCAATATCTACTTTAGCTAGCCTAACGTTAAGAAGGCACCCAATTGGCACACAACCTGACACAAGCCCGCCCTCAAGGCAGTCCGACTTTAACTCATCTTCCCAATTTGCTAAGGGTAAACATACCCCCCTTAAAAATGTCCAAACTTTGTCCACTAAGCTGCTCTTTGTATATCTTAACAGTGAGCACCGAATTCAAGCCTCTTGGCGACCTCTGATATTTTGCTGAGCCTTTGAGCCATCAAGGCATGTAACTCAAATAGGAAGGTGTTTCACAGAATATGATACACACGTCTCAGTTGCACGTACATGGTATTTATAAAATATAAAACACAAATAACTACACATAATACCTGCACAAGTAACTGTATAGTCAACACATAACGGTAAGGATAGATATATTTACACATAGGGCATAGCCAAATTCAAAACCACAGTCAAACATATATTGCTTCTTATTTTAGACACCCGGCTACGCCACTGACTCAGTAAAGTAATAACACAACTACTTTTGTATCTCAAACTCAAAACTTGCTTCAGATACTTGAATCAGATTTTCGATTCAGATCCCACTTCTGAAGCTGTAAGGGTGGACTTTTTTTTTTCTAAAGATATTGAATAATATCGAACGCAACCCTTCGATGACACAAGGTTACAACCCTCTTAGTAAACAATACAAGTAACCTATTATAATAATAACAATCGACTAACGGTCACATAATATAATTACATAGCTCAACAATCAATCACCAGTCGATATATTACTTAGCAGTTGTGTTATCTACTTAAGAGTAATCATGCAAAAGGCAAAAGGTTTATTACTTGTCAGAATGATGGCGAAGCCTTAATGTACGGGCGTAATGAGTCGGGCGAGCGGGTGCCAAATGTGTCCAGTAACAACATCACTAACCTGTAATTAAAAATATACCTGAACACACCATTGTTCATCTAAAGTACAACCTAACATATATACGAGGGGCATTCAATTATTAACTCATCAAACAGTTACCAATTACACGCTTCACTGAGCGACTCGACATCAATGACTATTTATACTTAAAGCTCCACTGAGCAACCTAACATTAAGAGCAGTTTCGATATAACGCTCCACTGAGCAACTCCAACATTAATAGCAGTCCTACTCAAGGCTCCACTGAGCCACATATTACTCTCTCAAAAGCGCACATCAGTGCCCCAGAACTGCTTCTCAACAATGTCTCTAAATGCTCAACCATTAGGTTCTCAAGCAATAATTACTCAGGCAATAATTACTCATGTAGTTACTCACACGATAGTTACTCAAATAATAATTTCTAAAACAATAGTTTCTAAAATAATAGTTTAGCCTGTGTGTTTTGTTGGGCGCTGTACCCGAACACTAGGTCCGTGCCGGCTTCCAGGTGTGCAATGAGGCACAGTTCAATACCTCACCTAGAGTGCTCGTACTGACAGAGTTGACTACCGAGAAGTGCAATGGACACAATGGACTTGCTCAACACTGTGCCCTTCTCCAGGTACCCCAACTCCCCCACTGGGACTGACCGTGCAATGAGACCAACGGGTGAACTGGCCACAGTGTTTCGGACAAGCTACCAGATCGACTAATACAACAACGCTCCCGGCAACATGAATACTGAGCAGTGCAATGGACACAAAGGGCGAACCCAACAATGTGCCCTCTCTGGTATCCACGCATCGAACAGGGATAGGTGCAATGGTTACCTCGTAACCCTACCTTAGTCTGACGATGCCACTAAAAGCCACCGTGTTGTGGTTACGTAACCTGGGTCTAAACCCAAACGCCTCTACCAGTATGACGCCCTACTGGGTGAGCAAACAGCGAAGGTGTCCCTCACACCTTCCAAACTATCATCAATTTACTTTCAAACAGACTCTACTTTATTTACTATAAACAAACTGACATAATTCAACTCTTACTTAATTTATGAATATTGACTTAACCTCGTATAAGTAACGACCCTCATGTAAATTTGGCTAATACCTAAATTATTTTATAAAGCCCCTTTATTCGAATACGATAATTACTTTTCAATTTATAACACCCTCGTATAAATAATAAATGTAATCTAGCTTTGCTATTTCTCAAATTATTTCCTAAAGCTCCTTTATTTGAATATGATAATTACTTCTCAATTTAAAACATAACCTCGTATAAATAATAAACTGATTTTGACTTAGCTATTTTTCACAAATTATTTCATAAAGCTCCTTTATTTGAATATGATAATTACTTCTAAATTTATAACTTAGCCTCGTATAAATAATAAACTGACTTTGAACTCTAGCTACAATTTATTTTTTCATATAAATTAGTTATTACATGATTTTTCCTGAAACCATTCTCAATCAAATACTTATTGAAATTATTTCTCAATGTATAACTTAAACAAATAAGAGCAGGTACAATAAACGAAGCAGCCATGTTCAATGAGCAATAACTCACCTGAATAAATTTATATATAACGTGCACTGTAAATTTCACTAATATCGAGCATATTTTAATGCAGCCCTGGTCATGGCTAACGTACAAATGTTAAACTAGATGGATGACAAAAATGTCCCCTAGAATGTTTCTTCGAACTACTTCTCAAGTGTACAGATAACTGCAGCATGAATAGGACGAGGCCCTTCAATCTAAGAGAGATAGTATTAAGACGCTATCTGAAGTACATTGCAACCCCACAGTATGTGTTTCGTTCCGTAAACAATTTTTAAGCGCGTCTGGCTCAACTAACACTTTAGTTTTAAAAGGAACCACATAAAACTTAACGTGAAACTTGTTCACATATTGCTGTCTATTTAATACCCACAGAGAATTTTCATAATAAAATAGCCTTATGAGCAGGGTGAGAAAATACATTCCTTACATTATATACTTTGCCCTGAAAATATGAAACATATTTTATAAATATTTTTAAATATACAGCTTAAGGCTGCCAGTAATTTTGGATGTAACGTTTTCGATGTCATGCAACTGTAGAAATGGGTCTTCAGGCTCTGTATTTTCTTTAGTTGGGTAAACAATCAAAGCTGGTTTGCAACATTTATGTTTGACAGTTACTTTTCAATTTTGTGTCGGTTTAACTTAGCTGTAAAACACATCCTTATTTGCAGATGCTCGCCTACAACCTTTAGTTTTGCTAAATTTTTATCTTACAATCAAAAACAAAAATAAGAGCCTGTACTTCATTTGCAAAAAAGGAGTCGTAACCGGCTTTAATATTAAATTCAAGGCAGTTTAAAAATCTTGCCTTGTTTGGAAATATCTTTTCTACGCTCTCGTAACACATCAAGTGACTCAGTACTAAATAAAAATGGAGGTCAAGTTTATGGAAGGCAGATACTAGCGATGCTGGGATTACACTTATCCAAGGCAACCATGTAATCCAACTCATATTAGCGAAGTCTTTGATACAATCTGGTTAAGACTAATTTTATCTTCCTAGCTTTTAAAACAATTTGACTGATTTCAATAATATAAGCAAACTGTCTGCAAGATACTGAGTGAAATGGACTGAGATATAATTATACAGTTTTGAGAATACGCAAGTCGAGGTAAAACCTCTTAATTTGTTATATTAGTCATTTAAAATGATTAGATACTATAAAAATCAAACGATTATTCTTTTCTAAATATAAGTCTTCTTAGAAATGATTTTTATGATCTAAAATTTTTGTTTTGAATTAAAAAAAATTTAAGCATGCTTGTTACTAATTTTCACTCGTTCATTATTTTTAACCTGAGCGTCCTTAAAATATTTCCTTTTAAATAATATGCTTTCTAGGCATATCTAAGTCAAATAGTATTAGATCTATTGACATAGGTGGTCATTATTTAGACATTTCCTAGGAAACGTTACTATTACGATATTTATTTGACTTTGTCAAAATAGGTATATTGTAACTGCATTTATGATTCGAGCTTTTGTTAAAAATATACACGAAAATCCGTGTACTAACGTTCAATAGCCAAAAATAGACAAATAAAAAAATGAGAATGTTTGATGTAAAAAAATTCTGGACGCAGCAAGTGCGTTATGGTAGTGAATTTTTAAAAAATGTTTTTAATAGCAAATATGTGTTTTTTTTTTCAGAAAGCAGGCATCAAATTTGGTTACCAGTATAACCTATATACTAAAAACAATGTGCCATGTTTCATCAAAATAACTTTATTGTTTGAAAACGTACAGAAATTTCCGAAGGTAAACTTAAAATGTAACCGAAAAAATCCGTTTCTTGGTCAACCTTATAGGTTAATATCAAATTGAGCTATTCAAATATGAAGCATTTAATGAAAATTCGCTACCATAACGCACTTGCTGCGTCCAGAATTTCTTAACTTACAAACATGCATTATATTTCGATGGAAAATGCAAAAGCATAAGGCGTTTTCCACTAAAAAAAAATATTATTTGTATCACCAACGACTTACTGTGATGGTAGCAATAATTTTTTAAGGTGTGGCTCAAGACACCGTATAATTAATGTACACAATATTTTTTCATATCTTATATAATAACGGATATATTGAGCTTTATTGATTTTTTACGAAAATTCTACAAAAATTATATACCATTAAACGATAAATTCTATAGCTAAGGCTACTGCCAAGCATCAGAGAAACGGTCTATTTGAAATGAATTTTCTGGAAATATTTTAGTAAAATGAAGGACGATGACGGTTGAAACTAAGACTTCAGTGTTTGTAAAACATTCTTCTTAAGACATTTTCTTTCCATAGCCCGTATTAGATTCAAGTTCTTTGCCTAAATGTTGCGAATTTTGATGTTTTAAATTGTCACTTTGACGTTTTGAGGAAAACCCCAATTTATTTTTCTTTAAATGCCCATAACTTTTTTCTTTTGACCTACAGAGCTAAATTTTGGTAGGCACCTCACCTATAATGACATAAACCAGCGTACTAAATTTGGTTGCCCTCACTTTGTTAATTCCGGAAATATAATTTTTTTTGAAGGAAAACCCAAAATTTTCCGGGAAAACCTGGGCGGATTTTCCTGACTAACGAACTTATCCAAGCCATTTGCAAAAGGAAGGTATTCACCAAATTTATTCAAAATCGGCCCATTATTTTTTTGAGTTATCGGTGTGATATATATATATATATATATATATATATATATATATATATATATATATATATATATATATATATATATATATATATATATATATATATATATATATATATATATATATATATATATATATAAACATATAAAAATTGAAACTGACCCCGGATATGTGTTCTGGGGGGCCTAATTAGCGCTCATTTAAAGAAATTTTTTCAAAATTCAAAAGTCGGGATCTCCTCATTAGTGAATTTTTTTAAAGAAAATTCACTAAAACGATAACCTTCGAAAGCTTTGGGCTAATGACTTTCGTTTTGTCAAACAAAGTGGTCAGCTAGATCGGAATAATAGCGAAAGATGCTCTTTTGTTATTAACAAATAGATTACAAATAAAAAATTGCTTATTTATAACTTAAATAAATATTATGGTATGGATCTTATAGGATTAAAAAACTCATTCACGTGATTTCTTAAACCTACTCAGCTTAAAAAAAAGCAAAAAAAATTAAAGCTGTCGAATTAAAAATTTACATATAATATCCAGCTCAAGTAAGGAAATAAAATAAAACAAGTCTCGGCCTGATACCAGTTATTTTTTGAATTAAGGGGCTTATCGAAAATATTTTTTATCGCTTCAAGAAAAATCGTTATAACTCGAAACCTAGAAAATCTGTGGCTTTTTTTAATGTTAAGGACAAACAAGCGATACTTTTTTGTGAATTTCATAGTTAACAAAACATTTACTTTTCCCACATTTTACTATTTTTTTTTTTTGATCAGTTAAGTCCTTTCCTGAGACACATTTCTTTAAATAAAGAATTTTTAAATTTATGTCAAAATATATTTTTATTGACTATTGGAAAACTATCAAAAGTTACATGGAAAACACTTAAAAACCTAAAGAATCCTGCCAGGTGAAAATTGGAACCTGATAAGTACACTGGGATGACCCAAATCACCAAACTACATATTTTTAAAAACCTGACGATTTTTTTCACTAACAAAGTTAGCGTCATCAGAGGATGAAAGAGTTTTCATTCCGGGAATGTTCTTTCTGCACGTGAGGAAGCAAAATACCTCAAAATTTTATAAGTTTTCCTTATTTTCATGTAGTTGTGATTATCGTTTCATATATATATATATATATATATATATATATATATATATATATATATATATATATATATATATATATATAGTGTGTCCCAAACTGGATGGGAATATATTGTTATCTCCGTTATTATTAGAGATAGAGAGACGGTTAAATTATCAATGTTTTGTAGAATTTCATGCTCGTTCCAAATATGACTTTTATTTTGTAACAAATATAAACTTAAACTCCACAAAACAACACAATTAGAAACGGGTCTCAACAAATAATAAAATAGAAACTTAAAAATACACTAAATAGAAAATTGTTTAATATGGCCACCGTTTTGTTCAATGCACTTTATACACCTTTTTGAAACATGCCTGCAAACTCTGGTGAGGGTGTTTCGGTTAATATGATTTATAGCTTCCGTGATTTTGTTTCGTAATTCATTGTTATTTTGTGGTGGATCGAATGTATACACATCATTCTTCAGAGTACCCCCAAAAATAAAAATCCATGGGTGTTATATCAGGACAGTCGATTGTTACATGATTATCAAAATTTTGATACAAAAATTCTTTGACGATCCTAGCATTGTGAGCTGGACAACCGTCTTGTTGTTACCAAATCTCGTCTAAATTATCATGAACTCTTCTAATTGTTGGTAATATATCATTTCTCAATAGATTAAAATACCTTTCCCCAGTTAAATTATTTTCCAAAACAAAAAAAAACGAACCAACAATGAAGTTACATGAAATTTTTTACAATTAACTGTCTAATCTACAAATAAAAATAACAGTTTTTTACCTAATAAGCCTCACCAAACATTAATACCAAATCTATCTTGCAATCGTCTTTCTTCCTTTAGATGGAGATTTTCATTTGCCCAATAATGCCTATTATAGCGATTATATACACACCACAATTTGTAAATCTGGATTCATCAGTCCATACTATTTTCAAATGAAAATTTTCATCTTGCTGACATTGTCCTTGATACCATCCTCAGAATTGAAGTCGCTTAGGGTAATCGTCAACATTTAAGCCTTGTACGTTTGTAGGTTTGTATGGATGGTAATGACTTTGTTTTAATACACGGTGTGCCGTACTTTTTCGAACGTTGTTCACCATAAAACCGAACAGATTGCGGAGGGTTTTCGTTTAAAAGCTGTAATACTGCATTATTTCTTCATTTCTAGGCATTGGTAGTTTCTTTGCGTGGAAGCTACCGTCGTTCAATAGATTGGTCACTATCCTGCGAAATATTTTGGTGTTTGGTTGTCGTCTTTCTGGGTAGTTATTTTGATATGAATTTGCAGCTGCCTCAGTATTTCGGTTAGAACGAATATAACATTCCAACATGTCAAAATATTCTTCATTACTGAACATATTGTTGAATAATATTTAAATTAATCAGGAAACTATTTAGTAAAAAATTTTAAGCAACGTGTTAAGTACACCTCAAATTGTTTAGATAATTAAGAATAATAGTATTCTTAATCGTCGCGATAGTGTTATATCCATAGCAACCTTTCTTGTGTTGTTTTTCAGTTGACTTACGTTTAAAAATCAAACAATTTTCAAAGGCGTCTTCGTAAATCAGTAATTTGCTTTTTATTGAGTTCTGTTAGTAAATTAGTTATTTACTAGGTTTACCTATTTAATTAAATTATAACAATTTTTTAGGATAATGTTGTAATGTAAAATATAATTTATAATAATGGGCCGATTCATTGGTGTGCTAAAAGTTCATTTTTTTTATCGTGAATCATTACGGAAAATTATGTTAAAAGTAGAAGTCTGTTGTTAGACTCCTTGGTATACTGTTTTTGAACACTTTTTTTTTGTCATTTGTTTTCTGGTATTGGATTTCATAGCCTACTATCCTCAAAACGGTTTTTCTCTAAATTGTCAGTGCAATTACAAGATTTCTCAAGCATGTTGTACATCATTGGAAAGCTATTTTCACAGGCTATCACATGAACAAAAAATCCAGTATGTCTGCCATAATAAAAACAAACGTTGATACCTGTAGCTCAAAAACAAATGACAATCCAAAGTTGAGAACAGCACAAAAAGATTACTCTGTAAAAGGTGTCTTGATAATGTGCATGTCTTAGACATGTCAGATCAACGCCTACTTAGATATTGAAGAAAAAAGAAATTGACAAATTTCGTTTTTTCCAAAATAATTCGAAAGCGAAAAGGGGCAGGGCAAAATACAAGTCATATTTGGAACGAGCATGAAATTCTACAAAACATTGCTAATTTAACCGTCTCCCTATCTCTAATAGTAACGGAGGTAGCAATACATTTCCATCCATTTTGGGACAAACTGTATATATAATGTTTATCAGAAAATTTACTAAATATTGTAACTGACCCGGGATATGTGTTCTAGGGAGCCTGGTTCGCGCTCATTTGAAGAAATTTTTTCAAAATTCAAAAGTCGGGATTCGTTTCTATGGATTCTGACCATTATTAAAGTATAAAACTCAAACAAGAGTTCGCTACCCTAATAGGACTAGTTGTTCCACGGAAATAACTTTTCTCCTGAAAAACTTTTGTCATCTTTGAAAATAGGAAATGTGTCTGGATCCCGTTTAGTACACAAGTACCCCTATAGGTTCTATATGTTGTAGCATAATGTGGTTTCTACGTCAATCGAAAATTGATCTATAACCAAGAAAATATTTTATATGAAAATTCGCTACCGTAATGCACTTCCTGTCTTAGGACTTTCAATTACTACTTTTACGTTCCAGAACATTGTGAGATGTGTCGCAGTAGCCACCTCTCGTGCTTGGTCATGCAGACTACCAACATAACAGACGCTCTAATAAGAGCGAAACCGGTTTGCGTTTCAATGGTCAGATTGCATCTCGCCTTACATCTATCCAAGTTTCTATTATTCTTTACAAATATCGTGAACCTTTGTATTTACTAAAAGTTATTTCAAAATAATTGATACAAGTCTATGTATCTTTCAATCTTAATTCTGTATTATACTCTATATTACCTTAAGAAAGTCATGTCAACTGTGTACAGATATATTAACAATACAAATTATATTTTATCGATATCGAACTATGTAGATCTGAGGCTTTCCTGGTATGCCAACGCCCTAACTGTCATAGGTAACCTTGATCGATACGTGTTATCGCAAAAAGCCAATAACTATATCGATCTTTAGCTGTCTGGAACTAAATATTTTAACATGTTTATTTTATGCCCATGCCAGACGTAATTGTATCTGTTACATATCTTTTTTAATTTATCACGACTTGATTTAATTATAATAGATGTCTTATGGCAGTCATTAAAGGAATGGCAAAGTTTATTACGAAATATTGTGTCCAGTATTACAATACCTAGCCATATTTACGTCAAAGACATAAGATATATTATGATCAGAATAACGGATATTGTTTTGTAAGGCAATGTGTCATACAACTGATTAAAAAAAATACGTAACCCAAAGGCGTAAGCTGGTACGAGGTTAGCGTCAAACTTTCCCGGCCTGATAATGAAAGAAACCGCGTAGACTCACAATTAAATTTTATTTTTCAATATAGTCCCCCCTAACATCAATGCACTTATTCTATCATTTCAGCAACAATTCAATACCCCTAAAATATTCTTTCGTTTTGTCCTCAAAACGTGCCCAAACTGCAGTTTTCACCTCTTCGTCGTCACTGAAATGGCGCCGAAGGTCAACGAAGGTCCCTTTTTAGTGAATTTTTATTTTTAAAAAAATTCACTAATAGAGAGGGATCGATGGTGAGACTGCAAAAAAATTTCAAATGAGCGCGAATTAGGACCCCTAGAACCCATATCCGGGGTCAGTTTCAATTTTTATATGTTTATATATATATATATATATATATATATATATATATATATATATATATATATATATATATATATATATATATCTGTGTGTACGTGTACGTGTACTATTTGTGATTTTATATTGGTTTGCGTGGACTGCAGTTTCGAATCGTACCGGTTAATCATCAGCACGCTACTGATGATTAACCGGGACGGTTCGAAACTGCAGTCCACGCAAACCAATAAAAAGTCACAAATAGTACAGCAAACAAATAAGTGTATATTTAAAAGTGATTACAGTGGTGCAACATTCCAAAATGTGTGTATATATATATATATATATATATATATATATATATATATATATATATATATATATATATATATATATATATATATATATCCAACCGATAACTCAAAAAATAATTAACCGATTTTGATAAAACTTGGCTAACGCCTTTCTTTTATTAATGGCTTGGATGAGTTCGTTAGCCAGGAAAATCGGACAAGCTTTTACTGGAAAATTTTGAGTTTTTTTTTCGAAGAAAAATATTCTCCAAAAATTACAAAGCTATTTCTATTAAATTTTGTTAATATATTGTGTTGGGTAAGGCCTTACTACGTACGAAAATTCAACTTTATAAGTTTATAGAAAATTGAGTTATTCCAATTTTGAGTTTTTTTGTTTCGAAAAAAAAAATGTCTCCGAAAATTACAAAGTTATTTTAATGAAATTTGGTGAATATGTTTCCTTGGGAAAGGTCTTACTACATACCAAAATTTAACTTTCTAAGTTTATAAAAAGTTGAGTTATTCAAATTTGAAGCATTTAATTAAAATTCACTGACCATAACGCACTTGCTGCGTCCTGAACTTTTTAATTTACAAATAGGTAGTAGTAACTCGGGGCGTATCTGGTCTATACGGACCGTGTTCAATTTGTTAGAAATTGCACATCATAATAGGCTGTGCCGCGGTCACGAATGGCGGTTTTTGCAATTCCAGCAGTGTGCACGGGTGCATTGTCATGGAGCAAACGCACGCCTCTGTTCGGTTTGCTACGTCTTTTTTCCCGAATATTTTGTCGCAATTTATGGAGGAGTGTTGCATAATATGCCCTGTTCACTTTTGTGTTAGGGTCTTTAAATTCTATGAGCAGAATACCTTCACAATTCCAAAAAATTGTAGCCGTCACTTTTTTTTTGTCAACTGGCAGACTTTCAACTTTCTTGCGGAGCTTCGCCTTTACGCCTCCATTCCATCGACTCTTCTTTTAACATAGGATCATAGTAGACAAACATGGTTTCATCCCCTGTGACAATTGTCTTCAACAAGTCTACAGGGTTTTCTCCACAGCAGTGGCGGCTCGTGACTTCGGGAGTGGGTAAAGCAGAATCCGTGCGGCCGCATAGATGGGCACAGGCGGGCGGAGACACCTCTGCGTCGTAGACGGTTTTTTTTAATTTTCAAGGTCACGCGTTCTCTTGAAACTTCAGTATGTAAATGAAAAATTCATTTGTACAAAAATATAGACTTTCACAAGGAACAATTTTCGAAATAATGACTACGAATATTCGATGAGAGGACATAAATAAGTAAATTTATTATTATTTACCTTATTTTGTCACACTGTGCATATTATTTACCTTATTTTGTCACACTGTGCATGCACGCGTATCGTAATATAATACGGCGCGTATTATGAAAATCTGTTTATAGTGGGACGAGCTACAAGCATATATTTTTTCAAATTGAAGGCCCTTCTTTTTTTTTTTAGTGAATTTTCGGAAAATTTCTTCAAAGGTGAGCGAATTTGGGTCCCTAGAACCCAAAACCAAGGTCTGTTATATTTATATATATATATATATATATATATATATATATATATATATATATATATATATATATATATATATATATATATATATCCGAGCGATAACACAAAAAATACTAAACTGATTTCAATCAAACTTGGCAAAAAGCTTATTTGGGCGAAAACCGAGGTCGGGTTCGTTAATCAGCCTTTATGCTCAAGTTTTTCCGGTGGAAAATCGGCGAAACTTTTTGTAAACGCTATATTTTTGTAAATATCAGAGTAACGGGAACGAGAATTTACATGTGGCTAGAGATAGTGCAAATAAACCTTGTTGTAAATTTTAAGTAATTTGGTACACAATATTTAGTTTCTTCCAAATTAAAAATAAAATCCCAAAGACATGCGTTGAGACGACTTACTGGTTAAAGTCCAATGCCTGACAGACAGAGTTGTTAACTGCCAGGCGTAGATTGATTCATACAACAGGTATAAACCATACATCAACGGTAACCAAACTAAATATATACCAGGCATAACATATACTACCCGAACCAACAATCGTGAAATCTCGGCCGCAATTATGGAAAATGACAGGCATGAAATTAATAATTTGCCAAGTAGTTGTTATTTAACTGGGGGATTCAATCAATTATTAAAAGACACTATAATTGTAGCTTTACGAACGGCCTCAAATACAGTCTTAGCGCAGCATAGATATATGATGCTGTCGCATAATATAGTACGAATGTAAACAAAATCTGGCCAAGTCTGTATACAAATGATTCTAAAATAGTTTCCTTTATCCTTAAACTTAAACATAAGACGTCATATAAGACCGAAACAGTCGTGAGAAGTATTTCAATGGTAATTTTACTAATTGTTACGTATACTTTGAATATAATATCCCGGGCATGAAGCCGATCTAATGTATCACCTAAACAAAACTGGTTTTGACGTATATCCAGATGGCTCAGAGACGTCCCGCTTTGCCTCATAAGCAGAAGGTTACGCGATCGAATCTAGGTCGATAAATGTATATTTTTTATGTTTTATTTTGACGTTTAGAGAAACAATAGTGCACAGACTTCGTACATTTTGAGCAAGATTTCATTTTTGTTTAAAACGCCTAAATAAGTTTGTCACCTTTGAGTCTGACATTATAATTTTGTTATTGTTGATATTGAAAAAACCGGTTTGATTAGGTTGGCGATTAATAAGGCGATTAATAGGGAAAAATAAGTGCTACGTTTCTAATTTGGCAGATACTTTACTTTTCTAAATATGAATTAAGTTCCCTTCGGGAAATCTTCTGTATAACTTTAAGAAATTTATAATAAAAGTTTCTTTTAAAGAGACTTACACTATCTACAGATATAGCAAAAGTTAGTTATTTAGCTTTTGGGCATTTTTCTCAAAAAGAGTTAGAGTACAAGATTTTTTTTTTATATAATAGAGAGATCGATGGTAACTCTTTCGAAAGAATTCTTCACATGTACGCGTACTAGGACCTATAAAATCGATCTTCAAGGTCTGTGTAAGTTTAAAGTATTAATTTTACTAATATGTCGTATAATAACAGTGTACAATGCTTATCAAAATTCGCTACTATAACGCACTTGCTGCGTCCTGAAATTTTTATCATGGTTTGACAGTTTTTTTTCGAGGTTAAGTAGTAAATGATTGTATAACATTATGTTTCTGTCAATGGAAATCAAAGAATAAGAATATTAACGTTAATATTCGTTGATTAATTTTTCAAGTAGGCCAGTTATTTGAACAATGAATTGACTTTTTGACTTTTATGAAATCATCCCGGCAATTATGTCTACATTTAGTTTATGTCATGTAAAATGTCATCATTTCTGTGCTAAAGAATTATGTTTTTAAGAAGATTTGGTTGAAAGGTAGAGCAATAGTGAGGCGAGAGTGAAAATAAATCTTTGTAATGGCTATAGAAATGTTTGTGGAAGAAGAAAGATAAGAAAAATCAAGATTGATCAAAATTCAGAAAGTGACTAACTAAAATTGTTTTGACAGTTTGATTATTTGAGGATTTTTTACAAAATTATGTTGATACAAGCAAAAGGACAGTTTCTTTGTAAGACATAATGTATAATTTTGACCACTAATAAATGAGTATGAGTATTAATAACGAAAATGTTTATAATTCGGCAAATCATTCCTTTTCTAAACATGAATTAAATTTTCTTCTGTAACTTTAATGAAATTTGTAATACAAGTTTCTTTTAAAGAGACTTACAGTACCTAGATGCTACAAATTTTAATTTTCTAGCGGCATAGAAAATTTAGTTTTGGGCATTCAAAGTTTTTTTGTTAAACGGAGCTAGAACACAATATTTGAATATTTTATATGATAATAGAAAGAGAGAAATTCCTCAAATGAGCTTGTATTAAGACTTGTAAACTCGATCTTCGACGTCTGTTTAAACTAAAAGTATCACTTTTAATAATATGCCATATTAATATTGTCAAATTCTTATGAAAATTCACTATTATAACGCACTTGCTGAGTCCAGAATTGTTTTAATGTAATGTGGTTTATGCCAGAAAGTATTTAAATGAAAAATTGAACCTATCACATTATTTCTGAAAGCGTGATTAAATTTTCTATAATACAATTTATCTATGATTGAATCTTGGTGCTAATCGATGTCCACTATACGGTATTCGAAATTTATTTTACGTCTAATAACATAGTAATAACAACTACATAGTTATAGAAGCTGATAACTTTCTTACTTCGTTAAATTATGAAGAGGTATTTTTAATATAAGCTGTGAAAATTATTAATTAGATTACAAATTAGGTAACTGACCACGATTTAATTAATAAAAATGTATCGGTTATAACTCGAACCAAATTTATAAGGAAGTGCTATAGCTGAAATTTATGATATAATTATAACGTAGTTAATACATAACAGATACTATCGTATAAATAATTAAAGACATATTTATAAACGAGATATTTTTCGATTTTAGCGAATCGCTATTAAAAGATCAAGACTTTGAATCGAAAATTTTAAATGTTAACCTTTTTAAACAAAATATAGGCCTGTATATCTAACACACCTTGTATTTAGTAAAATAAAGTGAATTTTTAGCAGCGCAAAAGTAAGTAGGTCAAAAAGATAAAAATTTTGCTAAACAAAAATGGTTGGATTTAGAAATGCAATATCTGTACTCAAAACGTAGAAATAGAGGCATGTAGTTTGTTTAAAAAGTTAATCTTAGAAAACCTAGAATATGAAGAATGGTGCACTTTTCATGTTTGTAGTCATCAACGCAGAGTTAATGAGGAAAATTTATATACAGAGTAAAAAAGGTTCGGGACGCAGCAAGTGCGTCATGGCAGTGAATTTTCATAAAAATGTTTTTAAATAGCAAATATGTGTGTTTTCGTTTAAGGAAGCAGTATAACCTATATAGTAGAAACAATGTGCCATGTTTCATCAAAACAACTTATTGTTTGAAAATGTACAAACATTTTCCGACAATAAACTTTAAATGTTGGTTTCCTAGCCAACAAACCTTAGGTTAATAGCAAATTGAGTTATTGAAATTTGAAGCATTTAATGAAAATTTGCTACCAAAACGCACTTACTGCGTCTCGATTTTTTTCTTACAAACATGTTGCGATAAAAAGTGCAATAAAATAAGGGTGTTCGAAAAAAATTTGTAGAGATCACCAACGACTTATGGGCCAGCCTGTGATTGTCAAAATAATTTTATAAGATGCAGCTCAAGACACCCTATAATTAACTTATACAATTTTTTCTTGTCTTGTATAATAATAATTATATTGAGCTTTACCGTAGAAATGCGTCACCCTGTATATATGCAAACAGATAAAAACTAAACGTAAACCCGGATATGGATTCTAGTGGGCCTAGTTTGCGCTCATTTGAAGAAATCTTTTTAAAATTCCAAAATCGCGGTCTCCTCATTGACGAATTTTTGTACGAAAATTAGCTAAAAATTATGGACCATTAAACCATAAAGTTAACTAAAACTACCTCCAAAGCATCAGATAAAAAATAACTAACCTGTTGCAGATCAGCCCCTTTTGTAAAACTTCGATCCTTTATATCTGTTGACAAAACATAACAAACACTGTTTAGTCCACCAACTAACATTAATAAAATCGTAAAGGAATAATTTGCACTTGTATATTAAATTTCCCAAATAACACAAATAATTTGTCAACTGAAATTGAAAACGGATAAACGATCTAATAATATACGATAAACGTCAGTTACAGCGTGTAACTGACCTGCGCAGTGATATCAAATGTTCCGTTGCTAGGTAACGACTCAGACATACTAGATCTCATATACCTATAAACCATTTTGTCAATAAACAGCGGTGATATTAAAAATAAATGTTTCAAATTTGAATAGCTCAATTTTCTGTAAACCTGAAGGCCGAATTTTGGTACATAGTTAGGTCCTTCCCAAAGCAACATGTCCACCAATTTGCGGAGAAAAATTTTTTTTTCGAAATAAAACTCAAAATTTTCCCGGAAAACCTTGTCCGATTTTCCTGGCTAACGAACTCATCCAAGCTATTAATAAAAGAAAGGCACTTGCAGAGTTTCATCAAAATTGGCTAATTATTTTTTCAGTTAGCGGTTGGATAAACTGGCCCCAGATATGGGTTCTAGGGGCCCAAATTCGCGCTCATGTGAAATTTTTTTTGCAAAGTCTCACCATCGATACCTCTCTATTAGTGGTTTAAAAAAAAATTCACTAAAAAGATGCTGGGACTGCGTGGGAACGCAAATTTTAAAGAGACTTCCGATAAAAACATAAACCTAATTTTTAATAGTTAAAGAGTTTACCATTCTTCATCCTCTGATGGCGCTAACTTTGTTAGTGAAACAACCGTCGGCTCTTTAAAAATGTGTTGTAGTGATTTGGATTCTCATCCCAGGTTCTAATCTTCACTTAGTAACTTATCTACATTCTTTCAAAACATTTACTGACCATATTGTTGTTGCGTTTGCAAAACACCTTGAGACACATAAAGACATTCAAAAGTAATTAACTACTATGGTCGTTGCGTAACTGTTTCATTAGCTGGATGCAATTATGGTTACTGTCCGCGGTCAGTATTATTGCATCCATTATGTTCCTCAAACAAAGGCAATAAAAAAAATTCTGATTACGTTTCAGTCGCCTCGACAATACCGAAACCATTCATAAAGAATTTTTAATCAATTACAATAATAATCCAATATATATAGAATTGAACACGTGCGCCCGTGTACCGCATATTGAAATGTCGAAAGTGTCCGGGTACAACATCAAGCTGGCCGCGGAACCAAACCCATACAGTCGCTCTTCTACACCCACGGTCGTATCAGCCTTGGCCAGGTTTCTCCATACATATACCAGGGTTGATTTTTATATGAAACAAATGTTGTAGATGATAATGGAATGACGTAATTTAGGTCACTTATTGTAATGTCTATACTTTGGCGACTTTTCGTCATCATCAACGTCTAAATTCAATGTCTGCATTCCCTCTTAGCCATGACTCTCCAGTAGCTCTTTTTATTTCGTTGTAATCATCATCTGGGTCAAGTTTGCCAGATGGTGGTCTGACTTTTCCCTCTTTCATTAAGAAGATTCACTGATGGAGCGACCACGATAGTCAGACTTTTGGAAATTTTCCTCAAATAAGCGCGAATTATAGGCTTTACAACCCATATTTAGGGTCATTTAAAAGTAAACCAGTGTTAAGGTATTCCAAATCCGACATCCAAAAGTTGGTGAACATGATAAACTGAATATTTTGTTAAGTATGAAAGAGAATCCTCATAATACGAGGGGGACCCAAAAGAAACCGAACTTATTTTTTTACATAAATTTATTAAATGTTTAAACAGAAAACCTTTAATCCCTTCAAAGTACTCTCCGTTGGTACTAGTACGTTTGTCTAATCATTTATTCTATTTAAAACATTTTTAAAATTCGTCTTCTGTGGTGTCCAACAGCGACTCCGTCGTTTATTCTTCACCTCAGCAGCGTCGACAAAATGCTTCCCTTCCCATTCCGGTAAATGAAATAGGTAGCAGGGGACAAGGTCGCGTGAATTGGGGGAAGGGGGTCGGTGGGGTCACGCCATTCTTGGTCAAACCTTGGTGCACAGACAGATGTGTGCATACAGAAGCGTTATGGTCGTGGAAAAACCAGTCGCCGGATTGCCACAAATCGGGCCTCTTTCGCGGAAAACTGTTGCGAAAACCTCTAGATAGAAATCGTGGTTAACTGCCCGACCCTGCGAGACTAACTTTGAATTGGCAGCGCCTCTCACATCGAAAAAATTAATGAGCATTGTTTTGACGTTTGATTGGCAAGATTTGTTGGGGCGAAGCGAACTTGGAGTCTTCCACTGGCTTGATTGTTGTTTCGTTTCAGAGTCGTAACCGTAGCACCATGATTCGTCACCTGTGATGACTTTGGATCATTTCGGAATTCTTATTTCAAAACACAACGTGCTTTCTCGCGACCTTGCTTTTGTTCCGCAGTCGGCAGTCTATGCACGAATTTGGCAATCGCCCATCCAAATATTCTGTTAAAATTCGCCGAACTGAACTCTCGACTCACTCCAGGCAGCTCCACAATTTCGCCAATGGTCCGTCAACTATCTTCCAGGATGATTTCGCCAATTTTTTCAACATTTTGAACGGTTCCAGTCGTGGAAGGACGACCAAGGCGAGGTTTGTCATCAATTGACATTTGATCTTTTTTGAAACGGGAAAACCACTCAAACACTTGATTTTTCCTAACAGCATCATCCTTGTAGGTTGTCTTTATTATATTAAAAGTTTCTCTGTCAGTTTTTCCGAGTAAAAAGCAAAACTTCATGGCTGCGCGCGGTTTACCAGAATCAACCATTGGAAAAACGACGAGCACACAAAACCACTCTCACTAAGAAATTCACACAAGCCGAGCAGAACCTTCTTTAGCGACACTTTTGGCTCACTGACTCGGGAATGATAGCTCTACGCTCCCAGCGGCAGAACGCGGTACTTCAAAAACGCCGATAAGCACATCATCAGTTCGGTTTCTCTTTGGTACCCCCTCGTATATCCTACCGATAACTCAAAAAATTATTAATCAATTTTTATGAAATTTGTTAAGTATGGTTTTTGTAAATATCTTGGACGAGTTCGTTAACCAGTATTCCAAAGCTTGGACGTGTAAGCACACTTGGAGAACCCAAACCACCACAGCACATTTAAAAAAAGACCTGACGATCGTTTCACCAACAAAGCTAGCGTCATCAGAGGATGAAAAATTCTAACTACTAACATCACCTTATATACTGAATCTTAAGTTAAGAATGGAATCAAGAGTGGGACTAAATCGCAGGCACATTCTGCAATGTATTGTAATTTTATCGCCGGACAAGGTTTTGGAACTTTCTTTATAACTTTATCTGAAAGGTGTCGATAATCTTGGAAAGGTTCAACGACAACTAAATTAACAAAGTTTCGTTTGGCGGAAATATCTGTATTCTTTTGTTATCTCTCGCACGTATCGAACTCTCGGTATTTATTTTATAAAGCAATCTATCAGGTGACTGCTTATCGGTGGTGGAGCAAGATTCATACATTTTGTTACTATATTTAACAATGTATATGCTCTCGAACGCGTTTAGCTGTCCTGGTTGTCTAACATCTTTTATTAATTTTAGATTATCGTCATTAACGTGGTGATTATTATCCCAAATATGTCGGGCGACGGAAGATCTATCTATAGTACCGTATCGTAATTGTGCTAAGTGTTCTTTGAATCTAATTACAATAGATCTTTTTGTTTGTCCGCCTTTACAACTCATTTCATAAATTCCCGACATTTTGGTCGTGCTATCCTTGTCTTTTGGGTTACCTAGCAAATTTTTTACGATTTTTTTGTCGAAAATGTTATTTGCAAGTTGGCGTTTTTTTAAAATGATATCGAGCCCCCTCGTGATTCGAGGTTTAAATGGTAAGCAAACAACGTTTTTTTTTCCGGCTTTCTCTCTTTTAAACTTCGTTGATTCCGTTAACATTTTCTTTGTCTTCTGATTGTTGATTAATTTCTCCACTAGGCGAGCAGTGTATCCGTGGTATCCAGCCAGGATCTTAATATAATTTAATTCTTTGGTATATCTACTTTTGCCTAAAGGAAAATTAATTAAAGACCGATAGAATGGCCCGCGAGCTCCCCAGATCTTACACACCTGGATTATTTTTAATTGGGTTATCTAAAGTCGAAGGTATACGTCATGGGACACAAAATGTAGCTCAACTGCAAAATCGCATTATAGAATAAATGCTCAAAATTAGCCCGGAAATGATTCAAAATGTACAGGTGTCCTATTCTGGTTGCAATCGCTGGGCAACTCTGTTATTAGTAATAACAGCAACGTGCGTCATTTACTCAAAATTCCTCAGATAAAATGGTAACATTTTATACTCTCGGTTTGACAATAAAATAAAAATATGGGGTTGCCATTGATGGCGCCAGTATTTTAAAACAAATGATAGTAGAAAATGAACTGTCATGAAGAATTGTGTGTTCGAGGATTTTTGGCAAAAGATTTTTATTGCGCTGTTACTTAATTTATCCCACAGTTTGGTCGCACTTTATTGCTATATTTGTATTATATTTTTTAGGAAACATTCACTGACACGGAAAATAGAAAAATGACCACCGGTATCCGCCCACATCATATAGAATCTAAAAGAGATTATCTTTCATAATCTATAACGGCACAATCGCCTTCAATCTTGTATGAATCAGCACATACACAACAATTTTTGGATCATCGTTTTCTAAACACTCTGTTGAACTTATTATATCTGTATCTTTTCATCGACCGTCTCCTTGATAAATTCATTCACTGGTGAAGGAAGTCGTTAGGCTATGCAGTGTGTAACTGCTTATTAAACTTATTAACATACTCACTGTTCTCTCCCTAAGTGGATTACTCGCTTAAAATTTAATTTAAATACGCTGCTACACAAGAAAGTCACATTCGCCTCGGCGAATGTAATCATTGCCCCAGGCTGTCTGTTCTAGTTCTCTCTGTAGGTAATAATTTTAGTGAAAGATATATGTTTTAGCAAACCTCTAACGAAAAAATATCTAGCCGGTGATTAGACAAGATGCTGAAAGAGTTTACCAATTACAGTTCCTTATTTCAGCGAATTTTCATTAAAAAACTCATATTTTACATGTTGCGTTAGTAAAACGTTGGAAAGTCCTCCTTACACAGTTCCTTATTTCAGCGAATTTTCATTTTTAAATAACTCATATTTTACAGGTTCCGATAGTAAAACGTTGAAAAGTCCTCCTTACACAATCAGGGGTTCAGCAAAATGTTCAGGTTACTCATGTCAAAATGCTTCTTGGCTGTGGTGTTCATCCATCAGATAAGTCCAAACCAGGAAACCTAGAACTCATACCTATGTTTCAAATCGTAAACCACCGATATACTCCAATTATTTATTTATTTATTTATTTATTCCCTATAATTATACAATGTCTCTTATATAAAAGCGTTAGCTTGTGCATATACAATAACATAATTTGTGTAGATGATTGATCTTTCTTTCGTTTTCGAAATTTAGTCCTTATCTTGATTTTTCCATCAGCATGTTTAACACCAACCTTCATGACGTTTATATTGGTCCGAAACTTGGATTCAGAAAGACAAACGGCTCTATTCCGCGAAATACACACACGCAGCAGCCACAGAAACTCAATGTCTTGGCTGGGATTTTCGGTAACGGTCTCTTGGTCTTTTCTTCTTGCCAGGAAACTGAACAGCCAGAATGTATTTAGAATTACTGCAAGACAACATTGATCCCATGGTGACGGATATAGAAAATGACGAGAATGATGATGGAAACTCCTTGGTATTCCAACAAGACGGTGCTCCTCCACATTACGCCCAGACCGCGCGACAGTATCTTGATAAAATATTTACAAGCAGATGGATAGAAAAGCGTGGTCAAAGTAGATGGTCCTAGAGGTCACGGGACTTAGCACCATTGGACTTATGGGGACATCAAGAAAGCACAATATATACAACTCAACCCACGAATCTGCAGGAGTGGCGCCAGCGTATTGTTGAGGAATTTCGTCTGATAACATCAGAAATGCTTCACAACGTGAAAAATCGATTTCAACAAAATCTGTATTTTTGTATGGAGGCTGGCGGGGGGATTTTCAGCAGCTAGACAAATCCATGCTTCTGTATTACACTTTTCAATAAAACCGCTTTGTTTCCGCAAAGTCATTAATTTTTTAGGCCATATTTTTTAACTTTGATTTTGAATTTACTTCACAATAGTTTCAAAGATTTTTAAAACCATATACACGCTTAAATAGGTAATTGAGTAGCCTTTCCAACATTCCACTTGATATTTAATTAAAATTTTTTAGGGGGTTGAAATAGCAGTTTAGAAAATATGTGCCCCTCAAAATCAAAAGCGACCTGTCCGAACGTTTTTGAAAGAGATAAGTGCAAATACTGAAAAACCCGCTTGTCTAGTTTTTGGTACGCCATCTGTGGATTTTAAGTTAATAGCGATGTGTTAAATTTATATTTGCGATTTGGTGATAATAAAAAAGTTCGGGACGCAGCAAATGCGTTATGGTAGTGAATTTTTATTAAATGCTTCAAATTTAAATAACTCAATTTTCTATAAACTTAGAAAGTTTAATTTTGATATGTAGTAGGGTCTTTCCTGGGCAAAATATCCACCAAATTTCGGAGAAAAAATTTTTTTCGAAAGGAAATTTAAAATTTAAATAACTCCATTTTCTGTAAACTTAAGAAGTTTAATTTTGGTACGTAGTAAGGTATCTCCCAAGGCAACATATCCGTTAAATTTCATTAAAAGCGCTTTGTAATTTTTGGAGAACAAAAAATTTCTTCGAAAGAAAACTCAAAATTTTCCCAGAAAACCCTGTCCGATTTTCCTGGCTAACAAACTCATCCAAGCCATTAATAAAAGAAAGGCACTTGCCGAGATTCATCGAAATCGGTTAATTATTTTTTGAGTTATCAGATGGATACAAAATTGAAACTGACCCCGGATATGGGTTCCAGGATCCTAGTTCGCGCTCATTTGAAAAAAAAAACGTTGCAAAGTCTCACCATCGATACCTCTCTATTAGTGAATTTTTTAAAATAAAAATTCACTAAAACCTACAATTTGGTCCATTACTATATAAAATTGTTTGATATTTGTCTTAAAACAATTACCCGATTATCCTTTAATTTTATTCTGATGTTTCTTGTCTCTTCATATTTTTCAAACTATTATGTTTCTTGTATGTGTTGACAACGTATTCTTTTATTGTTTCAGTGAGAAGATGTTACTGCGAGGGCCACTGTCCAGACGGACACCTGAACGGAACATGCGAAGTCAAACCTGGTGGCATGTGCTTCCAGGTTGTGGAAGCAGCCTTCGAGGATGACGGTACAGAATATGCACTAAGGACTTATGGATGTATGCCTGCTGATGAACGGGGACTTATGCAGGTACGTCTCTTTACCACGTTTTATATTTTATTGCTTCAAATAATAGCCATTTTATACATAAATTTAGCGTATATACGAAGGGGTACCCCAAATGAAGCCGAACTTTATTTAGATTTGTTTATTTAATTTTTAAACATGAAACCCTAAATCCCCTTCAAAGTACTCTCCATTGTCACTTTGCCTAATCCATTGTTCAAAAGATTTCAGAAATTCGTATTCTGTGATGCCCCAAATTTTTTTCGAATAAAAACTCAAAATTTTCCCGGAAAACCTCTTCCGATTTTCCTGACTAACGAAATTATCCAATACATTTACAGAAGGAAGGTACATGCCAAATTTTGTCAAAATCGGCCGATTATATTTTGAGTTATCGGTGTGATACCTATGTATGTATGTATGTATATATATATATATATATATATATATATATATATATATATATATATATATATATATATATATATATATATATATATATATATATATATATATATATAGTTTATTGTTATATAAGCAAGTACAAAGCATCTTACAAATAAGTCTAAACTTGTGACTGCAAATGATGCAATTTTGACTAAATTTTAATCTAAATGTCAATTGTTCTAAAGTTCTGTCATCTGATTTCTAATCTCCAAAATTACCTCACCTCATTATGTACCATTACAATTTCTAGAAATATGGATGGTACTTGAAATCAGTTTCTTCATTTTAATCAAAAATTTCTATATTTTAAAACTTGACTCAAATTAAATTCTTATATATAAAAATTGAAACTGACCCCGGATATGGGTTCTAGGGGTCCTAGTTCGCGCTCATTTGCAAACAATTTTTCAAAATTCAAAAGTCGAGATCTCCCCATTAGTGAATTTTTTCTACGAAAATTTACTAAAATGTATTATAGTCTTTGATTCTAGAATACTGTGGTCCAGGCAAGCGCAGTTGTAATGTTTGTAAATAATGCTATCACAACGTTTGTTAAACCGGCGTTCCATTCATTTGTCTTGAGCGGTATTTTTACCGCTCACTGCAGTGTTAAAACCAATGGTATTTCTTACTATTTTAAACACATGGGTGGGGGACTGTATTGTATACCAATACAGCTCTGTCGAGTGAAGTTGTTCGGAAATAACAACGCACACCTAACCCGAATTCATTCCCAGTTGCTATTGACCTACTCATATTTCCGAATGAAGACGTGGTGCCGACTTCATTCCAAGTCACTATTAACCGACTATTTATGAAATCAAATAAGTAAATTAAATCGATTGTCATAACATATGTAGTGTATTAAGACTAAGGGAAAAAGAAATAAAACATATTTAACTGTGCACATTTTAATTATATTTTAGGGTGTGCGGCGCACACCTAGCTCACTAGGAGAAATCGCCACTGCTATTCAGCAATACCATTTTTCTGTAGGAATAAAATAAAGTCAGTAATAACATGTTTATTATCAGTAACACCTAACACAAGTGAAGCATGTAAAGAATTAGTAGTCCAGTACAGTCTTATGATACTGATATGATACTTATGATATGATACTTCAATATCTCGAAGTCTGCAAACAATCTCAAAAATGTTGGGCTTCGAAAAGAACTGTAGAGATTTTGTTGTGTACTATGTCGTATCTGTAACAATCGACTGATGATAAAAACTAATCAAGCATAAGTTTGATAATTTTTTGCGATACAATCGACAGATAATAGTAGTAAATTTACGTTTTGGTTGTCGTGTAATGTGAATACGTATAATTTGCAACTTTTCCTTTTTCAAATTTATTATTAAATTGTTGGTAAAATACGTTTATTATTGGTTCAAAGAATTGAAGTTCTAATGATGATTGGTCATGGTGACAGGATCTTAACTCACGCAAAGGTGTTTATTCTGTTTAATACTAAATATCCGGAGGTCTATCAGTCAACAAAGAGTCGATTAGACAAACGTCTAGCGTGATTTGTCAAAAACATGTCACCGGTCTATAAGTGAAGAAGTGAAATTAAACGTCTTATTGGCAGTGGAAGAGAATCTCCACAGTATGTTCGACAAATTGGCCGAGACAGTGGAATTCCATTTCAGACGGCACATAAAGTATTAAAACTTCAAACGCTTCATCCTTAAGAAATACAGCTTTTGCGGGAGTTACCCGATGACGATCCAAACCGAAGGATGCAGTTTGGTGCAACATTAATGAATAAATGTAATGATAATTCGTTGCAAGTACCGAATAACCTGTTTTCGGACGAATCTGCTTTTACACTACATGGAGAAGTTAACCGCCAAAACTGCAGATATTGTACAATGGAGAGAAAGTTCAAAATGGATGCGACAGAATCACACACAATATTCAGCCAAGGTAAATGTTTGGGCGGGAATTGTTAGGAGTAGGATTGGTCCCTCATTTTTTGATGGCACGGATCTATAATTTTTACAGCAATATCTCGTTCTGAACTTATTTCCTGATGGACACAATGCTGGTATGTTAAATCATAACTTGTGGTATCAACAAGATGGTGCCCCCGTGCATTATGACGTTAATGTTCGACAGTATCTGGATCAACAGATGGATTGTCACGCGTGGTGCAATCGAGTGGCCAGCAAGATCACCTGACCTAACCCCTTTAGATTTTTTCTATGGGGTCATTTGAAGAATGTGGTAATCAAAAGTAAACCAGATACTATCGCCGTATTAAAAACAAGAATTATAACTGATTGTACCAACATTTCTCCAGAGATTATAAATAGAGTCCAACAAGAATTTGTTGACTGTTTGTGATATTGTTAGCCACAAGGGGGCGGGCATTTCGAACATTTGATTAGATAAGACTGAACTATTCAATTCTTTACAGATTTCACTAGTGTTGGGTGTTACTGATAATAAAAATGTTATTACTCACTTTATTTTATTCCTACAAAAAAAAATTGGTATGGCTGAAGAGAGCATTGGATTAGCTTTGAAAAGATGTATCACACTACCCAGCATCCAATTTCAAAATTTCGAAAGGGTAGCTATCCCTTGAAAAGGTATAACAATATGTGTGAAGTTTTTATATTAAAAAGTTAGTTTTTGAAAATAAAAATAGATCTGTTTTAAAATTTTTCTTAGTAATGGTCACTTTCAACTTTATTGAATTGATGCGTTACTTTATCGGTAAATTAATCAATTAATTAATTGAATTCAAACATGTCTTTCGGTTCGGGTTCTAGGGGCCCAAATTTGCGCTCATTTGACAAAATTGTTGCAAAGTCTCACCATTGATACTTCTCTATTAGCGAATTTTTTAAAATAAAAATTCGCTAATACCTCTATTAGCGTTTTTTTTTTAAATAAAAGGTCTTGTTGGTCTTATAGGATGTTCTAACATTATTTTCTTTTACAGTGCCAAGCTCACCTGGTCCCCCACACAGACAGGAAGACAATCGCATGTTGCGATGACTCCGATCTCTGTAACAAAGAACTGTCCCCCATGTACCCTGACAGACCAACGACGGAGAGTCCCATAAATCCAGTCGAGAATCTTCCCTACATAGTCATGTTTACCTCCATAACAGTCTGTCTGATCATATTCCTGATCATCATAGGCATCGTTTACATAAGCTATAGACGTAAAGAAGTACAAAGAAAACACCACCTCTACAAGAAGAGCTACGAGAAGTATTCAGACATGGACATCCGTGGTCCTCTATCCAACTGGATAGAGCAGTCCAGCGGTTCAGGTTCAGGTTTGCCTCTGCTAGCCCAAAGGACGATATCCAAACAAATACAGATGGTGCATTCAGTTGGGAAAGGGCGGTATGGTGAAGTGTGGTTAGCTAGGTGGAGGGGAGAGAAGGTTGCTGTTAAAGTTTTCTTTACAAGAGAAGAATCGTCCTGGTTCCGGGAAACAGAAATCTACCAAACAGTGCTGATGCGACATGAGAATATACTCGGCTTCATCGCTGCTGATATTAAAGGAGGGTCCTGTACTCAGATGCTACTCATCACTGAGTACCATGATAACGGATCACTCTATGATTATCTGCAAGACCATGTTCTTGATACTCATTCGGTGCTCGTTATGGCAACGAGTATCGCAGCTGGGTTATCACATCTACATGCAGAAATATTCGGAACGAGAGGAAAACCTGGCATAGCACATCGTGACATGAAATCCAACAACATACTCGTTAAAAGGAACGGGGAGTGTTGTATAGCTGATTTCGGCTTGGCAGTGCGGTTTTCAAGTGACAGCAATGAGATCCACATACCTCCGAATATCCGGTGTGGTACGAAACGGTATATGCCGCCAGAGGTCTTAGATGAAACAATCAACATCCACTATTTCGAAGCGCACAAGATGGCGGATATGTACTCTTTCAGTTTGATATTGTGGGAGATGTCGAGGAGGTGTATGACTGGTGATAAAGTCACCGTAGCGGATGACTATCAACTGCCATATTATGACTGTGTGCCGAGTGATCCGAGTTTCGAAGATATGATGGAAATCGTGTGTGTTAAGAACATCAGGCCGCAGGTACCACTAAGGTGGGAATCTGAGGAAGTGCTACAGACACTGAGCAAGCTGATGCAAGAGTGTTGGCACAGGAACCCTGCCGTCAGGTTGACTGCGTTGCGAGTGAAAAAGACGCTGGCGAAACTGAAAACTGATTCGGATGTTAAAATAGTGTAAATATTATGTGTAGCTGTTTATATGTATTCTATTATTGTATGATGTGGTTGCAGCACTGTACTCAAAAGATAATTATGTTTCCATTTGGAAGCTTTAAATGTATTATATTGATTTTTAGAAAATTGCTATAAAATAACTAAATTCTAAAGAGTTACATACTTAGTAGCAAAATAGTACCGTCTTTACGCAAAGAAAATTGAATTAACATTTTAAACTATCAAATCGTATCTATTCCAAATTGTATTAATAAACGCTGGTGTTCTAGAATTGTTTTTCTGAACAGAAGTATTATAATTAATGTTATCAAACACAAAATTGCCAGGGTTGTGTGTTGTGTTATTGTTTTACAAGTGTGTTATATTAAAATTTTAATCTTCTGTCAAAATATTTGGTGATTCACAAAAAATTACTCTCAAGATATAATACCATACATGAGAAAAATTTAAGGGTATTTTTCTAAATGCAGGTATTTTCCTTAAAAAAGTGACGTCACAACCATTATTCTGTCTGTAGGGGTTGCTGTTTGGAGAAACAAATGCAGTGCCATGGTTTCTCATTAACTTTTGCATACAAAAGTGGCAACGGTTTTAACTTCGGTGATTGTACGAGAACCAGTGTATTCAACGTGGTTTGGCATATGTTTTCAGAAATATTTATGTACAAGATTAATAAGTATTTTATATGAAACAAAATAAAGTTATCATTCTGCATATAAAGGCAGGTATTTTTAATAGGCTTGACACCAGTCTTAGTTTGGTGCCCGATTACTTTTAGAGTGAGACAACTCTTGAATAATGATTGATTTTGTGGAGACTATTTTTGACATTATCACTGCAAACTTTTAAGTTGTGCACTTGCTGGGCTTTAGTAATTATAGGTTTTCTTTTAGGGATTAAAACCGAAAATCGTAAAATGATAACTCTACAATCTCAAGTTTGGTGAAATTATTAACAATAATGAGTCTCACAAATATGTACACTACTACTACTGTAACTTGATTTAATTGTAGCGAACAATTAAATAATTGTGTTTCTGCTCAGATATCTGTCTGTCTTGTTCAATCGTCAATGTCACCTTTTAAGTTTATTTTACATTATTATGAGCCAAACTGAGAATATGTCTTACTCAAAGACTAACTTACTATGTTGTTAGTTTCTTTCCCTTTAAGTAATTGTGGCACTAAAAAAGGGGATATATTCATTGAAGGAAAAGTGAATATGAATGTAAAAAGGAATAAAACGTGAAATTAACATTATTTACAAAACAATAAGTGTATAAAAAATCAACAGGAATTTTCAGCTTACCTGTAAAAAGGTATTAACTATATATCAACTCTCTGACTTATTTTACTGGTACTACTAGTACTTTGATGCAACACGTTCAAAAATTCTCTCGGTACCACTGCTGGTATTCTACTGATCTTCTATTCCAGACCGGTGACCATTTGTCAAAAAGGGTGGTTGAGAAGTTTTCATATTTGCCAATTTTCCAATCTGTAAATTTAAAGAAACGTACACAATTTATTTTTATGGCTTTTCAAAAATATCCTTAGACTAGAAAATTATAATGATAAAAAGATTGAAACACTTTACATTTTAACATAATTGGATAGAATTAACGAACAGAGAACCAGGTGCCAAAAGGCATATAATGGTTATTTTTCATATACCGTTAGTTTATGGTGCCATCTATTACATGTATTAGGAACTTTCTGGTGCAACTAATTTCTGCCTTCTGGTGGCCAACATAAGTTCTAAACCATTTATTTTAGTATTCTGATAGTGTATAAAGAACCACCTGCTAGTGAGTGTTTTCGCATTGTTTTCTGTATAAAAACTTATTTCGTATTGAAACAAAGAGCAAAAGAAGTAAATTAATTGTGGAAATGGCGCAGAAACAATCTAATCTATTTTGGGAGAAGCTGAGTTACAACTTTATGCTTTAATAAAATAAAATAAAAATTGTTGTGGTTCTGTTTACACAAATGACACTTTAAGAAACTATGTCACCTGATTCTAAGTTTTGTCGTTTGGATCTTTATCACTTAACAATAATCTTCCTTTGAACAAAAAACAATGTGTTCAGAATGATGTGGTTTCTTGTAAAATAGTTGATTTCGAGTATTTTTAAAAGGTCTTTCAAAAATTTTTATTCAGTGTTCACTGAATTCTGAGTAGGTTTTATTACTATCACCTATTCATATCAAGTGTATAATGTAATTGGGAACCAGATGGTTGGTACCCGTCAGAATAACACAATATTGAAATAAATGTCATTTTGCGGAAACCAAACGCCTCAAAATCTCATAAAAACATTTCCAAAGATGAAAAGAGAAGTTTCAAATAGCGTATGTGATTATTATGTGTCTCGACGTACACTGAGCAGTTTTCAACCATCTCGTACGAAAATCATAGTTCATACAGTTAATATACCTTCATACCTCGATTTCTCATATTAATAAATTCGCGAGTGGTTCTTTGTCCGTTAACACCATCCAATTATAACCCATTTCAAAACAACTGAGATCTCAGTAAGCATGAGAAATGCAATTTAAGTTATTTTGCATGTTAACTTTATTTATATTGGATATCTGTCAAATGTAAGGTTAAATAATGGATTACATACTATGAAGTCTTAAAGTAGCAAATACAGTAACAACTCTGTGTCGTCTTGTAGCTAAATTATCTATGATTGGAAATTAAAATAATAAATCAAAAAGGTAAAATATTTAACAAATTTAAACCTAAATATTCTAACCTATCAGTAAACATATTATTTGTTCCATAGCCAGTTCAAATTTCGGACCCTATTGTGATCTAGTATATTTTGTGAAGATATCCTAAATTAAACACATAGTAAATATTCAGGTTACATATTTAAAATAATGTTTAAGAAACCTTATCTGCAGTAGTTTCGTCTACCTGTGGGATGATGTTTGTTTAATTTTTCTTTATTTGGAAGTAGGCAGTATTAGTATTAGACTGTGGCAAAGTCAGAAAAATATTAAGTAGTTCGAAACCAAAGACTTAAGAATACACATAGTATTTATATCACCTAGTCAAATAAAAACATATATTTCCCTTCTTATTTTGTACAAAGGAAAATGAATTGCATAATAAAAATTGATGAATGTCATTGAAAATAAAAAATAATGTTTAAAACCAGGAAATGTTTAGTTTTATCAAATTGGCATATCCCATAAGGTGACATATGACACTTGTATTTATGAACTAATAATTATGTCAGTTTTAACAGTTATAATTTAAAAGGTGTCAAAACATGATTTTATAACCAATTTGTGGTCTAAAAAGCTGTTTTGTGTTAGTGAATGTGTGTGACAAGCAAATATTTTTTACCCTGAGCTTATTATGTAAGTCCACTACAAATTCTATGCTTATTTTGATTTGCTTTTTATGTATTATGTCTATTTTGAATAGTGTGATATTTTTTTGCTGCTTAGGTTTACTAATCCTGTATCCCACACTATTTTTGTAAGTTTGATGGGAATTATACTTTCATTTATAAAATGTTGATATAGGTTTTGAAAACAGGTAATTTAAGGCAGTACTATTTTTGCTTCAATATCTTAAAATATATCAGTAAATAATAACATATTCCTTGAACATATCTTTATTTCCAATGCTACTGACTTGGCATGTTATAAAAATTGCAAATAGTTATAAAATTATAAACAATCATGGTAATTTAGAGTAGAGTGCTGTAACAAAATTTTGTAAAATATGAAACAAATTGTACATATGAAAACAAATCTAGTTAAGAGTGTAAATAATAGTTTAATAAGTTAAAAAGATATATCTAAGAATTCAAAGTACCTATAAATTTACATATGATGTCAAATTGACAATACACATAGTCAAAAATTATGATATTACAACATATTTAATCAGGCGTATAGTTCGACACAAGTCTGATCCTTTATTATGTTCAGTGTTATCTGCCATATTTGTAAAACAGTAAAAATCATGTGATAGTAATCATAGGTTTTCTTTTATTTATTTTTTTCCATGCCTTTATACAGAGGGTTTCGTTACATATAGGTATGTAAAAATTGTATATTTAAGTAGGCGTTCTCTGTAAACCTTTTCTTTTACATCTCTTTCCATAAATTATATGTCTACTAATCACATTTATTCTGAATAATAATAATAAAAAAATTCCAATTGATTAACTCTGCTGTTCTCATTACAATTACAAGCTCGTATTCTTTAGAGACCTGGATACATTATACAATATTTAGTCAAAAATAATGGCAATTTTAGTCCTTTATTAACTGCTGCGGATAATGATTTTTAATATGTTAAACAAGAAAATAAAATTGTTTTTTTCATAAAAAGGGAACTGAACAATATTAAAAAAAGTCGTAGATAAGGTTAAGTGAAATAATAATATTTCAAAATACAGATTAAAATTTTAAAAATCTGCAGAATGGTAGGCCTAGTTTTATGTTTAGTTGCCTTAAATTCTACAAAAATTTCTGCCAAGTTGAACTACATGATTAAACAATTTTGTTTCTTTCATTCTGATTGCACTTTCTCGGCATTCAGAGAAACTGTTCTCCTTTATTAATGTTTATTTAAACATATATTAAGAGCCTCGGTGGTTCAGGGGCAAGAATGTGTGCCTCCAAACCGAAGGGTACTGGATTCGATCCCAGGGTTCTCCTTTCACTTTTTTAGTACAAATTATAACATTAACATCAACCGAGGTTCTGGCATTGTATTTGAGCAAGTTGAATGTCTGCCCCTTCGGATGGGGTGTAAAGCCTTCGGTCCCGTGTCCATGCGATGTTGGGCACGTTAAAGATCCCTACCCTCCTTACAGAAAGGCAGGGGTTCAGCAAAATTTCCGGGATAGTGAGGTGAAACTGCTCCCCGGCCTATTTCCGCGAGTATGCGCAATCACCGACTTTACAGAAACAAACACACACACAAACATATAATCTAAATTGTGGAAAATCAAACTTTTCTATTTAAGCAAGAAAAGGAATGGGACAAATTAGAAGTTGATAAATTTATTCAAATATGACTTTGAAAACTACAAAATTATTTGGCACAAACAAAGACAAAAAGAACTTATAAAAGTGTTTCATGTTAGTAAGAGGAAAAAGGATTATTTGTCCTTTTTGAATAACTGAGGTATCGGCAACATTTGGATAATGAAAAAATATTTTGAAGTCTTTGTCTCTGTTAAAAATTTGCAGCAAAATTCTAAACCATTGTTCTGAAGATGGTATTTTCTTCATCTTGAACTACTGACTCAATAGACAAATTTACTTTGTTTTAATCTGATTGTTGTGCAGTTCTTACTTTTAAATGTAAATTTAAACCCGTTTGTTTGGCACATTTATTGGTTTTCATCAAAATCAGATCGAAAACCACTGTATGTAAAGAAGTTACAAGAAATAATTACAGGAGACTCCCTGGAATCATCTTTAAGAGTCTGGTCTGTGGCCTCAGTGAATGTAAAGTCAACGTTTTATGGACATGATTTGACTTTATTTGAAATAAATACTTCAGTAGATGCAATATCTCAGTGCTATCGGGGTGGCAACGCCACGGACGAGCCCTGAGGGAAAAAAAAGATGCAATACCTTCATTGACGTTGTGGGCTTCATCTTTTGCAATTTTTCAGTTGGAGGCAAAGTAGAATTTTTGGTCACCAATTAATTGGGGTAACCTAAATTTCCATCATTTGATTCTTAGTCTGATTTTTTACGGAATCATACTGGTTCTCATCATAAGAATCTCTATTTGAGAAACAGATTTTTACTGTGCCAGGCTTGTCCAAGTTGATTTTTATCAGAGGATCTTTTACTTTTCTAGATTTAACCACAGAAAGTGGCAAGTTGTCTTCAGCATACCCCCCCCCCCCCCCAATCTAGTCTTTGTCAGTGTCACAAACATACTCTTGCTGTGGCATGTTTCCTAATCCAGCAAATTTAAAAATGATGTTTTCTTCAAAGCCCGTTATATACCCTGATAAAAAACCTGCTCATGCAAATATAATAATCAGTAACATCTGAGCGGTACTAATTATAGGAAAATGTATAGTATTCTGGCAAAGTGTATACAAGATATTAAACATTTATGATCTAGTGGGTTGATATAGTCTATTTATGTTTTCAAAAAGAAAACGATTATCACGAAAGAAATTTTTTTCAGTTGCCTAATTCGATTTCTCAAATCTCCTAGGTTATTTGGTTTGTTAACATAGATTTATTAATTGAAATACCCCCATAAAATAAATCTAGGGGTGTAAAATCTGGTGAGCCACTCTATTAATCCTCGCCAGCAGATCCACTTGCCAGGAAAGCAGTCATTTAAAAACTCACGAGCAGGATGGGCAAAGTGCGGAGGTGCACCTTCTTGCTGACACCAAATATAACCACTTGGTAAATCAGGATCATCTTCATTTGGAAAACTTTGAGCAAGAGCAGAAATAAGCTCATCCCTTAGAAAATTATGATATCACTGAGAGTTTCGTCAAAGAAGAAAGGACCTATGATTATATCGTGGACTATTCCTGCCCACTTGTAACTTTACGAGGGTGTTGTGTTTGTGCTTTGGTCATCCAGTGAAGATTTTCTCTACTCCAATACCTGTAATTTTGTTTATTCACTGTTCCATTTAGCCAGATTGATGCTTCGTCCGAAAAAAGAATTTGGCTAATAAACTTTGGATTACGGTTACATAAATCTTGCATTATTTCACAAAACTGCCGTATTGATCAGGGTCAGCTGCCTTAAGTTCGTGCAGCAACTGTATTCTGTAAGGACGGTAATTTTCCTATTTTAATGCACATAATGCTGATCGTTGAGAAATTTAATGGTCTGCTGCCATTTATTGAGATGCAACATGAGAATTCTCATCCACATTTAATAAAATATCAAGTTTTACGTCTTCATCAATTTTCTTAGGATGTCCTACACTTTGCATGTGCTTAACATATCCGGTTTCTCTGAATTTCTTCTCGATTTTACTTGCAGTGGATTGGCTGATACGTCCGTCTGAATATTCTGCATTAAACAAATTACATACTTCTAGCAGTGTTCTGGTTTTATCACCGCATTCAACAAGAATTAAGATTTCTATACTCTGGGTTTCACTTAAATGTGCCATACTTTATTAACTTTCAAAAGAGATGTTATTAAGAATGACGTACGCCTGATTCTTCTATATTATTGATTAGTACCCACTAGTGGATACATTTTTTTTTACAGGAAATAATCTTATCATATTCGATATCTTTTTATTGTTGTTTTGAATAGAGTTTGTTTCCCACTCTTTAAATGACTTTGAAAATTAAATAATGTGAGGTATTAAAATTTTGATGGTAAGTACCGTGTAGACAATTCAATGATTGATCAAAATTTAAAAAAACGGTGTGGTCATTTAAGAAAAAAGAAAAAAAGTTGATGTCATATTTGAAAAGTAGAAGTGGAAGTGTATTTTGAAAACTAGAGTTGACGTGTCTTGAGCATTTCATCAAAACAGAATTCACTCACTTTAAAGAAGTTATTCCATTTTTTCAACACACCCAAAGATGTCGACCCCAAACATTTTGACATTAAGGAACAATATGAGTTCGGCTATGCTGGCTAACGTCAAGAATTCTTACAAGGGGAGGTCAAGGGCTTTAGTCTCGTTGTCTATCAGGATTTGGTTCCTTACAACTTGTGTCAGAAAAGAACTGTCTCCGAAATTCATTAAAACAAAATTGTTTGTGAAAGAAAATAGTCATTTACGTTATAAGTCCGGAAAATACTGTTTTTTTAGACGAGTCGACGAAATTCTAAAACGAGCCGTAGGCGAGTCCTGGAAGTTTGCGAGTCCAAAAAAAAAACTATTTTCGGACGTGTTGCGTACACTATTTTTTCGGCAACCGTGTAGAATAACAAATCAATGAGACACATTTCTTTATTATATTTCTTTGTAGAACAAAATTTCGAACATTTTAATTCTTATTTGTATTAAATATTGAAATTCGAATAGAAGATAGGTACTAACAGAAACATTCTAATTCTTATTTATATTAATATTTATATTAAAATTCAAGCAATTGCTAATATTTAAAGGATTTAATTTGTTTGAAATGCTTGATATATTTAAATGCCTTTTGTAGTCAGAACAAGAAGGTAAAGTTTTCGTTTCATATTGATTGTTTTCATCTGATAATTTTCGAATGGTATTGGCAATTTTAATTTTGTTTGTTAGTGAATTGTCTATATATCCTTCATCGATATTGGTAGACTTCCAGCCACCGTGGTAATGTTCAACTGTATTTATCAAAATCATACCTACCAAGATTTTCATATTCACAATGACAACAACAATGTGATTCTTCCCGGCCTAGTCCGGGAAGTACGCACTTCCCGGACTAGGCCGGAGAAATGCTACTTTCTCAAAGAAAAAGCGTTCGGAAAGTGGGTACTTCCCGGACGGTTGCCGAAAAAAGCCTTTTATTCAACACACCCAAAGATGTCAACCCCAAACATTTTGACGTTTAGGAACAACATTCCATAATTTTGCTGCTCATGTATACAAAATGTTGGTGGTCCATCACAAAATGACATGTGACTTTTTGTTGTTTCATTATCGATTGTACATAACAAGCGACCTAATGTGTCATTTAGTATAAAAATCGAACTGCTGGCCAGCCGATTTTGGTCGTAAAACAAGGTGGTACCACCAATATATAAAGGGTTAAATTTAATAATAGAGTGAAATATTTAAAACTGTTGAACCACCAATGAACTATAAAAAAATTAAGGTATAAGATGTGCCTCTCTTGAAAACACCCCTCTTTAACTGAATATCTCAATACAATTGGTATGTTTTATGATTTTTACATGAACTATGTTTGTTTAATCCTCTTACTGTTAAAGGCTCTAGTTCTATTGCTTAATCGTATTTATTAACATTTTCTCTGCTCTATATTTTTTCCATTTGCCATCACGTTAACAAGGATTCCTCTAATCGTGCCATTTTAGATAGTGGAAACAAAAGGATTAGATTTGTGTCTGAAGCAAAGTAACATAAATAAACGTTTGTATCCTTAAAAAAAGATGGAAATAACGGAAAATACAATTTTGGTGCTCTCAGACAATCTGTAATAATGATCAGAAATATTAGAAAGTTAAGGATGCATGAAATCGATTCTAGGATAATAATGTGTAAGCCACTTGTTAAATTTGTGCACTAACTTTTTACGTTATATTTTAACATAATTATTTATGTATTTGTGGCGAGTTTTGAGTTTTTTTTTTTTTTAATTTACAAATGTTGCTCAATTTTGTTGTTTTGCATCTGGATCGGGTTGATTGATTTTTTATTTACAAGCACAGTTGTAATAATCTGCATAAGTATTATATATATTATTGAAGCAATTTATCTTTGTTTCTTTTTTCTTTTAACAATGTACAAATCGATATCTGTAATATTCGTCGACTATAATTTTATTGTAAATTGTTGATTTTTTTTTTATTTAATTGATTTATTGTATTTTAACAATTAATTGATTCTTGAAGATAGGCCGTGTGACTGTAAGAATGTGCATTTATGTATTGTATACATTCATCATTTAACTTTTGTAAATTGATGTCGAGGTATCAAAATTTTTGGATGCAGTAATATTATTGCAAGACTGATATTTTGAATGTTGTATGTTTTGTGTATAAAAAAATGAATAACATGTAATAAATAGTTTATAGAAAATTCTGTCTTATAATGTAAAGCCCGGATCCACATTCCTTACTTTTCAAGCGACTGTCATATGGGTAAATACTAGAGGTGTGTGAAGCTTCGAAATCTCAAACCGAACCCGAACTCGAACCGAACCTTCGGTTCGAAAATATGTTCGCACTAGCGATGTTGAGGTAGTTCGAAATATGTAATTCTTCAGAATAGTTCGAACTTCGTTGCTCAAAAATGCTTCAAAATTTAACTTTACAGACATTGAATGTTGCCAAAGGTAGCGAGGTTGCGGCCCCTTTAACTCGGTAGCGGCGCTTTAAACTCGTTATCTGTCTCAATGAGTTGATAGCGTAATTTCAGGAGATTTCACTCATGCATATTTTTGATAGTAGATGGGACACATTGACACACAACGGAGACATTTAGCAATCACATAATTATTTTTCTTATATATCCTAGCCTCCTACCACCTATTTCAGTAACAACATTATGATGGCGATGTTCGAAGGCGATCAGTAACGTAAATTTTCGGAATTTGAGGATAATTTTAGATTGCCTTTGAAAAACACCGGTTTCAACATGCTTTATTTCACAGTGAGCCAAAACAGTTAAATATTCACACAGTTCAAACTTGTAAGTGGTTATTTTATACCTATCATGCTCACTCTCCACAACAATCAGCACTGGATGGCATTTTCACCCAATCAACCTGCAAATTTGTCGAACCCTTCTTTTTGTAAAAAGAATGGGAATCCTTTGTATATCAATTATTGTCTTACGATATTCCTAAATTTGGTATGTAAGGAAATCATATATGAACACTGAAGAATTTTGGGTAGTTCGATTTTGAAGTTCGAAGTTCGACTGTGAACCTTAGAGATACTATTTCAG
This sequence comes from Tillus elongatus, assembly GCA_964006375.1. Classification (NCBI taxonomy): domain Eukaryota; kingdom Metazoa; phylum Arthropoda; class Insecta; order Coleoptera; family Cleridae; genus Tillus; species Tillus elongatus. The sequence continues at coordinate 32,230,716 of OZ023268.1, forward strand.
AGGTTCCAAGTTCGAGGCACCATATTTGCTTGGGTTCGTTCATAGTTCGGTTCGACCAAAACATGGGTTCACACACCTCTAGTAAATACAGATGTAGAGAACTTCTTCTGGCTACACAAATGCCCTTTTTTTCTGCAACCAGTTTCGTTGTTTTATGGCATTGATATGAGTGTGTATCGTTCGACCGACAGCGCCTACATGTTTGTGACCCCTGCATACACCAATCCATTTAGGCGGACGTACACTAATTTATTGGTCGACTAATTCATCATGAGAGTGCTGAAAGTTTATGCAATAGGCAATTTGTTTAACATCTTTGCGTGTTGATATAGTATACCTATGATTAAGTTAAAAGAACCCTTGTTTTGAATTTATAAGACCATTCTAAGCAAACCTAAATAGCTAAACTAACAGATCTTTTATGATATTTGAAAAAAATAATTAAAGGCACCTAATAAGAGTTATCAATTTGCAATAACAAAATAGTGTTGACACAGCAAGTGCCTTTTAGTATCGAATTTGTTGTGGTAGTGAGTTTTAATTAAAAAAATTGGTAATCAAATAGGTAGTAAATAAAAGTATTAAAAAAAGTGTTTCATTAATTTTGAATCTTAAATCCTTCCCATTCAGCTAGAATCTTCAAAATTCTTGATAATATAAAGTGATGAAGCCTTCAGAAAAGCACACATTTATTCTAATACTTGAGAAAAATTTATAAAAGGCACTTGATAAGGTTTGTTGATTCGCAATAAGAAAAAAGTGTGGGCGCAGCAAATGCGTAATGGTAACAAATTTGCATTAAAAAAATTCCGGTTAAACAGTAAATATTTGTAAAAAAAACTTGTATGCAGCAAGTTACATGGTAGCGAGTTTTATTTAAAAAAATTGTAAATAGTAAATAAAAGTATAAAAAAATCTACTTACAGCAACTGTTTTGTTGCAGTTATAAAAATATTTCAAATGTTAATAAGCGAGAATCTTGAATAATCTTGATGCATATATAGTCACACCTTTACAAAAGCACACATTTTTTTTTTTTTTTTTGTTCCCTCAGGGCTCGTCCGCGGCCTTGCCGCCCCGATAGCACCGCAACCCTTGGTAAGCACACATTTAGTCTGACATATTTGAAAAAATTAATAAAAGTCGCCTTAATAAGGTTTGTCTATAATAAAAAATATGGCCACAGCAAGTGCGTTATGGCAGCGACTTTTCATAAAACATACTTAAACTAAAATAGTAAATATATGTCCAAATTGTAATTAAAATTTTCACAAGTTTTTGAGACCATTTCAGTTCCAACCTTATTTATCTGTCAGTCTAGTATTAATAACCGAACAATTTAATTTGTTATGAATGAATATTATAAAAAACTCTGGACGCAGCAAGTGCATTATGGTAGTGAATTTTCATAAAAATGTTTTTATTGCAAATATGTGTGTTTTCTTTTTAAGAAAGCAGGCATCAATTTTGGTTACCAGTATAACCTATATAGTAAAAACAATGTGCCATGTTTCATAAAAATAACTTTATTGTGTGAAAATGTACAAAAATTTCCAAAAGTAAACTTAAAGTGTTCCCGGAAAAACTCGTTTCTTGGTCAACCTTATAATATATATATATATATATATATATATATATATATATATATATATATATATATATATATAATATAATATAAATAGCAAATTCGGCTATTCAAATATGAAGCATTTGATCAAAATTCGCTACCATAACGCACTTGCTGCATCCAGAATTTCTTTTCTTACAAACATGCATTATATTTCGATGGAAAATGCAAAAATGCAATAACATAAGGGGTGTTTGATTAAAAAAAAAAGAAAATTTGTATCACCAACGACTTATGGGCCAGCCTGTGATTGTAGAAATATTTTTTTAAGATGTAGCTCAAGACGCCCTATAATTAATATATACAAAAATTTTTCATATCTTGTATAATAACGGATATATTGAACTTTATTGATTTTTTTACGAAAATTCGACAAAAATTATATACCATTAAACGATAAACTCTATAGCTAAGACTACTGCCAAGTATCAGAGAAAGGGTCTATTTGAAATGAATTTTCTGGAAACATTTTAGTAAAATGAAGGACAATGACAGTTGAAACTAAGAGTTCAGGGTTTGTGAAACATCCTTCTTGAGACATTTGATTTCCATAGCCCGTATTAGATTCAAGTTATTTGCCTAAATGTTGGCGATTTTGACGTTTTAAATCGCAATTTTGACGTGTTGAGGAAAACCCCAATTTATTTTTCTTTAAATGCCTATAACTTTTTTGTCTTTTGACCTACATAGCTAAATTTTGGTAGTTAACTTACCTATAAGGATCTAAACCCGCGTACTAAATTTGGTTGCCCTTACTTTGTTAATTCCGGAGATATGAATTTTTTTCAAAAGAAAACACAAAATTTTCCGGGAAAACCTGGGCAGATTTTTCTGGCTAACGAACTCATCCAGGCCATTTGCAAAGGGAATTTATTCACCAAATTTAATCAAAATCTGCCCATTATTTTTTGAGTTATCGGTGTGATACATATATATATATAAATATATATATATATATATATATATATATATATATATATATATATATATATATATATATATATATATATATATATATATACATATATAAACATATAAAAATTGAAACTGACCCCGGATATGTATTCTGGGGGGCCTAATTAGCGCTCATTTGAAGAAATTTTTTCAAAATTCAAAAGTCGAGATCTCCTCATTAGTGAATTTTTTTAAGAAAATTCACTAAAACGTGCAAATTGAGAAATGTTATATGTCGGGAGAACTGCGCACTGAGTTTATAGAGAATTAAAGTATTACTAGGTATTCCAAAAACAGTGAATGCGCGAAAATGCAACCAGCATAAGAAAATAAATGTACAATCATGTGGCAAACATTCTGCTACTCATAATAAAAAGTCTGGACGCGACAAAATGCACTATGGAAGTGAGTGTTCATATAAATGATCTAAAATTTTTGTTATATATATTTATAATTTTATGGCATAAAAAGGCAAATCGTGAGAAGGACGCAAACCATTAACAAAATGTAGGTAAAACTAGAGCAATTCAAAAAGTCCCTTCATGAATATAAAAAACTTGCAGAACGCTGAAAAACATATTTCACAAAAATCAGATTTCTTCCATGCAAAGAAAAAATTCCAAATGGATGAAATGGAAACTGTCAAGGAAGCTATTCAATCTAATTTTGCATGTGGATCCTCCGGCTATAGTTTATTAGGGAAGCAAAAATGAGCACTGCCATCTTTAAGAACAGTTAGCAAAAGGTTTCAATTTGGTCCTGGTATTTTACACGAAGTTGTAGAGTTCTTGACGCTCAAAATTATGCATTTAAAAACGGAACAGGAGAAAGACTGTGTTTTAATCATTGTTGAGATGGCGATAACTTCTGCCACAGTGTACGACACCTCAACATGCAGGTTTTTTGGAGATATTAACTTCTTGAGCACCAGGGCTTGCCACACATGCTTTTGTCTATATGATAGGTAAACATATAATACTGTAAATAGTTATTCGGGTCATTAATTACGTCGTATTTTAGGGGGCATATCCTTAAAAGGGGTTAAAACGGAACCACATAGTTTATAGACGCTCCCCAAGTTGTTTGGCAGTATAACGCACGTCACATATACAATTATGCTCAATACGATATTTCAACAACAGTGTTTTACGTTTGCTTAATTAAACTTGCTCTAAAATCACCATTTCAAATAATTCTTTTTTCACAATATTATCTGATATGTTGACTTAATTTTATGTCACATATGTTACCACATATTTTTAAAGAGAAAAAGATTTCTCGCTGCTCGAAAAAAATAACGCAGCAGAAGACTTAGTTTTAGTTATTTATGTTTCACAGGCTTTCCTAAACGACTAAGAGTTATTTGGTGGAACAATATCAAAAGCAATTAATTGGTACTCATTTAGAAAAAAATAATGTTTGAAATCAGTCAATTAATAACGATAATATCACGAGGTCATCTCATCTATTTTGTCAGCGAATTTGGCGTAGAACTACATTTTAGCCTAAGCATGGGTGCTCTCGCTATATGTCTTAACTATCCCTATCTAGTAACTATGCTGCTTACTACTTGAATGATGAAGAAAAAAATTGGTACCCGAGTTAACTTTTTTTTATTGCATTATTTACTTTGAAAAATGGAAACGTAAAGTTAATAAGAAATATTTCTTACCGTTTTTATTTAAGACGAATTTTCCTTAGAATAATGAGGTTTGCCTTCACTTTTCTAAAGTAATGAACACTTAAGTTGATTTTTGATACTTTGTATTGTAACTATGGGACAGATGAAACAAAAAGTAAAGTCAAAATCAATTTTTAAGCACACTCATGATAATTTATTGATTATTTGTCATATCAGTTATCGGACTTGTATCACAGTATGGAATTGGCACTCAGTGAATAAAGACAATAATGGTAAATCGTGAATTAATTTCAATTATTACCTGCCATTTAAATTAATAGGCTTAGCAGTGAAAGTGCTAAAAGTAATCAATTTTAATTAGAATGTAACAAAAATGGCACGTTTAACTAAAAAAAAAGAATAGAGATATGATGATTGGATATGGTGGCTGGCTTCGTTCAGGTCTTAGTCATCAGGAAGCATGCGAGTTATTTAACCAACAACTTCCTGATAGACCACCATTTGCAAAATCTACAGTAAGTAAATTAGTTGCCAAATTCACAGGAACCGGATCCGTAAATGATTTGCCTTGACAAGGTGAACCTTGGGTGGACCTTGGGTAAGTGAAGATGGCAGATAAATAACAATGTGGACCAATCTTTTGTGGTAAAATTATTCGAAGAAGGGAAGTATCATCCTTACAAAGTGCAGTTGATACACAAGTTAAATGATGATTCGGACCTCTGTCTACAGTTTTGTGAACAATTCATGTTATGTTAGACATCTTACAATAGAGGCCTATTCCCTAGTAACTGGAAAACTGCTCGAGTACAACCCGTCCCCAAGAAAGGATCCAAAGCGCTTCCTAGCAACTACAGGCCTATTTCTCTCCTTTCAGTCGTCTCTAAAGTTATGGAAAAGTATATAAACATCGAATTACTAGAATTTCTTGAAAAACACAGTCTAATCCATGACACGCAGTATGGATTCCGTCAGCGCAGATCAACTGCCGACTTCCTTTCCTTTGTCGCTCTAGACACCTCCAAAGCATTCGACCAGGTCTGGCATGCAGCGCTGCTTAATAAACTTCCGGCCTATGGCCTACCACCAAAACTCCTACCTGGACAGCAAATTTCCTCTCCAACCGGAGCATTTATGTTATCGTGGATGGCCATTCCTCTAAACTGTATTCAATAAATGCAGGAGTTTCTCAAGGTTCAGCTTTTGCCCCTACTTTGTTTCTTCTCCACATCAATGACCTCCTCTCTAGCACATCCAACCCAGTTCACAGTTACGCGGACGACAGCACCCTCCACTCAAATATACAATATTCCAACCCTGTCTCTTTAGCCCAATTAGATGAGGTTCTCAGACTCATGGAGGGTTCTGTCTCCGTGGATCTCCAAAAAATATTAGACTGGGGAAGTAGAAATCTTGTACGATTCAACCCCACCAAATCTCAGTCTTTCTTTCTTTCTCATAAGAGATACACCACCCCTAGACCCATCAAAATGAACAACCAAGTTATTTAAAGTAATGAGTCCTTTTCACTTGTTGGCATTTCTGTGGATCGAAATCTCAATTGGCACCAACATGTTACATCGATTGCAAAAGCGGCTGCTAAGAAATTAGGTTTCCTCTTCCGAGCTCGCAAATACTTTTCACTAGCTAATCTCTATACCTTATATACTTCACAAATAGGACCAAACCTCGAATACTGCTCCCACATCTGGGAGCTATACGTCTCATCGGTGACCTTACCCTCACGCAAAGGCTGCTATCTCTTGCCCACCGACGGGCCGTTGGTGACCTCTCTCTCTCTCTCTTTTATAGATATCTCTACGGACACTGCTCAGACGAGCTTTCTTCCATAGTTCCTCCTTTTACTGTCCAGGTCACCAGCCATAGAACATCTTGTTATGCCCGCTCTTTTGTCCCCAGGACTTCCAAGTGGTACAATTCCTTGCCGGCACATATTTTTCCTTCTCCTCCGAACCCCCAAACCTTCAAGTCCAGAATTAACAAGTTGCCTCTTTCCTCCTTGTCGACACCCACGGTACGATAGGGCTGTAAGCCCTCGTGGTGTGTTGTTGATATAAAAAAAAAACGCTGCACTGAAGATCCCAATTTTCTTAATAATTTTCTTTTTTCTGATGAAGCCACTTTTTGCCTAAACGGGACAGTAAATCATCACAATTCAATATATTGGTCACAGGAAAATCCTCATTGGACTCCAGACCCCCACGATCAACATCATGGCAAAGTGAATGAATGGATGCAAATAATCGGACGACGTTTCATAGGACGTTACTTTTTTAAAGGAAATCTTACAGCACCACATTATCCAAATTTGTTGCGATTGGATTTACTGCCAGCTCTAGCAGTCATTTTTCGAAATAATCACGAGGCCCATCAAGATATGGAAGATGGGGCGCCTCCTCACTTTGGTGTAGACGTCCGTCAATATCTAGATGTCAGATTTCCTGAAAGGGTTTCGGGGAGCAATTGAGTGGCCACCGATTTTGAACACACTGTATAAATGAGATCAATTATCCTTATACATTCTACAAACCTAATATCTGTACTAGCGACTAACAAAATTTCACCTCTTAATTATGAAAGATAAAGACAACGAATGACTTCAATATTTCAATGTAAATGAATAAACATTTAAAAAATCACAATAACTTTGAAACAATTTAAAGTAGATTAAGATTAGTTGACGTTGGGGTACACCGAATTTTACGTAAAATCCAAATATGTAAAAATATACGGGTGTTCCATTTAAAATAACAAAGTTGATTACTACTTCCGGTTAAACCGAAATTGATATCGACTCCAAATTATTTTACATGGAAAGAGCGTTATGTCATATATGAATGCAAATTTTCGTAATTGAAATACGTTAATAACTAGAAAAACGTCTACCCAACGCATTTCGTGGTATACCTTGTAATTCTAATTCAAGCAAATTAGGAAATTATTGCCAAATCCACTATAAAACAATTGTCATGCGGCCACACTGACTACTTGATTTTTTGCGTTAATTTATTTTAAAGCCTTATATATCGTAAAGTGTTAAATTTAGATATATAGTGTTATATATTTTTGATATGAGAATTTTAATAACTACAAGACAATGTAAAAATATACGGGTGTCTCATAAGCCGAACATTTTTTTGCTATAGCAAATGTTTCAATCACCCTATATTAAAACAAATCACACCAGCTTATACTACATCAAAAACTGCTGTGAGAAAGTTTTTTGTGAAATCAATTATCTTTAAGAACAAAAAAGGTTATAGGACATAAAAAAATCGACTAAATTCGAGAAACGCCCTCTAGCGCCAAAACGATATGAGATAGCAAAATTTCCTTTGCGCCAGGAAGTTTTCCATTAATTTTATTCCGGAAGACGGTGGTCAATTTTTTTCTATCTCTGACAGAAACATGAGTTTTCATAAGAAAGCCTATATTTATATTGACCCACCTGTACACTTCAGAAGTTTAGGATTAACACAACAGACGAATCTGAAGATTGTGACTGCATGACAGTTGTTGTGAATTGTTAATTGCAATTCAGAAACATGGTTTATTTAACAGACATGCATAAAATAACAGTTCTACACATGATCGGTTATGGATGAGATAAAACACGATCACAGATCGAAGTTGTTCGCTTATTTCAAGAAAAGTTTCCCGATTTGTCGCCTATGTCCCAGAGGACAATTAGTAAAATTTTGAAAAGGAATTTCGCGAGCTTGAACATGCATAAGGCAGATACGAAAAAACCTTCTAATGCCCTAAGTAATGATAGCAAACTGGAAGTAATGTTTGAGTTTGAGGAAAACCCACATACGTCGAGTTAACAAGCAGCTGCAACAAGGGCGGATGTAAGGGGGGTTCTGAGGACAACCCCCCACCTCCCCTCTCCAACGGTGACAAGTAAACAAGGAGAAAGGTGTTTAATACTGTTTCTGTGTTCCGTGGAGCTTCCATCACATCCTCAAAAGGTTAATATGTTTAGGCAATAATTATAGTTGGAAACCATGCGTCATTGGATATAATTATTTAGCACTGCTCCCAAATAATGTTGTGCTAACTTCGGCAAACTTATATTCTGATCGAGCAAACCCACAAATTCCAGCGAATGTGATATGATTCCAGCAGGATGGAGCACCAGCACATTACCAAATGAATGACCGGCATTACCTTAATTTAATATTTCCAAATCGGTGGATATAAGGAGGCGAGGATCGTTAGAAATGGCCAGCACAATCACCCGATCTTACGCTATTAGACTTCTTCTTATGGGCATGTGTGAAAAGTATGGTATACAAAATCAAACCAAGCGATTTAACTGGCTTAAGAAGAAGAATAACAAATGCGATTAGGTCGGTCACGCCTCAGATGTTGATTAACGGTCAGAAGACATTTTTATTTACGATTAGGATGCTGCCAAGGCGTCCAGAGCATGCATTTTGAACATCTTCTACACTAATATTGGTGTGTTTTATATTTTTTCCATTATCAAAAATGAAACGCGACTAGCTATTCATTTTTTAGTCTGTTTGTATAGTAGAAGTTCATCTATCAGATGATTTTTTTTTTACTGTTAATTTTTGCAATAAATTTTAAAATCCTAGCATTTTTGAATAGATAATGAACAGATCTTTCAAAACAGGTATCACAAAGCCCCAACTTCCTGTTTAAAAATTTTGGGTGGGAGGCGGATATCTCTGGGGAGTGATGTACACCCGGATTTTGAGGCCTCCGCTCTGGGCTTATAAATGGATGGTTGCCCGCGCTTGGTTGTTACTCGGGAGCGGGGTTCCGGATGGGTGCCGCCTTTGGTTGAGTGCTGGCGGGTGTCGTGTGTCTAGACGACCCGGGGGGGGTTGACAACTCTGATGAGTGGTAAACACCCGGAGTTTGGGGCCCCCACTGTGTGCTTCGGAACGGACGGACGGCCTCGCTTGTGCGATGCTCGGGAGCGGGGCTCTATGGGATGTCGCCTTGAGTCTAGCACTGGTGGGTGTCGGGTCTAGGCGAACTCGGAGGAGAGCTGAGATCTTTAGGGGTGGAATAAAACTAAGGGTGGAGGCCTCTTCTGTGAGCTTCGAAACAAACGACCTCACTTGGATGCTGTTCGGATGCAGGACTTCATGATACTGCACCGAGTCAAACACTGACGGATGTCTGGTCCAGACGAACTCGGAGAGAGGTTATCTCTCTTTGAGCTTTGAGACAGGCAAGCGACTTCGCTCAGATGGCAGTACATCTGCCAAACAAAGTTTCACCTCGCAGGTGTTGTCTCCTGTCGGAAGCTCGATTTGTTGGGTGAAATTTAAGCTAACGCTGGCAGGTGTTGGACCTGGACGAACCAGGAGGTGGCTGTGGTCTCTAGGGGTGCATTACACCTGGAGACTTGGGCCTACTCTGTGAGCATCGATACAGGCTAACGACCCTGCCTGGATGCTGCTCGAGGGCGGGACTTCATGATATCGCCTCGAGTCAATGAAACACTAGCGGGGGTCTGGTGCAGGTGAGGCTGGGGGGAGGCAGACATCTCTGGGGAGTGATATGCACCCGGAGTTTGTCGCCTCTACTGTGGCCTCAGAGACTGACAATTGGCCTCGCTTGGTTGTTACTCAGGAGCGGGGTTCCAGATGATACCGCCCTGGATTGAGCCCTGGCGTGTGTCGTGTGTCCAGACGTCCCGGGGGGCTCTGATCTCTGATGAGTGGTAAACACCCGGAGTTTGGAGCCCATACTGTGTGCTACGAAACGGACGGACGGCCTCGCTGGGGTGATGCTCGGGAGCGAGACTCGATGGGATGTTGCCTTGAGTCTTAACACTGTTAGGTGTCTGGTTTGGAAGAGCCTGAAGGGAGCTAGATCTCTAGGGGGGGATTACAACTGGAGATTAGATGCTGCTCGAGAGCGGGACATTATGATACCGTCTCGAGGCAAACACTGACGGATGTCGGGTCCAGACGAACTCGGAGAGAGGTTATCTCTCTTTGAGCTTCGAAACGGGCAAGCGACTTTACTCAGATGACAGTACACCTGCCAAACAAACTCTCACCCTCAAGAAAGGATCGACTCCCTCAGGGAGCTGCAATTGATGGGTGAAATCTAAATAATTAGACGTGAGCCACAGTAGACCTAAGGTCGCGGTGCGAGGGACTGAAATAGCCCACTCACAATAAAATCTAATCTAATCTAAATGGTATACAAAACTAAACCACGCGATTTAACTGACTTAAGAAGAAGAAGAACAAATGAGATTAGGTCGGTCACGCCTCAGATGTTGATTAACGGTCAGAAGACATTTTTATTTATGATTAGAATGCTGCCAAGACGTCCAGACATCTCCTACACTAAGATTGGTGTGTTTTATATTTTTTCCATTATCAAAAATGAAACGCGACTAGATAGTCATTTTTTAGTCTCTTTGTATAGGTAGTAGAATGAATGATTTTTTTTACTGTTAATTTTTGCAATAAATTTTAAAATCCTAGCATTTTTGAGTAGATAATGAACACATCTTTCAAAAAAGGTAACACAAAGCCCCAACCTCCCGTTTAAAAATTTTGAGAGTTGCAACTACATCAGTCACTTCGAAGGAGGTTGAATGTAGAAGTGAAGTTTTCACGTTGCAGGATGTCATTTTTAATCTAAAGTGACGTGTTTCGAGATTTTTTAACAAAAATGCACAATAATTATTGACATATTGAATTTATTCCGTTTGGCTGTCCCACGTACTGTGTACCTATAATAATCAAAATTCTGAATTTTTCATCCCCTGATGACGCTGACGTTGTCAGCGAAACGATCGTAAGGTCTTTGTTTGTGTTTTGTTTCTTTAACGTCCTCCTATTTCCGCGACTATGGCCAATCACCGACGCCAGGGAGCAGTTTCACCTCACTATCCTGGAAATTTTGCCGAACCCCTGTCTTTCTGTAAGGAGGGTAGGGATCTTTAACGTGCCCAACATCGCATGGACACGGGACCGACGGCTTTACGCCCCCTCCGAAGGGCGGAACGTGCAGACATTCAACTTGCTCAAATACAATGCCAGAACCTCGGTTGATGTTAATTTTACAGTTTGTACTGAAAAAGTGAAAGGAGTACGCCGGGATCGAACCCAGTACCCTTCGGTTCAAAGGCACACGTTCTTACCTCTGAACCACCGAGGTTCATCGTAAGGTCTTTAAAATATGTGTTGTGGTAATTTGGGTTCTCCAAGTGTACTTAACATATGTAAACTCTACATTGAGCAAGTGCTCTTCGCTAATGCTCGTTAACTTTGTTACCCAGGGACCAAATTATATATAAAAAACTATTCTTTATTAATTGTTGTCGCTTTTACTTAGTAAAACTGTTCTTAGCGATATAATTGCATTTGTTGTAAAAATATATTGGAACTTTGAATATAAATGTAATGAACTACTGCAGCTAGTAAAGTCAAAATGATTTTTATTGCTTCAAAGGTGGTTTATGGTGAATATGACGATAGAAAATAAGTTTGTGATATATTAAGATGAAGTTTTCTATTTATTTTACTTTTGAATTTACCGCGTGTATGAAAAACGGATGTAATTATTAAGCCATCGTTTTCCCCCAATCAGTTTCTGTCATCGGTAGCAATATATTCTGCGCATGGCGTCTGCGAACGTTGCTCGGCAGTGATGAAATTTCTCAACGGCATTGTCGGATTTCACATTTTATCGTGATATCTCTTTACGAAGTGAAATTTGGAATATGTGATGACTACTGAGTAATTCACCTTCTGACGACGCTAACCATTGTTAGTGCGAAACGACCGTCGGGTCTTAAAAATGTGTGGTGGTGAATTGTGTTCACCATGGTGGACTTATCGTTATTTAAATCTTATTGAAAATGTGTTACATCTCAGGATTGTGAACAATTTTATTAAATAAAATAATGATATACTCTAAAATATGGATTAAAAAGTGTACTACCTTTTGTTATCAGTTATCATATATAAGTATCATAACTATTATTACTACAAATAGTACAGTTTCTTAGAAATCTATGATTTATGGAAAGCAATCTGTAATTCCATTTTCAACGGTTTCAAAAAAGACGTAAAGTGGAGCACCTAGGTAGGTATACTGCCGTACTGCCGGCTTGACTAACATTTTTAATACAAGATTTAGACTAAAAATAGAGTAGTTCATAGAAAGGTTATGGTTTAAGAAATTATCTTTACAGACATTGCTTTCAAATCATTATTTTAATTCTCACAACTTTCAAATTAACTCGAAACAATTTTGCAGTTATCACCAGATTTATATTTAAGCCAATCTGGCAATACTGTGTACGATTTTGTTGATCGATGTTGCGCATTCGTTATCGATACGATCGTTTGTGTTCGGTCGGCGTCTGACGTCAGTCTCAAATTCATATTCATTTCCGTCTGCGTTCTGGTTCTGGTAGGAGAGGATCGACGTCTCGTATAAGTGGAAAAGTTTAGAATACAAAAGTTGTTAAGTGTTAATTATTGATTTTTACTGTTTTAAAGGTAAGTAGACCTGTTGTTTTGATTGCTACATGTAAAGAATGTGTAAGACACGTCTGAAAACGTGCTGCAACTGCTTGCGTGATCGAATGACGCGTCCGGTGCCATTTGATGTCACTTCCATTTTGCTTTATTGTATTCCACGTTATTTCACTGATAATTGAATTTTATCGTGTTTTGAGCGGTAAATTGTGTTTTTCTCATTGTATAATTTATAATTTGTATTTTTGTCTTGTGTGTTCTGTAGCGTGATTGATTTTTGTTCTGTAAATCCGATGTTTTCAGTTTGTACGCTATCAATATCCACCATTTTGGCAGGTTGGACCTGCTTGTTTGCATTGATAATTTACTACGCTTTAAATAAGTTGTTCGTTTTATTATTAATTTGGATAAAGGGCATTCCTTATTTTATTGTCTTTTTTACGTATAAAAGATAAAAATGTAATTCTCGATCGACAAAAGTATGAAATATAGGTATATGCCAGTCTGTATAATTTTCAGGGGGGTTAATTTTGTGTCGGCTCCGTTTACTTTGTAAATATTAAAGGAAAAAGAGTAGGTATAAAGATTTTCCTGTATTAGAATTTCATGTATAGTAATATTGAGACCCTGTTGCTATGCCAAAGTGCCGGCATCGATTCTTTTTACAAGGCGTGGACAATCTACTACGTATCTTATCTGTGCTTCCTTGGTGACGTTACCAAACCAATTATAATGGCTGTCAATCAAGTCCAGTTAGGTATAGTGATGGGCTTAATCGGATGATATCAATAATAGGAAAGTCCTGCCGCCAATATTTCAATAAGCGGATGATCGTTCGAATATTAATAGGCACTAAATTTTCTCAAATGATGTTTAAGTGCAAGAGAAGAGATATATCACGAAAGCTCCAAATAACACAAAATGTTATAAAATTGAGATGGTGTACAACCAACTAACAATTTTATAAATTGTCAGTCCTGGCCCATCATTTCGCTAATATAGGGGGAATGTGTGTGTAAAATAACTCATTAGTATGGTATACTAATTACGTCTATAAAGTAATAGGGCTATGGTAGCCAGCCTCCCAGGACATTGTGAAATGTACGTCAGGGTCTCCACCTCTGTGTGGAACCAGGTAGTATGTTGTCAAGGCAGCTTCAAATAACACAAAATGTTATAAAATAGAGACTGTATAACCAACTATAAGGCTAGATATATTCATCTAGCCTTACATACTGTAAAATATGTTCGTTCGTTCGTTGCAAAAATACACACACGTTGCTGGTTCAGCTTTTTTAATAACAAAAGGAACAAATATAAAAATAACAATGCGTGAAAACAATGAATATTTACACTTTACTTAAAAATCTAATAATGCACGATTGAATAATAATTGCTGTCTATATCGGTTTTACGTTAATAATTAATAACTTTAAATTCTATCGTTAAACGTTCGTTCGAGCTGTGTCTTTACGCGTTCAAATCTCGTTCACAACTACTTTCTATCTTTCCTTAAAACTAAAACTTATCTACCCCTACGCTACAGATGTTTTCTTCATGTGTGGCCCTTTTTACATATGGTCACACCATGTTGCCATCTACTAAACCTTTTTTTTTTTTTTTTTTTTGTTCCCTCAGGGCTCGTCCGCGGCCTTGCCGCCCCGATAGCACCGCAACCCTTTCTACTAAACCTTACTAGTGTTCCACACAATTTTCAACATCCTCCCGCCCCGGAAAATGACGCTCCAGAGGATACATTAGTTGCACTGGTCGGCGTTGGATTTGCCCACTTGGAAGCCGCACTGCACAAGCCCGCACTTTACAAGCACGACCGGGAAAAATCCTTTCGATGTTCACCATTTTCCACAATAAACGCGGCACCTGAGGAACATGAATTAGCACTAGATTACCCGCGCACAACAACGCCGACAGCGTTGGTGAAAACTGATGTCGATAGTCGTTGATAGATCTTCTTCTAATCCTTGAATTTCCTTCGTTGCTTACAAATGGATTTAACTTTGAAAAATTAGGTATATTCTTAAATAATCCAAAATCAGACATCTCGTTTTTACTTAGTTCTATGCCGACATCTGTGCAAACGTTGAAAATGACCATATTTAGGTCAGAGAATACCCCGTTATCTTCAGGCCATTGACCTGAATCTTCCCTTAAGCAGACAGGGCCGCACTTCCACAAATCAGGCTTTATTATATTTGCTGATTTTACGCCCCTCGTTATCCATTTTAAATTATTATCGTTCTCGAGTCTAGCTGGGCTCGAGCCAGCCGTTAATTTTAATCTAGGCGAAGTTAACTTATTACTTGAGTCATTTACATAAATCGACTTACCAAAAATGATGCAGGTATTACTGTTAATTGTTTCCAGATGTTTCCTAAGCGTTGCTGCCAAAAGCAAGGGACTGCTGGTGACACCAAAAGTTACTCTATTCATCCTATATTCCTTGATTGAGGAACATATGGGTGGGTCTTCATAGCCTAACAAACGATGAACGTCTCGATCTGGATCTGCACTCTCTATATCTACTACTACGCTACTCAGTCCGACCCTGAAGTTTGAAGGCTCCTTCACAATATCGGGCACTAAATTCTGACCAGCCGATAGTAGGTCGTTTAGGGATGCCACACCCGGCGCGTGAGCCGAACAATCAAACACCACTCTCACTTTCGTCGTTGTTTTATCTGTCCCATAGACCACCCGGTGAGGCATATAACAAATAGGTCTATTTACGTTATTGTTCATTGAACTTGACACTTCCTTGTCACAAGCCAATTCGTTTAAACTAGTGATTTTTAATAATTTCTTCGTTGACGCACCACTATTATTAGAGTGTATATTTATTTCATTATACCCGTTTTTCCATGGGAGATCTATTTCGTTAAAATTGTTCTTATACTTAAAATTGTCTTTACAAACTCGTTCAATTTCACTATTACTACAGTCCTCGTTAGATCTAATAACAATTGTCTCTAAATTACCCGACTGGCTCATATCGACATTGTCCTCTTCAAACGTCTTAGCAAACAGCACTGTTGTAAAGTTAAGTGAAGTTGTGTCTACCGTTTCTGGCCCATGTAATGTCCATCCCAACTTCGTATTGACCGCCGTTAGTGTTTCTGACAAACGTATGTTCTCTCCAGTAACAATCTTCCAATAATGATCGGCACCAATCAGTAGGCTAATGCCTTCCACTAATTGAGATCTATTTTGGCCTGGAGTATCTGCCAATTTGAATTGAGATAAGGGAGGATGATTACCCGTTGGCACCTTTAACCCATCAAAACAAATTTCCGGTATTTCCACGGCTGTGATCGTTATAAAGTTTTCATTTACATGTTGACTTTTTAATGTGACCTTTACTCTGTTGCAGAGACGAGCTGGCAACCTATCTTTGTTGCCGAATGAAATAACGGAAATTTTGTGTTGCCCAATTATCGGTAGCCGTAACCTTTTCGAAACACATTCTCTGATAAACGTTAATTGACTGCCGCCATCTAAAACCATTCGCACAAAGAGGCTTTTTTGGACCCTTTCGTCGCTAATATATGCGCAGGCAGTTTGCAATAATACATTATTTATTCCGTTAAGATTTGACAAATTAGTTGTCTGCACAGGAGTGGCTTTATTCTGAATTTTCTTAAATGTTGGATCGCACATTATTGTTACGTGTCTCCCTTGACATTTCTCGCATCTAATATTCGAGTTTTTACAAAATTTAGATGTATGGTTTGGTTTCATACATCTAAAACATCTTGCATTCTTTCTCAAGATGTCTTTCCGCTGCTCGATTGTTTGCCGGCCATTACACTTATTTATATTGTGATACCTGGAACTACAAAATAAACACGAGTCTAGTACTCCGGTTACTAACTCGGCTGCAGTGCATATCTGTTTTGTTTCCCGCCTCGTTGGTGTCTTTTCGTTTGTGGGGTCTCTAAATGTTTGTTGCGCTAGCTCAAGTGACTCAACCTCGCGTTTTAAAAACATAAGTAGATGATCAATTGTCCGCTGACATTGTTTGTCGTTACTTGTTTCGGTACAGTCACTACTTCCAGATGCGCCATTGTATCTATCTTCACCTTCCTGTCTATAAAATGCCACCCGCAAGCTATGTGGAAGGGCCTTGACAAGCACCGACTTCATTGTGATCCCATATTGGATAACTGGAACACCCAGTGACGTCAGGGTCCTCATTATGGATGAAGACGTGTTGAAAAGCTTCCTTAAAGCATCTTTGTCTCCTCTACCCACCGGCGCCAGTGATATAAGTTGACCGATATAGTTGTCTATGATGCGCTCGGTGTTGCCAAATTCATGTCGTAGCATATCTATCGCCGCAGCATAACAAGATGCGGTTGGTGTCAATCCACTTATTGTCTCTGCTGCCTTTCCTGTTAAGACCGACTGCAGGTAGTTAAACTTGGATGCTGGGTCTACTTCGGTATTGTCGTGTACGGCTGTTTTAAATTGCTCCCAAAATGGCACCCATGCTGTCAGATCTCCTGTTTTAGTTCCAGCTTTGGCAACCGCACCGTTGACTTGTACGCTGGCACCACTGTACGGCTACAGTTATCTGTTTGAGGAGTTGAATGACAAACAGCTGTCGGTGGGGTTGTCATCTGGAAGTCTTTAAGCCGTAATTCAAGATTCGCTATGGCTTGTACTGCCTGATCGTTATATTCGATTTCTTTATTCAGCTCTTCTTCTAGTTTATTATCTGGCGTCTTGCTAAGGGCACTTTCGCTAACTATTCTCAACTCTTCCTTACAGGCTTTCACCCTTGATACTGTGATTGATAATTCGTTGATTGAAGCATCAGACTTTGAAACTTCTTCGTTGGCATAAGCAATAAGCTTAGTAAGCTGAGTGCGTACAATTTTTCTTTTAAGAAGAACTGGCTCCATTGTTTTCACTTTGATCGTTCACTATTACACTTAAAACGTTAAGTTCCTTTCTTTTTCCGTTCACGTTAATCCGCACGTTTCCCGTTGTTTCGGCACCAAAAAATGTAAAATATGTTCGTTCGTTCGTTGCAAAAATACACACACGTTGCTGGTTCAGCTTTTTTAATAACAAAAGGAACAAATATAAAAATAACAATGCGTGAAAACAATGAATATTTACACTTTACTTAAAAATCTAATAATGCACGATTGAATAATAATTGCTGTCTATATCGGTTTTACGTTAATAATTAATAACTTTAAATTCTATCGTTAAACGTTCGTTCGAGCTGTGTCTTTACGCGTTCAAATCTCGTTCACAACTACTTTCTATCTTTCCTTAAAACTAAAACTTATCTACCCCTACGCTACAGATGTTTTCTTCATGTGTGGCCCTTTTTACATATGGTCACACCATGTTGCCATCTACTAAACCTTACTAGTGTTCCACACAATTTTCAACACATACATTGTCCCTATATTAGGGACGAAATGGGCCACCGCTGACAATTTACAAAATTGTTGGTTTGTGGTACACAGTCTCTATTTTATAACATTTCGTGTTATTTGGAGCTGTGGAGACAACATACTACCTGGTTCCTCACGGAGATGGCGACCCTGTCGTACATCTCACAATGTCTTAGGTGGCTGGCTACCATAGCCGTATTACTTTATAGGTGTGTTCTCACTGTAATTAGTATACCATACTGATGAGCTCTAATTAGAGCAAAACAGGTATGTGGTTCTAATTGTGGTGAGAATACATCTAGCTTTACAATTCTTTCATCTATTGGTATACAAATAAACTAGTGACTAGTACTAACCTGTCTAAACACCTAGATTTTTAAATCCTAAGTTAAAGAATCTAAATTTAGATTACTATTTTGCCCAGCAATACAAATCTTTAAAGATGGTTTTTTTTTAATACTTATACTTTTACCATACATATATGCAAGTAAAATTATCAAAATTGTAGCTTAGTATATATTAGGGCATCCAGATATCTCACGCAATTACTTTTATTTTTGCTATAGTGAATAAAAAATTTCGGGACGCAGATAAAAGAAAGATTCTTGCAGAGTTTCATCAAAATCAGTAGAAGTTATCGTCTGGATACACTGACACAAGGCAGATATATATATATATATATATATATATATATATATATATATATATATATATATATATATATATATATACAGGGTGCTACAGATTCGAGGCTCACCATGGGTATCTTCTAAACCGTAAGAGATACAGGGTGGGTTAAATTGAGGCAAATATGCTCAATTATGGGTCTTGTAGCATGCCATCTTAAAATTTGCTAATTTCCGAATACTTCCAAAGATATACGAAAAAAACCGAAAAATGTAAATTCCGTTTTTATTTTTTCCTGAAGTTATTTAAAACGATATAAAAAAACGAAAGGCACTTCTTCATTGCCACTTTTTTTACTCTGCAAGATGTAGTGAACAGATTCTCAGTACAACGTTTCGTTTAGAAGAAAACATCATCAACTTTGTTTTTTCATATGGCCGTTAAAATAAGTACACCCTGTATTAGAAAGAATATTTCATTGCCAATTCAATTATGTATAGCACGATAGGTTTCTCATGTTGTTTTTTTGTATTATTTAAATTTTCAACAATTTTCAATGCGTAGCAGGCGACGGAAACGAAAAAGTTACGATGATTGCCAAGTCAAACATAATCAACACCATGATAAACAGTTAAGAGAACATGGTTCAAAGATACAGCCCTTTAATGGTACGACGAACGGACGGATGGCGTACTTACTCTTATTAGTAATGGGTTTCCGTTTCTGTACGAAACCCTAAAAATACAGTTCAATAATCTAATCTGCGCTTTATTTAAATTTGATAATTTACAATGGGTGTGCTTTGGACATGAAACACTAGTACAACTGTCAAAATTCAAAATGCATAGAAACTCAACAATCAGACATACGCCAGTTTTGCATCGTTTTGCATCTCAATCACGTTTAATTAATTTCATTATTAATAAAATAGTTTATTTGACGTTTTGATAATCTTGATTACAATGCAGTTTTGAAATGAAGAGCAAAGTTAGATGTTAAGAGTTTTTTATTTGTGCCACGGAAATGAGGTTGGTGCTACAGATACGTATTTCCAACAATATCCTCAGCGAAGTCAACCACATAGAACTGATTTTGCTAAACGGGATAAACACTTAAGATAACATAGTTCATTCAATAAACTTCGAAAACAATATGGAAGCAAAGTACGTAATGAAGAAGTGTCTGCAACTAAATAAATAATATCTTAAGCTTAGGTGTTAATGAGGCAAATGCTCAAATAAATTGCCGTTTACTTGGATAGATTTGCGTGCTCTTCTCCCCAACTTTTCAATAGATCGCTGAATTGATCTTCTGTTGATGGATCTACATGCACTAATAATCCGATTTTCAGTTCATTTAGCGTGGTTACAGAAGTTTTGTAAACTATGTCTTTGAGAGCTCCCCAGAGAAAGAAATCTAAGGGTGATAGATCTGGAGATCTCACTGGCCACTTTACACTGCTTCCATTTCCAATCCACCTGTTAGTAAACTCCCTATCTAAATAATGTTTGACATTTCTCCCATTATGTGGGGGAGCGCCGTCCTGTTGATACCACAGATTAGGTAATGTGGCTAACGGAATCTCCATTAGGAAATCTGGAAGTTCGTTAGCCAAAAACTCCAAGTACCGTTCAGACGTTAGATTTCCTTCAACAAGATGCGGGCCCAGCAATCTGTCACCTATCAACCCAGCCCACACATTGACACCAAACCTAACTTGTGGTCTGGCTTGTCTGTGGCCTCTCGGGTTCTCCAAACTACACACATGCTCGTTATTCCTGTTGAAAATTCCAACGTTTGAAAATCTAGACTCATCAGACCAGACTATTTGACCTAGGAAGTTATTATTGGCCTCTACATTCTCCATCAACCAACGACAAAATGCAAGTCGCCTCTCACTATCACCGGGATGCAATGTTTGAGAAATTCTAATTTTATACGGTCTATAACCGTGCTTCCTCAAAATTCGCCAACACTTCGTACAGAAACGGAAACCCATTACTAATAAGGGTAAGTACGCCATCCGGCCGTCCGTCCTACCATTAAAGGGCTGTATTTAAACCATGTTCTCTTAACTGTTTATCATGGTGTTGATTATGTCTGACTTGACAATCATCGTAAAATTTAAATAACGCAAAAAAAAACATAAGGAACCTATCGTGCTATACATCATTGAATTTGCAATGAAATATGCTTTCTAATACAGGGTGTACTTATTTTAACGGCCATATGAAAAAACAAAGTTGATGATGTTTTCTTCTAAACGAAACGTTGTACTGAGAATCTGTTCACTACATCTTGTAGAGTAGAAAAAGTGGCAATAAAGAAGTGCCTTTCGTTTTTTTATATCGTTTCGAATAACTCCAGGAAAAAATAAAAACGGAATTTACATTTTTCGGTTTTTTTCGTATATCTTCGGAAGTATTCGGAAATTAGCAAATTTTAAGATGGCATGCTACAAAACCCACAATTGCGCATATTTGCCTCAATTTAACCCACCCTGTATCTTTTACGGTTTAGGAGATACCCATGGTGAGCCTCGAATCTGTAGCACCCTGTATATATATATATATATATATATATATATATATATATATATATATATATATATATATATATATATATATATATATATATATATATATATATATATATATATATATATATATATAAATAAATAAATAACATACAAATTTAAACAGACCTTGGTTTGGGGTTCTAGCAGAACAAATTCGTGTTCATTTGAAAAAAATTGCAGTCACCACTGATACCTCTCTATTAGCGAATTTTTTTAACAAAAATTCGCTAATAATGTTCACTCCAAATGTTCAACCACCAACACTCCCCAATGTTGCGCATAAAATAACGGATATCATTTTTAAAACTAGAAAGGTACGAAATATGCTATCTTCTCTTAATACCAGGAAAGCCTCTGGCCTTGACGAGAGCCCAGCAATTGTTCTCAAAAAATGCGCACCAGAACTTTCTCCTGTCCTGACTCGTCTGTTTCAGATATCTTACAATAGAGGCACATTCCCTAGTAACTGGAAAACTGCTCGAGTACAACCCGTCCCCAAGAAAGGATCCAAAGCGCTTCTCTCCTTTCAGTCGTCTCTAAGGTGATGGAAAAGTATATAAACACTGAATTACTAAAATTTCTTGAAAAACACAGTCTAATCCACGACAGGCAGTATGGATTCCGTCAGTGCAGACCAACTGCCGACCTCCTTTCATTTGTCACCCATTCTTGGAACAAGTCTATGGAACTACATGGTGAATCTCAGATTGTCGCTTGTCTATTGTCGTGGATGGACATTCCTCTAAACTGTATCCAATTAATGCAGCAGTTACTCAAGGTTTAGCTTTAACACCCCTACTTTGTTTCTCCTCCACATCAATGACCTCTCTAGCACATCCAACCCAGTTCACAGTTACGCGGACGAAAGCACCCTCCACTCCAATATACAATATTCTAAGCCTGTCTCTTTAGCCCAACTAGATGAGTGGATCCGTAGGTCTCCAAAAAATATTAGACTGGGGAAGTAGAAATCTTGTACAATTCAACCCCACCAAATCACAGTCTTGCTTTCTTTCTCATAAGAGATACACCGGCCCTAGACCCATCATAATAAACAACCAAGTTCTTCAAAGTAATGAGTCCTTTTCACTTGTTGGCATCTCTGTGGATCGAAATCTCAGTTGGCACCAACATGGCACATCAATTGCAGAAGCAGCTGCTAAGAAATTAGGTTTCCTCTTCCGGGCTCGCAAATACTTTTCACCAGCTAATCTCTGTACTTTATATACTTCACAAAATAAGACCAAACCTCGAATACTGCTCCCACATCTGGGGTGCTGCTGCTGCTTCTACACTCGCTATCCTGGACTCCATTCAGACGCAAGCTATACGTCTCATCGGTGACCCTACCCTCACCCAAAGGCTGCCATCCCTGGCCCACCGACGTGCCGTTGGTGACCTCTCTCTGTTTTATAGATATCTACACGGGTACTGCTCAGAGGAGCTTTCTTCCATAGTTCCTCCACCTGCTGCTCCCAACAGATCTACCAGGGAAACAGAGCGAATGCACCCTTTTACTGTCCAGGTCACCAGACATAGAACATCTTGTTATGCCCGCTCTTTTGTCCCGAGGACTTCCAAATTGTGGAATTTCTTGCCGGCACATGTTTTTCCTTCTCCCCTGAACCTCCAAACCTTCAAGTCCAGAATTAACAAGTTGCCTCTTTCCTCCTTGTCGACACCCACGGTACGATAGTATTTAGGCTGTAAGCCCTCGTAGTGTGTTGTTGAAATAAAAAAAAAGATACCTACATGCTTAAAAAAAAAGTACGAAATCGTACAAGTCATCAAATTTATGTTGGATGTTATAAGGTTATCTTAGTACAATGGGATACATAGGTGCTCCAACTGATTGAGCATGAGTATTATTGTAAGGCAAGGACAATTTGATTTATTGACCGATTTTGACAGCTGAACATTGGCCAGATAGTGAATGAACAGTATGGGATGATGGACTGGCACAAATGTACAGGTTAAAATATCTGAATTTTTAGAAGTAATTTATGCATTATTTATCCATCCAAAGTTTTATACATTTGAGAATTTTAAGTGCAGTCGATGTACCTACCATATTTGTATAGGTTCTCGCAAAAATACCACATAAAGGGCTAAACCTAGAGTTGGTTGGTTTTTCGTCGTAAGTTGTCAGGTTTTTCTGTTGGAACATTTCTGTGTGATTACCACAAAAATCAAGCATTTTGTAGTAAATGTATTTTATTAAATTCCATATCGAGTTCTGTTTAATTTTTTTTATATAAAAACAGTATTCAATGTGCAAAATGGCTTGCAAAAAATTATGAAGTGCACATGAATTAATGGCAGGTTCTTCTCAGTTTTTCTAAACCAGCCACTTAAAAGTAGCCTTTTTTTTTGTGTAAGTTTAAAAATTTGGTTTGGTAACTATATTCACATTTGAAAACAATTTGGGAGTTGTCAAAATTTACAGTTTATTTTATTTATGTTTTACAATGTTTGGGGTTATTAAAGTGTTTAATAAGTAAATAAGATGTTGGAAGAGTGATCTTATGTATTATAATCTACCAAATATTATTTCTGCACTTAGAATTCGCTAAAAAAAAAATACAGGTAATGTGAGGAAATGTACAGGCATTATTCTTTTTAAATATTGTTTGAAGTTAACATTTCTAATCATGTTAGAGCGTGCCAGATTAAAATTTTATTTTGACTTAAGAAAACTGGAAAAACAATTTATAACTAGCTATTTTCTGTAGTGTACATATGTATGTATGTATGTATGTATGTATGTATATATATATATATATATATATATATATATATATATATATATATATATATATATATATATATATATATATATATATATATATATATATATATATATATATATATATATATAGGGTGGCGCATTGAAAACGAAACAGACCGATTTGCGCCCAGAGAAATTTTTTTTAAGATACGCTGAAACATGCCAATTTTAATATTGTGGGAGACATGTTTTGACATAAAACAACTTCGTCACATCAACCCCTTAAGGGTGGTGATAACAACCCTTATATTTTAAATAGGGAAAATGGGTCGAGTGTTACATCATTTGAAAGCTCTTTCTTTTCTGAATTCAGCACACTAATCTTTTAGGAAGTTTTATCAACTCGTTTAAAAATTATTCACAGTTGGAGTTGCAAGAACGTATTTCATTCATTGTGATAAGAAATGCACTAATTAGTCAATTTTTCGTTAAAAGAAACTAAAAAAAAAAAAACAAAACCAAACGTTCAAAAATGTTTATTCAGTTAAGTAAGTGTTCAAATTGTTGACCACCAGCTTCCATACAAAAGTAGAAATTTTGTTTAAAACGAGCTCTGACATTCTGGAGCATTTGTGGAGTTGTTAGACGGCATTCTTCAACAATGCGTCGTCATAATTCTTCCAGAGACTCGGGTTCTGTTGCGAAAATTCTACTTTTAAAAAGGCCCCATAGAAAGAAGTCTAAAGGAGTTAAATCCTGTGATCTAGGGGGCCACTCAATAGCACCTCTACGCCCAATCCATTGTTCTGGAAACTCTGTGTTCAAAAACTCCCTAACACGTGAAAAATGCGGAGGAGCTTCATCTTGTTGAAACACTAATTTATTTTCTTGATAGCGATCATCATTTTCAACAATGTCAATTAGTAGAGGGTAAACGATATCTTCTAGTAACTCCAAATACGTTTCGCCACTCAAATTGCCATCAAGAAAAATTGGTCCGATTAAACGGTCTCCAAAAATGCCAGTCCAGACATTCAATTTCTGTGAAGTTTGCGTGTGGACTTCGTGAAAATTTCTTGGATTATTATCTGCCCACTAACAAAAATTATGACGATTGACTGTAGAGTTTAATAAAAACGTACACTCGAGATATTGAACAAAGTTCCCGTTATCAGCTATTCCTGCAGTCATAATTTCACAACATTTTGATGTTTGAAACGGTGGCCAATTTTCTTGTGCTCAAAGTTTGGGTCAATTTGTCCTAAAACTCAGTAGTCTCATTCCTAACTGGAAATTCACGTTCAGGATCCCGTTTTTTATTGGCTACTGAACCACTTTGTCGAAACTTTGCAACCAACTCCATAATGTATTTTTTGTTAACATGTCTGTTCGGATGTCGTTCATTAAACAAATTTGCGGTACGGTTGGCAGTCATCGTTTTAAAAAAAAAAGAGTAATTATTTCAACTCTTTCTTCTACAGAATACAACATTGTGAAATTAATTTTTGGTGGTACTATCAAGTATCAAACCGACCGATAAACTGAAATAATAAACAGCATTTCTCTCATTCCCATAAAGAAATGTTCTACTAGTCAATTTTTTGTTTACAAACCAACAAAAAATTGACTATCGGCACATTTCTTATCGGAATGAGGGAAATGCGTTTTTGCATCTTCAACTGTGAATAATTTTTAAACGAGTTGACAAAACTTCCAAAAAAATTAGTGTGCTGAATTCAGAAAAGAAAGAGCTTTCAAATGATGTAACACTCTACTCATGTTCCCTATTTAAAATATAAGGGTTGCTATCACCACCCTTAAGGGGTTGATGTGACAAAGTTGAGTTTTATGCCAAAACATGTCCCCCTCAATATTAAAATTGACGTGTTTCAGCGTTTCTTAAAAAAAAATCTCTGGACGCAAATCGTTCTGTTTCGTTTTCAATGTGCCACCATGTATGTATGTATGTATGTATGTATGTATGTATGTATGTATATATATATATATATATATATATATATATATATATATATATATATATATATATATATATATATATATATATATATATATATATATATATATATATATATATATACATGCATAAACACACATACATACATATACTTTGGAAAGTAACTTGTATCAAATTAGTTTTTTCGGTCCCTGCACATTTTCCTTGGTTTCAGTATATGATTTGATTATAGAAAGGTGGATATTGATAGTAGTGCTGCACTGTCGGTGTGAGGTAGCGTAGCAATATTGCTTGGCCGCCGCGCCCGAGTGCAAAATATAATGTCGTGTTCCCTTTGTGTTCTTACTAATGCGAGTTTCAGGCGGACTTGACTGACACACACAACGATGCCGGTTTTTAGCAGCGCGGGCACGTTCAAAATCTTTGTCGGAAACCTTGCCGAAAAAACGGCTGTCAGCGACCTGAGGCCACTGTTCGAGAAATACGGGAAGGTAGTGGAATGCGACGTAGTCAAGAATTACGGCTTCGTGCACATGGAGAACGAGTCGGAGGGTCGCGAGGCCATTCAAAACCTAAACGGCCACATACTGAACGGTCAGCCGATGAAGTGCGAGGCCGCCAAGAGTCGAAAGGCACCGCAAACGCCCACTACCAAGATATTCGTCGGCAACCTGACGGACAACACCAAGGCCCCTCAGATACGCGAGCTGTTCAAAAAGTTCGGCACCGTGGTTGAGTGCGACATTGTGCGCAACTACGGTTTCGTGCACCTAGAGTCATCCGGTGACGTGAACGAATCCATCAAAGAGCTGAATGGCACCATGGTCGATGGGCAGCCGATGAAGGTGCAAGTGTCGACGAGCAGGGTGCGTCAAAGGCCCGGCATGGGGGGCCCAGAGCAGTGCTACCGGTGCGGTAAGGGCGGTCATTGGTCCAAGGAGTGCCCCAGGGGAATGGGCCCTGATCGCTTCCGGGAGCGCATGTTCGGACGGGACCCCTATCCGCCGCCACCACCGCCACCTTTCCTGCGCGACCGGATGATGGGCCGATTTGGGGTACGCGACTACTTTTCTTTTTCTCTATTTTCTTTATGTATCTTTTACATTACTGCTGTTTATTTACATCCACTTGTTTGTTGCATATTTTCTTCTACATAAATAATACACATTAAAAAAATATTAAATAATATCCACCGTTTAGTAGTGGTCATTTGCACCGGTCACATACAGTGTCGCCCAATTTTACCTCATTGATTTTGGCAAATTATAATTAGCCTCTTATAAGCAGAGGAAAAAACGTGACCTTTAATAAAATTATACAAGACGATGCTTCAAAATGGTTTGTGGAAGAATACAACTCTCCATTTTTTTTGCTATTAGGTTCATCTAACTACCCATGGAAATCTAGAATATCTCCAGCTTGCTTGCTCTGTTTGGAGATTTGTCTTAATCTATCCTCCCGTGAGACTTCCAACAAGACGATGATAGATAAATTATCACTGCTGACATGGAGTTATAGAATACCTTCACCTTGTTCATAACAAAACTTTCTTGCCATTTATCTTAATCTATCCTCACGTCAGGCTTCCAACAAGACGAGTCACGACCTCATAACCAGGGGAACAATTTTATTACATAAATTATCACTGCTGACATGGAACTCTAGAATACCTTCACCTTGTTCATAAAGACAACTTTCTGGAGATTTTTCTTAATCTCCTTAAGCCAGGCTTCCAACAAGACGATGCATGACCTCATCACCAGTCGAACAATTTTATCACATAAATTATCACTGCTGTCATGGAAATATAGAATACCTTCACCTTGTTCATAAAAACAACTTTCTGGAGGTTTATCTGGATCTATCCTTACGTAAGGCTTCCAACAAGACTATGCACGACCTCATAGCCGGTAGAACAATTTTCTTACATAAATTACACTGCTGGTTAAAACATTTTTATATTTGTTTTTTCTGTATTGGATAGGTAATTAACTTGTCCTTTCAACAGCTGTAATATCAATTGAAGTATGTATCTTTCGGTATGTTTTTCACTTAAAATGTCGTTTTGAATTTTAGTTGTGTCTGGGCAGGTTACTTCTTGAAAAGGCAGAAGTTTGAACAGTATTGAAGTTTAATTGACTTCATTGATAACTTTGTATTGGAAAATGACTTGCTCTTCAGCTTTTGCCAAACTACAGTATCATACGCTAGTTACAAACGTGCAATACACTTTCCTTCCAACATTCAAGCATTTTTTAACCTCTTGATGAACTAAACATACTCCGTCATTGCAGTCTCCTTGCGAGAAACCCAAACATTTCAAATCTTCCCCTCCGTCAACTATTTTACTCCTTCTACCACATATCTCCCAGACAACTTACCCACAATCATAAGTACACTTTGAGAACCCAAATCGCCACAACACATCTTTTAAAGACCTGGCGATCGTTTCACTAAGGAAGTTAGCCTCATTAGATGATGAAAAATTCTAAAATAATAGACATTAGTACTACATCGTAGGTAAAAATCGAGACAGAGGGGGGTGACTTCCAGGCAAGTTGTCTGTGTATTGTATTGTAATTGCCGGGACGTCGTCTTTTAAATCCCGGTATAACTTTACCTGCTGAGTTTCTGAATCTCTTCTATATCAAAGAGAGAGTGCAAACATCAGGCTGTAAATCAATGGTGGAGCTCGATTTGAGGATCTTCTGTTTTTTATTGCCTTAGGAATATAAATACTTTCGTATCCATCTAACTTCGCTGGTTCTCTAACATTTTTGATAAGTTTCAGACTTTCTTTATCTATGTGGTGATTATTATCCCAAATATGTTTTGCAACGCATGACTTGTCTACAGTACCGTATCTCAGCTATGCCAGATGTTGCTTAAAACTGATTTCAATGATTCTTTTAGTCTGTCCAACGTATTTTAAGGTTACAATCTTGGTAACCCGACATGTCAGTGGTTTCATTCCTTTATCTTTATCATTTGTGTTATCTAACAAATTTATAAAATTATTTTTCGTCGAAAAAGTTAGCTGCAAATCAGCTTTCTTAAAAGTGCTCTCGAGACTCCTTGTAATGCGCGCTTCAAATGGTAGACAAACTTTTTTCTACTTTATCTTTCCTGAATGTCCTGGATTCCGCTAACATTTTCCTTGTTCTATACATTATTGATAAAACCGAACTACATCTTCAAATGTTACTCACGAATTTTAATCAATTTGTGTAATGGTAATTTTGCCTGGTATGATATTTCTGTGGTCATCTTCATATTAATTAAACTCTTTGAAGCATCGTCTTTTCCATGTACACCTAGAACACAGGGTATTGTATAATAGTATGTATTTTAACCAGATATAGATTATGCCAAGGCCATGCTAAAAGTGAATTGCTTTCCCTAGACTAAAAATAATGATATTTAAAAACAAAGTTTTATCCTGTTAATTTGACAACACATGGATTAATAAAGGCTGAATACATTTTAAATAATAGCTTTTTTCATATAAAAGAATATAGGGTGTTGGTAAGAATAATTTAAATCGGATAAATCCTGTATTATGTGGATATTCAATTGAGATAAAACATTTAGCCAATAAAAATATTAAAAATATGTTTTCTTTTTCTGGCTGTTAATTATTAGGGACAGTTTTTATTGCAGTAGGCACTTTCAAATAAATTTGTATGTATTCTCAAAGTCACCAAATTATGGCCATTGAGAAATGTAAAAATCTGTTGTTGAACATTTAACATGTCTTGTGATAAAATGTACAACTTCCCTCTAGAAATCTCGGAATTTTTTGCCTAATCTTATTTTAATAGGCTGTAGGTGGAGCATATTAAAAGTTACGTGGCCGCCATGTTTCGTTATTTTTTGTACAGAGCCTCACTGATGCATCGATTAACACAGAAATGTCTCCATATCCCTGTTTCTCCCATAAGGCCCCATACAAAAAATGATGAAACATGGCGTAGCCGATACCATGTGATCGTCGACCAATCAAAACTTTGACGAACGTATGACCACACTGTCTTATACAGTCACTGTAATAAACATTACCTCGCCCAACAACAAACATTTTACATATGTTTGAGGAGAAATAGTCCCAATCCAGTTAACCAGTCATCATATTATGCCAAAACAATTTAAATAAAAACTCTGGACGCAGCAAGTGCGTTATGGTAGTGAATTTTCATAAAAATGTTTTGAATTACAAATATGTGTGTTTCCTTTTTAAGAAAGCAGGCATCAATTTTGGTTACCAGTATACCCTATATAGTAAAAACAATGTGCCATGTTTCATAAAAATAACTTTATTGTGTGAAAATGTACAAAAATTTCCAAAAGCAAACTTAAAGTGTTCCCGGAAAAACTCGTTTCTTGGTCAACCTTATAGGTTAATAGCAAATTGAGCTATTCAAATTTGAAGCATTTAATGAAAATTCGCTACCATAACGCACTTGCTGCGTCCCGAATTTCTTTTCTTACAAACATGCATCGCTGAAAAATTCAAAAATGCAATAACATAAGGCGTGTTTGATTAAAAAAAAAGAAGAAAATTTGTATCACCAACGACTTATGGGCCATCCTGTGATTGTAGAAATATTTTTTAAGATGTAGCTCAAGACCTCCTATAATTAATATATACACATTTTCTTCATATCTTGTATAATAACGGATATATTGAGCTTTATTGATTTTTGACGAAAATTGGACAAAAATTATATACCATTAAACGATAAACTCTAAAGCTAGGGCTACTGCCAAGCATCAGAGTAAGGGTCTATTTGAAATGAATTTTCTGGAAACATTTTAGTAAAATGAAGGACAATGACGGTTGAAACTAAGACTTCAGAATTTGTAAAACATCCTTCTTGAGACATTTGATTTCCATATCCCGTATTAGATTCAAGTTCTTTGCCTAAATGTTGCCGATTTTGACGTTTTAAATCGCAACTTTGACGTTTTGAGGAAAACCCCAATTTATTTTTCTTTAAATGCCTATAACTTTTTTGTCTTTCGACCTACATAGCTAAATTTTGGTAGGTAGATTACCTATAAGGATATTAACTAGCGTACCAAATTTGGTTGCCCTTACTTTGTTAATTCCGGAGATATAAATTTTTTTCGAAAGAAAATACAAAATTTTCCGGGAAAACCTTGTCAGATTTTCCTGGCTAACGAACTTATCCAAGCCATTTGCAAAAGGAATTTTTCCACCAAATTTAGTCAAAATCGGCCTATTATTTTTTGAGTTATCGGTGTGATACATATATATATATATATATATATATATATATATATATATATATATATATATATATATATATATATATATAAATATATATATATATATATATATATATATATAAATATATATATATATATATATATATATATATATATATATAACATATAAAAATTGAAACTGACCCCGGATATGTGTTCTAGGGGGCCTAGTTCGCGGTCATTTGAAGAAATTTTTTCAAAATTCAAAAGTCGGGATCTCCTCATTAGTGAATTTTTTTTAAGAAAATTCACTAAAAGAACTGGTTGTGCATTGTGTTGTCCACATTTGTTAGTAGTCTTGCCAAAAGGCAACGGAATTTAATATTCGGACACTTACGTGACAGACAGTCACAATGTAATCATATAATCATTTAGTTTGTTTTTAATAACTCATTATCCGTGATGATATTTTGTATTGAAAATGCTGATACTAACCACATACAATGCTTATGATTTTATCACTCCAGAAGTTACACAATTTCTCATTCCATATCTTCTGTAACCCGTGCATTTACCGAGGAACTTTTTTCAGTTATAAATGCTAGAAGTTTCAGAGCCTACTATAATTGTTTCTTCGTAAAAGGCAAACGCTGGGAAATTTAGTTTTATTAGTGAATTTTTATTGGAAAATTCACTTGGTGAATTTTTATTAAAACAATTCACTAATAGAGAGGTATCGATGGTGAGATTTTGCACAAAAATTTTGCAAACGAGCGCGAACTGGCACACCTAGTTCGCGCTCATTGTCAAAAGTCGGGATCTCCCCATTGGTGAATTTTTTCTACGAAAATTCACTAAAAGTAATTAACCGATTTGGATGAAACTCGGCAAGTGCCTTTCTTTTCCTAATAGGTTGGATAAGTTTTTAGCCAGTAAAATCTGACAAGGTTTTCCGAGACAATTTTGAGTTTTCTTTCGAAAAAAATTTTGATCTCTGAAAACTACAAAGACATTTTAATCAAAATTGGTGGATACGTTTCCCTGAAAAGGACCTTACTACATACCAAAATTCAACTTTCTAAGTTTATACAAAATTGAGTTCTTCAAATTTGAAGCATTTAATGAAAATTCACTACCCCAATGGACTTGCTTCGTCCCGAGTGGTTTTTTGCCTTGCCTAAGAATCTGCAGTCAAAATATATACTATTATACGTCAAATACTCTGTATGTCAACCTTTGAAGCTTAAAAAGTAATTACTGTCGTCACAAAAATGAGACAAACAAAAATCATCATAACTCTTTCCTTCGAGCCTCTACATTGTCCATCATCATTTACAAGACCTGGTGGCAACTAGTCATTTACAAGTTTTTAATTGTTTTTGTATCATTATTTATTGACGGTCAAGCACATAATTGTTAACGATCTTGTCAACAATTGCACATAATCGTTAACGATCTTGTCAACAATTTGCCCCAGGTCCACATTGTTTTCCAGCGAATCTAATCGACTTTTGCACTTTATGACATATAGGACAGCTACGATGGTTACTATGATAGGCGTTTTGAAGATTCCCGCGACATATATGAACGTCGTTACTCTGGTTTGCCGCCTAGCCGTGACATCGGCATGCGTGGAGGCCGTGACTTCTTGCCGCCGCCGTTACCTCCACGTAGGGAACCCCTGCCACCCATGCCAAGCATTGGATTGAGGGGACCGCCATCCAGCGGTTTGGGCAGCAGCATGCGAGAGTCTAGCTTCTCTAGGGGAGGCAGCGATTATGGTATGTTCACCAGGAGGAGCCCTCCACCATCCAGTGGTATGCCGGGATCCAGGATGAGCAGAATGTACGAGGACTTCAGTAGGGATTCATTTGATGACAGAAGGTAATAATTGCTAAATAAATGTCTTGTTTTGTTTTTCTCTTAATCGATTTTTATTATCGCTAAACTCCTTATACAGCGTACCCAGCAACCTGGAAAAATCAGGGAATGTGAAATACCCCCTAAAATGTCAGGGAAATTTGTGATTTTACGCAAATGTCATGAAAATCATTTAGTAGACCTGGAAATTATATATTGTAAAATTTCGCCACTAGCTGATGCATTTTTATTATGATTTCATATATATATATATATATATATATATATATATATATATATATATATATATATATATATATATATATATATATATATATATATATATATATATTAATATATATATATATATATATAATAATAATAATAATAATAATAGATTTATTTTTCAAAATACAGTTCAATAACAATAACATACATAGATCTACTGAACATAATAAATCTTGGAGGGATCCACAAAAGTCAGAGACTTGTATATATATTATATATATATATATATATATATATATATATATATATATATATATATATATATATATATATATATATATATTATATATATATATATATATATATATATATATATATATATATATATATATATATATATATATATATATATATATTATGTGAATTTTCTCACGTAAATAGTTTTCTCATACATAGGACAATATATCTTGACAACAATGGGTCTTACCTTGTGGTACCAATAATGCCACATCATGCGCCGATATAAATAGCGTCTTCTTCATCTATCTCAAACATGTTTCATATGTACATTTCACTTGGAATGTTATTCCTTGAATGCATAAATTGCAAAATGCGTTTTAGGTATAGTCTGGGTAGAGCTGTGCTGTGAATGTGTTTATTCTATTTTACCCTTTATGATCATGTTGAAAGTTGCAAAAGATTTGGTATTTGTATATAGCGCATGTAAACAGTATCATTGTTTCATTTTTTTAGCGCATTTTCATAAATAAAATTTCACTTTTAGAGAGGTAACGACTTTCTAATTTTCAAAAAAAAAGTAATGGGCGCTAATCTGAGCCTTTGGAACCCATTTACGGGGCTTATCCAAATTTATATAAACTAACAACATGGTTTGTGAAGTTTCTACGCCACTTAGAGACTTCTGGTTTGTTACATCATAGTGGAAAATTCTTTCCGGAGATTAAGTTCGTCGGTCAGTTCTGAAAGTAAAGTTTTTCCATGAAAAAATGGCAAATTTTCTTTTCAAAAATGCCATAGATTATAAGTTTAACGAAGTTAAGCATACTTATGTTTTTGATTATGTAAGTTTTTTATTCAAAGTTTTTATTTATTTTGTTCATAAAAAAAGTATTCAGGTATGTGTGTTTTTTATTTCGAGTATTCTGAAAAATGTACCCAAGGGGCCTGGAAATGTCAGGGAATTTGATTTTTGATTTCTGCTGGCTCCCTTTTATAGCTAGTATGTCGTTTAACCTTCCTAATACCAAGTGCAATATGTAACTGAAAATACTGGCAGGAGTCACTTGGACTTTAGACCTTTAGTTTGATTTATTTTATTATTTTCTTTTCATGTTTATTGGCATTTAACGTTTTTCTATCTTCAGGCGCGTTTTTACCAATTTATAGATACGATAGAAAAAAGAAAAAATATAGTTCAAATTAAATTAAGACATAAAAAAGTTTCTTGTGGTTATATTTAAAAACTCACTCATGCACTTCACAGTGCTGGAACACAATTTTTTTCTGTTCTTTGGTTGGTTTTTTTTACAGGTATTGTTTTTACAATATATGCAAGTGGTTATCACCCATATTTTTGACATATAGAACAGCAGGATTTTTTCTCGTGCATTTCACAGTCTTCTCCATCAGGGCTCGTCCGCGGCTTTGCCGCCTCGATAACACTGCAGCCCTTGGCCTATATATCCATTTCACAGTACTGGAGCACAATTTTTTTATATTTTTTTTCTATGGTTGGTTTTTTATTTTTACAAATATTGTTTTTACAATATATACCAATGATTATCCCCCGAAAATATTTTTTGTATGGCATATATTATTAACGAAAAACATACATTATGTTAACGCAAGAAGCCTTTGACTTTGCTGTGTTGCACAATTTACAAGGTTACACCCAAATCTGATTCGACACTCTCATACCTCAGAAAACTTCAAATTTTGACATACCAATTTGGATTCTTTTTGCTTCACTAATTCTCTATTGATTCAACCGTTCCATTTACCCATGATATAATGACTTACAAGAGATATGGTATTGCCCATATGCCCCGCCCCCTCCTATGACGTCAAATGGTGAGTAACGTTGTAGAAGTCCAACTACACACTTAAACAAAGTCATTCGCAATCAAAGTTTCATTCCGTCAGTTTAATGCGGTTGAAGTTACATTCCACTTATTTAATTTTGTATGGAGCTAAAAGTGACTTATTTTTACCACATTTTATGCAGGTGTTTCTTGACCGCCATGTGTCCCGTCAAGAGTACTGTTATGTTCCTGAGCTGTCCCCTGCTAAGATTTAGCAGCTCCACAGCTTTATTTGAACTGGGTTCCTTAATTACTGACTTCCCATGTCTGATCCGTGGACAGTTTGCCCAGTACACCTTATGTTCGTTTCTGACCCAGGACTTAATGGATCCCCTGGCGGTGCTCTTCGTCTCGCCCAGGGCCGGTTCTGGTCCCGTAAATGGTTCTGCTGACCCTCTCTTCGCGAGACTGTCAGGTTCTTCATTGCCTTTGACCCACGAGTTACTCGGCACCCAGATGAGGATGACCTCATTCTGTCCAGCCAGGTCGCTCGTCTAGTCTCTGCATACACTTAACAGCCTGGAATTGATCTGTGGGCTACTTAGGTCCTTAAGGGCTGTCTGTGGCTATGAGGATGCGCTTGTTGATGTAGCTCCCTCCTCTTGTTCTCTCGTACGCAGTGTAATATTGCGTACGTCTCGGCCTGAAAGACCGTTGCATGAGATCCGAGGGAAATACTATGACTTACCCTCGATCCTTCCTAATAAACGACTGCCCCCGTCTCATGCTCCCCGCCGGATCCGTCCGTGAACCAGACTAGCGCGTCCCGTGGTATGCCCGGCGTCTCCTCTCGCCATGCCTCGCGGTCGGGGATTTCCACTGTAACATTGTTTTCCCTGCAGATTCACGGGCTCGCGAAGTCTGTCCTCATTTCAAGCATGCACTCCTTCACGATCTCTTGAATTTTGCTTGCCTCATTTCAAGCATGCACTCCTTCACGATCTGGTGAATTTTGCAGTGGCCCCTGCTTGTCTTTAGAATATTATAACAAGAGCTTGTAGATTGTTTAAAGAGTCGTATTAGGCCTGTGGCCTCTCAGTGTTGCGGCCCCAGGGGGTCTTTTGCCTGACTTTTTTCCAATAGTCGACCAAAAAGTGCAAGACTTTATGCAGTTTACGATCTTTTTGGCAGCTATTTTACCTTTTCCCTGGGGTGTTATCTTTCCCCTCCTACAATGTATTTCAGCCTTTTGCAGAACAGCCATACAATCGCATAGCAAATGTTTGCTGCTTCAGTGCAGTATCTGCAGTTTTCACTGTCCACTTTACCCGTCTTCATAAGGTGATACACCTTACTGGGGAGTTGTGAAGAGTCCTGTGATTATTCTCAAGCCGTTACTGTTCAATACAAGAAAC
The DNA here is from genome assembly GCA_964006375.1 of Tillus elongatus. Lineage (NCBI taxonomy): Eukaryota > Metazoa > Arthropoda > Insecta > Coleoptera > Cleridae > Tillus > Tillus elongatus. Next base: position 32,267,560 of record OZ023268.1, read on the forward strand.
TGTTGACGTGTTTAACCGTTTTGTTCACCTTAAGGCTGATGTTCTAGCATTTGCAAATTTTTCAAGGTCACGCGTTTCCCAGACACTCCAGAATTTCAATGAAAATTTCCTTTACACAAAAGTATGGGCTTTCATAAGAAATTTTTTTTTTTGGGAAATTGGTAGCCGTTTGAAATAATATTTCATCACGAATATCGAGGGCATAAATAATTTAAAATAATGGGTGGCAACGTGTGAAAAATTTGATATAGGTATCTTTTACTGTTACTTGTAGAGGAAATCAGCTCGCCTGTCCTGATTGTTCACAAAAATGTTAATCACTTTTTCATTAAAGTCCCGAATTTGTATCGCCATTTTTTTTCTCGATGGATAACCTGGCCAATGCTATAAGTCTGTCTTGGTTCATAGTATTTTTTTTAAATGTCTTAACGCGTTTTAAATTAGAAAGGCACCTTTCGCTCTCTGAAGTGGTCATTCGAATCGTTGCGACAATATTACATAGTTTATAAATTTCGGAAAATGCTTCATTAGGGTTGTTTTCCTTTCGAAAATTTAAGAAAGCACTAACACCTTCCATATATCTCTTATCTTCTCATTTGTATAAAGTAATTATCTGTTCTAAGTTCCCCGTGTCAGTAAAATTATAGCACTGAATACTGGTTTGGAAATAATTTTCTGGAAAGTTTACTTTGTAAAAATTAAAACTAGGTGTTGACAACAAATTTGAAAGAGATATAAGGGCCCGTAGCCGTTCGTTCTTGAAGTTGATTACACAAAACATCAACATGACATAAAGGTCATTTTCGTAAATCACCCTTGAAATCGCACAGTTAGCAAGCGATTTCTTGCCTAATCGACAGTCTGGCAAGAATGGTCATTTTCGTAAATCTCCCTTGAAATCACACAGTTAGCAACTTCGTGCCTTATTGACAGCCGGGCTCAAGGGGTTCAGCTTTCACGGTCACACAACATGTGTGACCCCTTCAGTCGACTTTAACGACAGCGTCGCCTTTTTCGATCTGCGATTGTGGCAAGCCCGATGACAAACGAGGGCTGGATAACCATGTGCCCACGTCTTTGAATGATTATTCAAAGGCCCAAGCGCGCGTAATGCCACGGCGGTTTCAGGATGAATGCCTTAGAATTCAGACTACAGTGACGCGATGCTGATTCAAAAGTCAAAATTATGATTTGTGGTATAAAAGAAATAGTAATTAGAATATGGATAGTTTGTCGTATATAATTAATTGATATTATTGTAACAGTCATTTATAGTAAATTAAAACAAAAGAAATATATTTTTTCTGTTGAAATTAGGACTGGGCACCTGCCCCTGTGTCCCTTATATCACCAACTGCCACTGTGTGAATTTATAGATTGTTTTTACAAAATATTTTTTATTTTCAGGCCTGGATTGAGGGGACCATCTCCTTCAAGGCGTTATGCACCCTACTAAGGGATGTCAGGATGACGAATAACATATGTTTTTAATAATTGACTAAATGTTGTCTAAAGAATTCCCTTTTGGTATTATATAGCAATTATAATTAGTGATGTATATTAAGATTAGTAGTTTGAGGTTTTAGTTTTGTCATTGAAAAATTCATAATTTCTATTTGTTTATCAAATATTTGGTAATATACGTGACTTGTCTTGTGGTAATATTGTCTTTGTTTTATTCCTTTCCATATCCAGTTTCTGAATTTAACTTTTTAATTTAGCCATAACATTTTAGAGTTCTTATGCAGTGTGTTGCAGTTGCATATTCTCATAGAAATGTCAGACTTATTTAGAAAATAAAGCTATTTAGTTAAAACTCTGGACACAGCATATGCATTATGGTACTGAATTGTCATTTTAAAAAAATGGGGAAAAATTATGTGGAGTGTAAAATAGCCAAAGAATAAATTCAATATCTCAATGCATGTTTATAAAAAAAATCGCGAAACGCGTCAATTTTAGATTAAAAATGACATCCTGCAACGTGAAAACTTCCTACCCCTACATTCAACCCCTTCAAGTGACAGTTGCAGTTCCCAATTTTTAAAAAGGAAGTAGCCTGTAGTAGCCCATTTTACAGATATCTTATTCTCTATTTAACAATGCTATGGTTTTTAAATTTTATTGCACAACTTTTTAATTTTTTTAATTTCAACAACACACCACGGGGGCTTACAGCCTAAATACTATCGTACCGTGGCTGTCAATAAGAAGGAAAGAGGCAACTTGTTAATACTGGACTTGAAGGTTCGGAGGAGAAGGAAAAACATGTGCCGGCAAGGAATTCCACAACTTTGAAGTCCTCAGGACAAAAGAGCGGGCATAACAAGATGTTCTATGTCTGGTGACCTGGACAGTAAAAGGGTGCATTCGCTCTGTTCCCCTGATAGATCTGTTGGGGGCAGCAGGTGGAAGAACTCTGAGCTGTGCCCGTGCAGGTATCTATAAAAGAGAGATAGGTCGCCAACGGCACGTCGGTGGGCAAGGGATGGCAGCCTTTGGGTGAGGGTAGGGTCACTGATGAGAGGTATAGCTCTCTTCTGAATGGAGTCCAGGATAGCGAGTGTAGAACCGGCAGCAGCACTCCAGATGTGGGAGCAGTATGTGAGGTTTGGTCTTAGTTGTGAAGTATATAAGGTATAGAGATTAGATAGTGAAAAGTATTTGCGAGCCCAGAAGAGGAAACCTAATTTCTTAGCAGCCGCTTTTGCAGTTGATGTGACATGTTGGTGCCAATTGAGATTTCGATCCACAGAAATGCCAACAAGTGAAAAAGGACTCATTACTTTGAATAACTTGGTTGTTTATTGTGATGGGTCTAGGGCTGGTGTATCTCTTATGAGAAAGAAAGCAAGACTGTGATTTGGTGGGGTTGAATTGTACAAGATTTCTACTTCCCCAATCTAACATTTTTTGGAGATCCACGGAGACAGAACCCTCCATGAGTCTGTGATCCTCATCTAATTGGGCTAAAGAGACAGGCTTAGGATATTGTATATTTGAGTGGAGGTTGCTGTAGTCCGCGTAACTGTGAACTGGGTTGGATGTGCTAGAGAGGAGGTCATTGATGTGGAGGAGAAACAAAGTAGGGGCTAAAGCTGAACCTTGAACTCCTGCATTAATTGGGTACAGTTTAGAGGAATGGCCATCCACGACAACAGAAATGCTCCGGTTGGAGAGGAAATTTGCTGTTCACGTACAGAGTTTTGGTGGTAGGCCATACGCCAGTAATTTATTAAGCAGCGCCGCATGTCAGACCTGGTTGAATGCTTTGGACATGTCTAGAGCGACAATCTGGGATTCACCGTGTAATTCCATAGACTTGTTCCAAGAATGGGTGACAAAGGAAAGGAGGTCGGCAGTTAATCTGCGCTGACGGAATCCATACTGCCTGTCGTGGATTAGACTGCGTTTTTCAAGAAATTTTAGTAATTTGGTGTTTATATACTTTTCGATCACTTTAGAGACGACTGAAAGGAGAGAAATAGGCCTGTAGTTGCTAGGAAGCGCCTTGGATCCTTTCTTGGGGATGGGTTGTACTCGAGCAGTTTTCCAGTTACTAGGGAATATGCCTTTATTATAAGATATCTGAAACAGACGAGTCGAGCAAGCTCTGGTGCGCATTTTTTGAGAACAATTGCTGGTATCTCGTCAAGGCCAGAGGCTTTCCTGGTATTAAGAGAAGAGACCATCTTTCGTACCTTTTTAGTTTTGAAAGTCATTTTCTGCACGACATTGGGGGCTGTTGGTGGTTGAACATTTAAAGGCGGGTTGAGAGTAGAATTGCCGGCGAACATCGAGGCAAAAAAATCAGCCTTGCCCAGGGCGGTAGAAACAATTTCCTCCCCTGAGACAAGAGGTGGGAACGTGCTCTTGCAGAAATTATTCCCAATAGATTTAGCAACAGTCCAGAAGGGTTTGCTGCCTTGGAGCTTGAGAGGACTTTGTTTTTGATGTGGTTCTTAAACGAGTTTTTGGCTCAAAGAATGGACATAGTGGTTTCTTGCGTCGTTAAATTCTTGACTGGGATTGTGTAGAAGCTTTTTGTGAGCTTTGACCTTTTCAAGTCTGGCCTTGTCACAGGATTTAAAGAACCAGGGCTTTTGAGTGGCTGCAGAGGTTTTCTGTGTACGTGGAATGAATAATTGCATGCCAGCTTGGATAATTTCGGTGACGTTTTGTGAGATATCATAGGGGTCAGGATGAGAGTAGCAGACAGACGCCCATGTAAAAGAGGAAAAGTAATCTCGTATTTCGTCCCAGTTCGCGGAGTTTTAGTGCCAAACGATACGTGGGTGTGATTACTGTGTGACCTCGGGTTGCATTGCACAGGAAGCAGTGACCATGCCGTGGTCTGAGCGACCTAGGGGGGGCGGTGACTTATATCTTATAGCAGTCAGGATTTGTAGTAGTAAGGAGATAAGGGATTTGAGCTGGGTGTTGGAATGCAAGGAAAGTTAGTAGGCTGCTGAACCATATTGGCTAAAGAATTGCTGACTGCAAAGGCCTCCGCTGCTCTTCCTTGTGGATCGGTTTTTGAAGATCCTAGCCGTTCCTTATTATGGACATTAAAGTCACCCAGCATAGTGACCTCGAAGGAAGGATATTCAGGAATCAGATGGTCGGTTTTTTCAGAAAGGTAGTCAAAGAGCTGGATAAAGTTGTTGTCAGAAGGTGACCGGTAAATGCAACAGATGAATTTAGTTACAGCCCTGAGAGAGAGAGAGAGTTTTATCCATAGTATGTCTTTACTTCCTGCTTCTAAATTGGGGAGTCTGGTGCGGGGTAGATTCCTACGGACGTACGCGCACACGCCTCTATGCAATCTAAAGGACGTAAGGAGCTCATGCCCCGGGAAATTAAGGTGATTAGTGGCTGTTTTGGCACTGATTTGAGTTTCGGTGAGGAAGAGGAGTTGGGGCCTGTTGGCCTGGAGGAAATGGTGGACAGAGTTCAGGTTAGAATTTAGGCCACATATATTCGAGAAGGATATGTTAAATCTTGATGCTGGCGCCCCCTGTACACCCCTCTCCCGGAGATCCGAATGGAGGGGTATTTTACCTCCAAAATATTTTGTACAAGGAGGAGCTATCATAATTTTTGCTTATAAGGGAAACCAACTCATTCACCAGAACCGGAAACGTCCATTGGAACTTCACCGGCACTTGATGTAAGCGGTGGTACCTCCTCGGGCATGAAAAAAATCCTTTACTGTCATGTAAAGGAAAATTCCACTACCACCTACCATATTGCAAGTATACCACACCAGCCAACTATTAAAGAGCTGACCAGCTCTAGAATTTGCGTAAACTTGACAGTGAAAAAGATTCATCTGACTGACGAACTTTGCTATAACACACTAAAAAATTTTAACTAATCATGCTTTTCATTCTTGGACAGTACACATCATTCCTTAATGTAGGAGATGTTCGAAATGCAGGCCTTGAACGTTCTGGCAGCATCCTAATCGTAGATGAAAATTAGGTGTGACCGACCTAATCGAAATCGTTATCCTTCTTAAGTCAGTTAAATCAAGTTTTGTATACACTACTTTTCACATACATACATAAGAAGCCTAATAGCTTAAAATAGGGTGATTGTGCTGGCTATTATAAAGAACTGTCACCCTCCTATCCACCGATTTGGAAATATTACAGAGTGCCCACTCGCCTGGAGAAGGAAAAAATTGACCTAAAGAGTGTGGGAATTTTTGTCAGTATTAGGGAAAAATTATGTTTGCATTTTATGATAAATAATTGAAACAATGATAGGTGCATATTTGTATAAAGTAACATTTTCATTTAATTGCAAGGAAAAATGTGTTTTTCATAAATGTAATTATGGGGAAGTGTGTTTTCCGCCCTGATGTGAAGACCTACTGTATTCTGAAATAAGTGTGTTACAGATTTTGCGGGTAGATTGTAAAAGATCAAAGTCAGGGAAAGTGATATGCTGTTGTTAGTGGGAACCCTGTATTAAGTCGAGGTACTGCCGGACATTGATTTGATAATGTGATGGTGCTCCATCCTGCTGGAACCATATAATTTGTTCGCTGAAACTTGTGTTTCCTCTTATCATAATAATAATAGTAATAATAAATTTATTGTTCAATCGATATAGAAAACATGAACAAAGGTGTGGTGTTTTCCAACAATCATTTAAACCTAAATATAAAATCCATACAATAACTAAACTAAATGTAAACCCAATCACATATGGGTAACTAATAAAACTAGGTATTAACACGATTGCGAATATAGAGGTGTCTCAGAACTCAATGGCTAAAAAAAAACAGCAGGGGTTTTACTCATTCAATATAAATGCTCTTATTAACATTGCATTCTTTAAAAAGTTATAGAAAACTTTAACGTGCTTCCCGCCCAACTCCCTTAATACTAAGTGTATGTCTCTATCTAGGTGGCGACTCTCAAGGTCTTTTCTAATTGGCCGGTACATGTGGCATTCAAAAATTATATGTTTTAGATCTTCGTTTTCACTTAAATTACAAATAGTGCATTTTTCTTCTAGGTTGTTTAATCGGTATTTGATAAGTCCCGAAAATCTGAACCACCTCCCTGCTTCCCGCCATACGCAGTTGGAGCATAAACCTTTGTAAATACAAAGGGAGTCATACCAATCCAGTGCTGTCTCCCAACAGAAATTTGTACTGGGGGTAGTTAACAGCAAGCAAGGCGTAGTTCTCGTCCAATGTTTGGCTATGATTTGTATAAATGCCAAGTATAGATGTTATGTCATTCTCGCACAAATTGGCTAAGATATCCGTGTTTTCCACTCCAATCTCCGCTAGTATGCCCTTCAGCTGACTAAACCAATTAAGATCAATTATATTTGTGGCAGAAGAATCCAAATATTTCTGTAAAATATGTTTGTTCGTTCGTTGCAAAAATACACACACGTTGCTGGTTCAGCTTTTTTAATAAATAAAGGGAACAAACATAACAATAAAAATGAGTGTAAGCAATAAATATTTACACAGAACCACTAAAATCCTAATAAAAATGATTAAATAACAACTACTACCTATTCATTGATTGTTGTTGCCCTTACTTGGTGAAACTTGTCCATACTGCATACAGACTTGCCAGAGAAGTATTCTCCAAGTCTGTATGCAACTACTACCTATATCGTATTTACTTAATAACTTTAACTTTTATCGGTAAACGTTCGTTCGAGCTGTGTCTTTTCGCGTTTAAATCTCGCTCACAACTAACTTCTGTATTTTCTTAAAACTTATCTGCCCTACGCTACAGATGTTTTCTTCATGTGTGGCCCTTTTAGTGAATTTTCGTAGGAAAAATTCACTAATGGGGAGATCCCGACTTTTGAATTTTGAAAAAAAATTTGCAAATGAGCGCGAACTAGGACCCCTAGAACCCATATCCGGGGTCAGTTTCAATTTTTATATGTTTATATATATATTTATATATATATATATATATATATATATATATATATATATATATATATATATATATATATATATATATATATATATGTATCACACCGATAACTCAAAAAATAATGGGCCGATTTTGATAAAATTTGGCATGTACCTTTCTTTTGTTAATAACTTGGATAAGTTCGTTAGTCAGGAAAATCAGACGAGGTTTTCCGGAAAAATTTTGAGTTTTCATTCGAAAAAAACTCGGGACGCAGCAAGTGCGTTATGGTAGTGAATTTTCTTAAATATGTTTTTATTGCAAATATGTCTGTTTTCTTTTTATTTAAGAAAGCAGGCATCAATTTTGGTTACCAGTATAACCTATATAGTAAAAACAATGTGCCATGTTTCATAAAAATAACTTTATTGTGTGAAAATGTACAAAAATGTCCAAAAGTAAACTTAAAGTGTTCCCACAAAAACTCGTTTCTTGGTCAACCTTATGGGTTAATAGCAAATTGGGCTATTCAAATATGAAGCATTTGATCAAAATTCGCTACCATAACGCACTTGCTGCATCCAGAATTTCTTTTCTTACAAACATGCATTATATTTCGATGGAAAATGCAAAAATGCAATAATATAAGGCGTGTTTGATTAAAAAAATAAGAAAATTTGTATCACCAACGACTTATGGGCCACCCTATGATGGTAGAAATATTTTTTTAAGATGTAGCTCAAGACACCCTATAATTAATATATAATTTTTTTTTCATATCTTGTATAATAACGGATATATTGAGCTTTATTGATTTTTTACGAAAATTCGACAAAAATGTTATACCATTAAACGATAAACTCTATAGCTTAGGCTACTGCCAAACATCAGAGAAAGGGTCTATTTTAAATTAATTTTCTGGAAATATTTTAGTAAAATGAAGGACAATGGCGGTTGAAGCTAAGACTTCTGGGTTTGTAAAACATTCTTCTTGAGACATTTCCTTTCCATAGACCGTACTAGATTCAAGTTCTTTGTCTAAATGTTGCCAATTTTTGACGTTTTAAATCGCAATTTTGACATTTTGAGGAAAATCCCAATAAATTTTTATTTAAATGCCTATAACTTTTTTGTCTTTTGATCTACAGAGCTAAATTTTGGTACGTGGCTTACGTATAATGATATAAACCCGCGTACCAAATTTGGTTGCCCTTATTTTGTTAATTTTTGAGATATAATTTTTTTACAATTTTTTTCGAAAGAAAACTCAAAATTTTCCGGGAAAACCTGGGCCGATTTTCCTGACTAACGAACTTATCCAAGCCATTTGTAAAAGGAAGGTACTCACCAAATTTAATCAAAATCGGCCTCTAATTTTTTGAGTTATCGGTGTGATACATATATATATATATATATATATATATATATATATATATATATATATATATATATATATATATATATATATATATATATATATATATATATATATATATATATATATATATATATATATATATATAAACATATAAAAATTGAAACTGACCCCGGATATGTGGTCTGGGGGGCCTAATTAGCGGTCATTTGAAGAAATTTTTTCAAAATTCAAAAGTCGGGATCTCATTAGTGAATTTTTTTAAAGAAAATTCACTAAAAATTCATATATCAAAAAGTAATAAGCCGATTTTAATAAAATTTGGCACATACCTTCCTTTTGTAAATGGATTTGACATGTTTGTTAGTCAGGAAAATCGGACGAGGTTTTCCGGGAAAATTTTGAGTTTTCATTCGAAAAAAATTCATATCTCAAAAAGTAATAAGCCGATTTTAATAAAATTTGGCACATACCTTCCTTTTGTAAATGGCTTTGACATGTTTGTTAGTCAGGAAAATCGGACGAGGTTTTCCGGGAAAATTTTGAGTTTTCATTTGAAAAAAATTCATATCTCAAAAAGTAATACGCCGATTTTAATAAAATTTTGCATGTACCTTCCTTTTGTAAATCGCTTTGACAAGTTCGTTATTTAGAAAAATTGGACGAGGTTTTCCGGGAAAATTTTGAGTTTTCATTTGAAAATTTTTTTATCTTAAAAAATATAAAATCTATGATAACCAAATTTGGCAGGTAGGGTTACGATATAAAAAGTAAACTATACACCAAATTTTAGATTTCTATGTTACAAGAAAAAAAAGTTATAATAAAATATTTTGTGCCAGATCATTTCTATGAAAATTCACTACCATAACGCACTTGCTGCGTCCAGGCTTTTTTACATATGGTCACACAATGTTGCCATCTACTAAACGTAACTAGTGTTTCACACAATTTTCAACATCTTCAGCTGTTCCTTATGAGGATATATGTATACCAAGTCGACAGCATTATTTTGGAGCTGTGCTACATAATTATCTTTATTCAAATTGCCACCAATGAGATGCTTTCCAACTATTCGTGCCTAAACGTTTGATTTTCTTTAGGCCAGTAGCGAAAACTTTGACGATTAGCATGGCAGTGGATTGTAAACCTGCACTAGTCAGAAAACAAAACATGTTTTAGTTGGATAACGTTATCTAACATTTCCATCAATTGGTTGCAAAAAGATGTTCTATCAAAATCCTCCTCCATAAGCTATTTAGTTTGTATCAATTTATAGAGATGCATTTTTATTTTCTTTGTTTCGATTATTCAATTCCAACATCCAATTTGGTATCTATACTCAGTGCATTAGTGCTTTTGAATTTTAGTAATTGCGCTTTGGGATATGGTTGGCAAATCGGAAATTTTTTCTTGATATAGGCGACCTGTGACCGTTTTTTATCTCTGGAAACAATCATCTGTAGAATTATTTTATGACTTTCTGTTGAATAAACCATGTTTCTGCATTACAGTTGACAACTGACAGCTACAACACACAGCATGTTACTAAGTTGTTTCAAACAAAACTTACATTGCCAACTATGAAGAATGTTTATAGCTTTTTATGTCTCGTTTTAAATTGATACCGTCCAAAAGGACACTGAAATTGTTATTGCTTGCTTTCTCATCAAAAATAAAACTTTGCGATTAGCTTTTAATTTTTTAGTGTGTTGTAATGAACTTCGTCAATGAGCTGAATTGTTCCTTTTACTTCCACATCGTCACGGCGTGACAATTTTTTTTTCCGCTTAAACGTAAAAAGTATCAAAACATAATACATTATGTGGGAACGAAAGTTTTTCCTAACTGTATGTCTGTCTGTTTGTTGCCGCAATAACTTTATAATGAATTGAGATATCGTCTTCAAATTTGGTATACAGTTAGCACTCGACAAACGAACGGTTCAGATTGTTTTTGGGTAAAACCACCTTAGGGGCTAGGAAAAGTGTGAGGGGTGATTTGGTGAAAATTTACATTTTTTCGTTAAAACTCGAGTAATAACGTTTTAGGGTTTATTTATTAGAAAACTTTTAATTACATCAAACATCTGGTATTCTGTGCTGAAATTAAATTACGAATTGAATGTGTCTGGGTGGATATTGTTGACAAAATTTATTTATTTTTTTGCTTAAATGGCGTAAAGCTCCCAAAACATATAGAAAACTTGATCTTGGAAGGAAATTTTTTGTCTGTCTGCATGTACATCTGTCTGTTAATAAGCGCAATAACTTTCGAATGAATTGAGATATCTTCAAATTTGGTATCCAGTTAGCATCTGACAAAGGAACGCTTTGAATTGTTTTTGGGTAAGATCACTTCACAGGGTAAGAGATAAATAAGGGGTGATTTGGTGAAAGTTGACATTTTTTTCAATCAAACTTGAGTATATGTTATAACGTTTGAAAAGTTTATGGGTACATGAATACAAATGTTTTCTTTGTGGTCAAGTCATGGGCTCTAAATTCGTTCCACGAGAATGTCTTTCTTAAGAGAATAAATTAGCACGGCTGTGTCGAAGTTTTGATTCAATTTGCAGCACTATTTATTTCACTGCTAATTTTCTGCAATAAATTTTAAAACCACAGCATTTTTGGATAGAGAATGAAGAGTCACTAGGTGAGGATTTGAACCTGTGGTGAGCATTGATACATACACTTGGAGAACCCAAATCACCACAGCACATTTGTAAAGATCCGACGATCGTTTCAATAACAAAGTTAGGGGATCAATTTTTTTTTAATGGTTAATGAAACGATGTATTATGATTTGGGTTCTCCAAGTGTACTTATAGGAGAATGAAGACATCTTGCAATTGAGGTATCACACATAAGATATATTTTTTTACTGCAAATTTTTGCAATAGATTTAAAAACCATAGCATTCTTCTTTTTATATTTTAACACACCACGAGGGCTTACAGCCTAAATACTATCGTACCGTGGGTGTCGACAAGGAGGAAAGAGGCAACTTGTTAATTCTGGACTTGGAGGTTCGGGGGAGAAGGAAAAACATATGCCGGCAAGAAATGCCACAACTTGGAAGTTCTCGGGACAAAAGAGCGGGCATAACAAGATGTTCTATGTCTGGTGACCTGGACAGTAAAAGGGTGCATTAGCTGTGTTCCCCTGGTAGATTTGTTGGGGGCAGCAGGTGGAAGAACTATGGAAGAAAGCTCATCTGAGCAGTGCCCGTGCAGATATCTATAAAAGAGAGAGGTCACCAACAGCACGTCGGTGGGCAGCGGGATGGCAGCCTTTGGGTGAGGGAAGGGTCACTGATGAGACATATAGCTCTCTTCTGAATGGAGTCCAGGATAGCGAGTGTAGAAGCGGCAGCGGAACCTTGATGTGGGAGCAGTATTCGAGGTTCGGCCTTATTTGTGAAGTATATAAGGTATAGAGATTAGCTGGTGAAAAGTATTTGCGAGCCCGGAAGAGGAAACATAATTTATTAGCTGCCGCTTGTGCAATTGATTTGTGGCATGTTGGTGCCAATTGAGATTTCGATCCACAGAAATGCCAACAAGTAAAAAGGACGCATTGCTTTGAATAACTTGGTTGTTCATTGTGATGGGTCTAGGGCTGGTGTATCTCTTATGAGAAAGAAAGCAAGACTGAGATTTGGTGGAGTTGAATTGCACAAGATTTCTACTTCCCCAGTCTAATATTTTTTTGGAGATCCACAGAGACATAACCCTCCATGAGTCTGCGATCCTCAGCCAATTGGGCTAAAGAGACAGGCGTAGAATATTATTGTATATTTGAGTGGAGGGTGCTGTCGTCCGCGTAACTGAACTGGGTTGGATGTGCTAGAGAGGTCATTGATGTGGAGAAGAAACAAAGTAGGGACCAAAGCTGAACCTTGAGGGACTCCTGCATTAATTGGATACAGTTTAGATGAATGGCCATCCACGACAACAGAAATGCTCCGGTTGGAGAGGAAATTTGCTGTCCAGCTACAGAGTTTTGGTGGTAGGCCATAGGCCAGAAGTTTATTAAGCAATGCTGTTATCAGGTACTTCGCGATAAAATTGGAAATTCTATTATTGAATAATTTCACAGTCAACCAATGACTAAGTTATTCCCTGTAATTTAACTACTCATTTTAAAATGTCAAAACACAAATCTGGGGTACAATTGTATTAAATGTGAGAATAAGTAACTAGAATCGAAAATTACATCTAAATATGGATGTTTTACCAACTAAGGGCGACGACATTCAATACATTGAATTATTTATTTCATATCTAATACCTACCACCCCACGGGACACTTTCTTCTCTTTGTGGTGAAGAAATCAATCTTTGTCAAATTTCTATATCTAACAACATGGTTTGGAAATTTATGCACATAAAGAAACAAATTAGGAATTGAGTATTATTTATTCAAAAGTTGTTAACTCAAATTCGTAAGATTCAAGAAAAATAAAACGCATTTTTTCAAATATAATGGGACATATATGAAAGCTAATGTACATGTAGGTATAGTTTATATCGGCATAATACTTAAATTCTGCTTTCCTTTCCTGCTAATGTCCTTCCTGAAACCATCTCATAATTTTTGTGAGCCCACGCAAACACATTTTCACCACTCATATTTCCATATTAATTTTTAAGTTCGTTACTGAATAACTTATTGATAACAGAAAGTCTGAAAACATAATACCCATCTGGTGCAACTTTATAATAGTTATCAGCATATGGCAACATTAAATCAACTGGAAAACATTTTCATTTTCTCCAGGATTGGCGTGTATGTGTAATTTTCTTGCAGATTATTTATATTGTGTACAACACATCACCGTTTGTCATAATGGATAATAGTATAGCAATTAATATTAATACTGTCACAGCGAACAGTCTGCAATGACATTTCTAGAAGAGACCAGAAGTGACAGGTGTAGAAGGTCTAGAATATCTATAGACAGTATAAATAGACGAGCGGTGCGCAGAGTAAGTTAGTTCAGTATGAAGTCGGTGTGGTGTAAAGTTGATCATCGAGTATTGAGCGAACCAGCAGTGTTGGTGTATAAGAAGAATATCTATAGACAGTATAAATAGACGAGCGCTGCGCAGACTAAGTTAGTTCAGTATTAAGTCGGTGTGGTGTAAAAGTGACCGTAGAGTATTAAGCGAATCAGCACTGTTGGTGTATAAGAAGCGATCATAGAAGGCGATCGTGGAATATGGTTCTATGGACATTTGATAATAGAGAAGAGAAATATTTTAGTTTACACTGGTGTTGGAAAATAGTTGGTAATAATAAATCAGTAGTTTGGAAAGCTGTGAACGTAACAATACGAAGAAATCAAGTTGCAAACTAACAACTAAATTTTATTTGTGTGAACATATCACCTATTCTGACAAATATTTCTCATTGTAAATTTTAAATTATTACAAATTACAATCATCCACTCTCATTCATTCGAATTCAAATGTCTACTCAACGTTTAACATCCACATCCGATTGTCCGATACCCATCGTTTTACTCTTTAATCACATCCCGACGAAATTAGCCAATCATAAACCGTCAAAATCCAGGATATGCACTACTGAGTGGGATGTGCGAATATGCCTGAACCGAACGACGCCTTTATTTACCTTTATGTTTATTTTTTATCAAAAAAGAGGCTGAAAAATATTGTAGTAGCTGTACAATCTTATACTATTACAAATTACGTGATAATTAATACCTCAATTTAGTATCTAAAGCGTCCATGTTCTAACCTAGAAGTAGAAAGTAAAAAACAGATTCAAATGTCAGGTAAGGTTAGCGGCAGCATTCGATTTTCGCGTCGAACTGGGAACGTGAAATTAATTTAAAGCTTCTGTGATAACGTGAAAATAATTTAGTGTTTCTGCTGGAAGGTGAAATTAATTTCACCCAAAAACTTTTTTTTCACTTGACCCCTCAACCCTTTCGTACATCATGTCACTCAGCTAAAGACTTTTTTTGGTTCGACTGTACAATAAATATACTCATTAGGATTGATTTTTTTGTTTTTGGAGGAGTGGAGAAATGAATCATGCTGTCACAACACCGTAGCGCGTGGGAAATCGAGGTACTGTGAGACTCTTATTCGCTAAAACTTAGGATTGATGTTTTGTTCCTCTCGCTTATATAGGTCAATAGTTGTGTCCATAGAGAAACTACAACGTAGTTTATTGTTTATTCATAACCGTCTTTATGCACGCTGCATAGAGAAGATAAGTGGTTTGTAGTAAAACTGTTGTAAATCGATGGATTCATTTTAAATAGTGAAGTGATAAAAAACAACGACCGTTCCCTGGTTAGTAATAGATATCTGTATTTACCCACAAAGAAATGAAGCTTTATAATAGTATTCCCCAAATTATTTTCGGTCACTGAAAGAAATACAA
Source organism: Tillus elongatus (assembly GCA_964006375.1). Lineage (NCBI taxonomy): Eukaryota > Metazoa > Arthropoda > Insecta > Coleoptera > Cleridae > Tillus > Tillus elongatus. The sequence continues at coordinate 32,282,757 of OZ023268.1, forward strand.
AGATTTCCCTATGTTACCAATTGACTTATTGGTGTTATGTTTACTCATTTTAATCGATTAAACCTCAAATAGTCCATCTAGTCAATGAGCAGGTGATAATTTCTGCTGCATGGGCATACTCTAGAGGGCGCAGAATGTAAATTAATGTTTATCAAGCGTCCAATAGACATCGTTACGAAAATTTGAAAGGGCTAATTACTTCCATCATAATTTATTTTTTCAGCAATGTCGGAAATGTATTTCATTACTAAAATATTCAATGGGGCTCAGTAAGTTAATGTTACGTACGCCAATTATAGATGGCGCACATTACTACATTTAATTTTTAACTATGCTTTTATAATCATTTTTAATTTTAAAAATTCAAAAGTGCAGGTTATTTTTTACTATTTTCTGCCCAAATCTATAAATGTGTTTCTCTAATATTTACATAATCATGTCTTTTACAAAATGGCAAAAATGAAGAAATGTATTTTTTTTATTTTGTCCTTTTTAATTGACTCGTAACACATAATGTATTAATTGTTAATTACTGGAACATAACATTAATTCATAAACCATGGATTAGATAATAAAAGTAGTAGCAATAAAAACTGTATTTGTATACCTACAAATTAAAGAAACAGAGAAACGATCAAAGAAAACCGCAAAGCCAATAAATCAATTATGTAACAAAGCAAGCCGTGTAAATGCAGCAGTTATCTCCTCAAACAAAGTTTTATTAAAGCTCTATCTTCTTATCGATTAAAAAAACAAAATAGGTGGTCCAATCAATTACCGGGGCCAAGACGCATGTCAGTTACAATCAACACGTTCCATTTTTGGCATAGGAATTTTTTCCCGGCTGCCTTATTTTAATACACTCCCTGCTTGTCACAAAACAATACT